>CAMZMU010000117.1:48968798-49153719 GCA_947311845.1 Poa pratensis | reverse complement strand
TCAGGTAAAAACCCCACATACCATGGTCCTAAGTATAGTGAAAACTATTTTAGGTGAAAATCCCCATGAACATGGTCCTGAGAAGCCACTCAACATAAACCAAGCAATACCAATTCCACCCAGGTGATTCATTAAACTTAGTAAATGTGTACCACCTCAGGTGATAACCACCACATACCATGGTCCTAAGTATAGTGAAAACTATCTTAGGTGAAAACACCCATGAACATGGCCCTGAGAAGCCACTTAACATTTTGTAAAACTTTCATCAATTGCATAACTAGCAAGTCTATCATATTATATAGGATTCTTGACCAACTAGTATAGGGGTGCTACTCTAAACAGTTTTAGCACAGCAATACTAATAACACCTACACATGCTCAAGGAAAATACACTAGACGTGCATAGACAAAATAGTAGGAAATTTATGAATGTGCCACTTGACTTGGCAGCAACGAGAGCAGTAGTCACAGCTGCAAAATTCCTCGGGTCCCCCGAATAGTCTAACAAAATTTTCAAGCAAACAATAAACAAACAATAAACATACAAACAAAATAAGCTATGCATGAAATGCACTTATAAACACAAGAATATATTACACTAACTTTTTAGGAAATCATGCATGAAGTCAAGATGTAATTGAAACAATTTTTAATATAACAACAACTAAACAAAACAATTTCCAAAAAGGAATAAACACAAATTAATTATTATTGTTTTATGTTTTTATTATATGCATGAAACCATATGATAAGTTTTATTTAAAATTTAATTAAACAAAAAAAACACTATTAAGTCACCCAAAAGGGTATTAATAATACAAGATTAATGTTTTCTGTAATTAAACATTTTATTAAAATTGCAAAACAGTACTACTGGACAGGAAAAAAAAATATTGTGACATTTTGCAAGAATAATAAATTAAAATAGTTTGTAGGATTTAAACTATACCAAAAATACTCAAATTAAGCCTCTGATTTTTAAATCAGTTTAAAAGTTTCCAAAAATATTTTTAACAGTGACTAAACTATTCTACAGATCCAAATGTTTCTAAACATATTTTATTTGCAATTTGTGAACTTATCGATTTAAAGATATGTCAAAATTACTCAAATCACACATTTGAAATTTGAATAATTTAAACTGAAGCAAAACTGAAAACTAACATTGCTAAAATATTCTACAAGTCTAGATCTTTTCAAAAATATAAAGTTTGTTAAATTTGGCCAAACCAATAAAAAGATCTAATGGTTTGAATATGCAGGGGCTTTTCTGCAAAATTACCAAATTAAAATAATTCGGGCAATAAACCAGAAAAGGCTGGTGACGTGGCGTGCTGCGATTGGCTGATACCGGTTTGTTAAGTGATCTTTCTCTGGCCACTGGATCTAGATCTACGGCTTAGATCTACTGATACCCCTTCGCTAACAGGATCTGATCGTGGCCGTCGGGATCAGATGGACGGCTCTGGTCCACTTGACCATAACCGAGCGGCACTAGGTCGCCGGAGCGTGCTGGCCGACGGTGGTGACGGCATGGCCGCGGTGTTCCAGCGAGCTAGAGGGGGAGATGGGAGGGGCTTTTGTTACCCAGAGGTGTAGGATGTCGAGGCGAAGTCGATGGCGAGACAGCGGTCTCGGGCGCATCCTGTTCCTCCGGGAATTGCTCATCGGAGTGGGATTCCGCGGCGGTGGCGTCAGGTCGAGCATGGGCGCATCGATCTGAGGGATTAAAAATCACCAAACGGTGGCAAACAAATGTGTTGGTCTTGTGGAAATAGATTAGGACAGAAGAGGGGGTGCGGGGCATCCTGGTTACGCCGGAGTGGTGACCTCTTCCCGGGCGGCGGCGACGGGATGACGAGCTCGAATGTGCATAGCCTGGCGGCGCTCTGGCGGATTTCCTGAGGACAATGAGAGAGGAGGAGCAGGGGTATAAAAGGGGCTCGGTGGCGCGTCGATTGGGGAAGGAGATCGCGCGAATTGAAGGCGGGAGTGTCGATGGTCCGAAAATGGGCAAGGGCGTGATTGACGCGCGGGGAAGACGACGCTGACGTGGCCTGAACGGTGGGGCCCACACGTCAGAGAGAGGAGAAGAGGGGCGTGCGGCTCGGCTGATGTTGGGCTGGAGTTGGGCCGCGGCTCGGGCAGGCTCGGGCTAGCTGGCTCGGGTTGGCCCTAATCATTTTTTTTTTGTTCTTTTTTTTCTTTTTCTTTTTCTGAAAACTTATATAACTTTGGATTTAAACCTCCAAATGAATTCAAACCAATTTGTAAAAATTTGTAATAATAATATCTGTTATTTGAAATATTCAAGCACCCTTTCCAATACCTTTCAAGATTACAATTTTAAAATATTGCATAATTACTTAATTGAAACATTATGTCAATTTTGAATTAGGGGTTTTAATAAAATCATTTGTGACTTATTAATCAAAATCCAACTTTTGAAATTTCAGAAGCACACAAGACAAGATGATGATGAATGCATGCATGATTTTAAATTTTCAACTCAAAATATATATAATTTTCAAAAGTTTTTTATCTTTCTGAATTTTCAAATATTTGAAAATATTGGAATGTTACAATGAGACACCATATTCTATACATCCTAGCAGTACCAAGATGTATGTGGACTTCAAGAAAGTATTCTGGTGGAATAATATGAAGAGGGAGATTGCTAGGTATGTGGCTGAATGTCATACTTGTAGACAAGTTAATGCTGAACATCAGAGTCTAGCAGGGTTACTACAACCTTTACCAATTCCCAAATTGAAATGGGAAGACATTAGTATGGATTTTAGCACTGGATTACAAAGAACAAGGAGAAATAAATATGCTATCTAGGTAATTGTAGATCGTTTGACCAAAAGTGCTCATTTTATAGCCATAAACCAGAGGGATATGATGCATGTAAAATGCATACATGAACTTTGCACTTTAATTGCTTATATTCCAATCATATTTGCATCACATAAGGGTTATATCAATGTTTTATAACGATTTTTGGGAATATTCATTTATTTCCTATTTTTATGGAATTAACCCTGCACAGGCAGAAAACCCCGTTTTCTTATTTTAATGTTTCAGGGACCCAAACGTCAACGAAATCACCTGGAAATTTACGGGCGTCAATATTTGGAAGGAAGAAGACCTGTGGGCGAAGGAAGCGAACAAGCGGAGGCCCGAGGCCCAAACGGGGGTGGCCCACGCGGCCAGGTACTGTGGCCGCGTGGGGCCCACTCGTTTGGCCCTCGTGGCTCCGTTGCCTTCGATCTTTTCTCCACCGACATCGTCTTGACCTAAAAACGCCTATATAAAAGGTCCCCCGACGTTCTCTGGAAGGAGCGCCGCACAAACACAGAAACACCGAAACGGAGATCAGGAGCTGCAGATTGGAGGGGGAAAACTCCGGCGGGGCGCTGCCGGCGTGGTCTCCATCTTCTCCATCGACTTCTCCACCGTCTCCATGATGAAGAGGGAGTACCACCTCTGGACTATGGGTTTGTGGAAGTAACTTATGTATCTCTCCTCTCTTGAGCTTCACTAATTAGCACCGTATGAGCTGCTGAACATGATTACGGTCACCGTTGTAATACCTTTGTGGTGGATCTTTATGAGTTAATATATGTTTGAGATTGCAATGTTTGTTTCAGTTATGAGTATAGATGCATATTATGTGCCCCGTTCTTGTCTACTTGTTTTGATCAAGCATGTTTATGAGAGCGTGTGTGGGGGAACATGTGCATTAGTTGGAGTAACGGGGGGTGGCTAGTGCAGTGAATGTGAGAGAAAGTTCTGCGATCCACTTTGGTATCTTTACCTTACTTTGTTACCTCACTAGGGATAAACTAAAATACCATGCTACCGGGGATGTGGGCGTGACCATTGCCACTACTCCATGACTAGATCTAGCATGTTCTTATTTTCACTTCATGTCATGATACTTAATGCTATATTCTGAGTTATCTTAATTACTGAGGTGTTATGATTTAGTTCGCATCTTGGTGGAGTATAAGAGAGGTTAATAACCAAAAGATCTCTATGTTAGGACGTGATGCCCATATATCTAAGTAACTTGTTATCAAACCCTGTGTTGCAATCTCATATGTTAACTGTGTGTGTTCCATTGTCTACCACTTTATAAAGAGAGAGTGCATTTGTGAAACCATGAACCCCAGTCCATTTTTAATCATAAGAAACACCTTTCCAACACCATATACCACTTTTCTATTTTCAGCCATCATTAAATCCGAAAATACAAAAATACTTTTCATCTTGCATACATCATTCAAAAACCCAAAAATATCATTTATCATTGCATCCACCATCATTGCATATTTATTTCTTGTTTGCATTGCATAACTATCCTGATATCATTCTTACACCTTGTGCTTGACAACCACAGGTGAGGTTGAGGACCAAAACATCTAACCTTGTTTTGTAGGTAACCAAAAGAAGGATAAGAAGATAAATCTACCACTTCAGATTCCCCGAGAGTTCGATATTAAACCCTCGAGTCACCCCTCGTGGGGAAAACTGTCTTCCACTTACTATACACTCTGCACTTGGAGTCTCAACCTAATCCCGTTTATTTTTGCAGGTATCAAAGCCTTGCTCTTCGGGACCATCAGGATACTGCAGCTGTGTTGATAGATATGTATGTGAAAGAAATAGTAAGTAAACATGGAGTACCTTTGACCATCGTATCAGATCGAGGATCTGTCTTTATGTCAGCATTCTGGAGACAGTTGCAAAAGAGGTTGCGATCACACCTAAGTTATAGCACAGCATATCATCCTCAAACAGGTGGTCAGACTGAAAGAACCAATCAGATTTTAGAAGATATGTTGAGAGCTTGTTCTTGATTTTGGAGGATCATGGATGAACACTAAGCATTAGCAAAATTTTCATACAACAACCGCTATCAGAGTAGTATTAAGATGGCACCATTTGAAGCTTTATATGGAAGGAAATGTAGGTCACCAATCTGTTGGTTTGAAGTTGGAGAAAGTAAAGAATTTGCACCTGAGTATATAAAGGAGCAACAAACAATTGTTGATATCATCAGAGATCGGTTGAAGATAGCTGAGACTAGACAAAAGAGTTATGCTAATTTTTCAAGAAGACAGTGGGACCCTGAGATATAAGATAAGGTATATCTCAGAGTCAGTCCTATGAAAGGAGTAAAAAGATTTGGAGTTAAAGGGAAATTAAGTCCCAGATATATTGGACCATTCCAAGTTT
Source organism: Poa pratensis (assembly GCA_947311845.1). Classification (NCBI taxonomy): domain Eukaryota; kingdom Viridiplantae; phylum Streptophyta; class Magnoliopsida; order Poales; family Poaceae; genus Poa; species Poa pratensis. The sequence goes on along the minus strand of CAMZMU010000117.1, from coordinate 49,148,472 downwards.
TGAGTCAGAAGGGCACAATGCCTTATGAATTGGAATTGCCCGACATATTGTTTCAAGTACACAATGTATTTCATTTGGCTCAACTCAAGAAATGCCTAAAACCACCAGAGGAACCAATTGAGTTTGAAAAGTTGAACTTATAGCCAGACCTGTCGTATGAGGAACAACCCGAGAAAATATTGAGGGAGAACTGGAAAAGGTTAAGGAATGGAGCAATTAAGTATTGTCTGGTTCAATGGAAGAATCATTCTGAAAGAGAAGCAACTTGGGAAAAAGAAGAGGATTTGCGACGAGACTATCCACAGTTGTTCAGGTACCTCAGAAAAGAAACTTCGGGACGAAGTTTAGTTTAAGGGGGAGAGGATGTAATACCCCGCAGTTATAGGACTCGAGAGGGTAGAATTAGGAATTTGCATTTCTGCATTCATGCATGTTTTAGTGAAATCTGGAAAAAATTCACGCTTTTGTGTTAAAAGGATTGAGGGTCGATACCAGACGAGTGTCCATGAACCGGGAGTCAGTCATAGACAGTTAGTCGAGAGGTGTCGATAAATCCTGAGGCATATTTTCAAACCATATATTTCTTAAAATTGAGTATGTGAACTCAAAAGGGAGTTCTAATAAAATTTCAACTCAAATCAATTCCATAACTTGTCCAATCTATTTCACACACACAAATAAAAATTCTATTAACACAAAATATCCATTACAAAATTTGTGATCATTTCATTACAATAAAAATTGAATTCTATTATCAAATCTTACAACAAGGAGTATTTACAACATAATACAAATAACTTCTGGAATTTCATCCAACGAATTCAATTGAAATAAATACAACAAGTCTTTACAGCATTGGGTGTTACAGAAATAAATAACACAGTTCCTAACTAGCCTAACTAATTCTTCACTGATCGCCTGGAGATCTTCAAACCTGCAAAACAAACATCACATATAAGAAGAAATGGGGGTTAGTGTTGAAATATCGTCAACACCATTTGGTGCTGACTTTTGTTTTATAAAAATCTGGCATTGCTCAAATCAAAACTGTGGTTTGATTAAGCTTTAAGTCAAAGGAATTGGGATGCAAAAAGGCAACCAAGAACAGATCAGATTTAACTCTGAGCAAGGCAACAAAGGGGCAAAGGCATTTCCTGTGTTAATCAACATACAAATAGGGACAAGGCAACCTGAACTGGATTTAGTTGATCTGATCATCAAGATAGCATACAAAAGCAGCAGAATTCCAATTATAAATAATGCCAGAATTTAAACTTAACAAGGGCAACAGAATAAAAAAATTGGTATCACATTTGCCAATGGATTAGGCAAATGGATCGTAATCCCACTCTTTAAGCTATTGATTAGCTTAAAACACACATACACTTGAGTGAAATTAAAACAAACCGACATTAGAAATCATTCCTTCACAGCCAAGCCAAGACCTCACAAATATCTGATGTTGGATAAGAACAGTGACTCAATACATATCAGCAAGGGGTGAAGAACTGCGCAGCAACAGTAGGAGGTTATCTCCAGGGTTAAAAGGAGAGCCAAAAGGAGTCAAATAAGGCAGCTCTAGGTAGAAGAGGGCCATTGTAAGCAGATGAATCACCACATGCAAGTTTCCCTGGTGTCACAAGCCCAGATCATCACAAAGCTTGATAAATAGAGGACCAAACCGAAGCACAACTCACACACGGCTCGCAGCAACCACAGCACACACATTTCACACTCACCAGAACACCCAACACCTCATCCACACATCTGTTCTAATCCAAGAACATCCATACACACACCTAGATCATGTCTAGAACCTAAGCACCAAGTTAAAAGCCTTTTCAGCTAGAGAAATACACCCTAGGATCATTGAAGCAGCGAGGAGAAGCAGGCGTACCACAAGACGCAGGTTATCGTCATATTCCAGAAGCTCAAGCTGCTCAACAACAGCAGGTTGATTCTGAGTGCTAGAGAGAGCTGTAGCAGGTTCTGTAAATGACAGAACCATGGTAAGAGAGAAAGAGCAGCACCTGTTCTTAACAGAACCTTGTTATGCAAGGCATATGCTGTGGGAGAGAAAGAAAGGTAGTGCAGTTGTTGTGCTTAGCAGTTGCTTGTTAAGAAAAGGGCAAGGGAAGTTAGAAAGTAGTGTAGTATCTGTTCTTATTTGCTTTACCAAATTATACACAAGGCAGTGAACTAGCAGAGCTGGATTAGCTGTTCTATGCACATCTGTACACTGAGAGAAGCACAGGAAAACATAAAAACATTTTATACAAGATAGCCACTGTGTAACTCCAAATTGGAGGCATCACAACATGCACAAATCATACGTAAATAATTTTAACATCACTGCTAGCTCATGCAGTGCATGTTCTAGCTCAGTTATGATTATTATCTAGCTTAAATCATGTTCCAAGCATCAGATGCTTTATATGTGAGCAAGAAATGCTCCAACAGTAATTCCAAAGGTAATGGAATGATCTACAACTACTAGATCTACACCATTCATCTCATTCTTGATACACAGAAGGTAGACAGTGCATATACAGGAGCAGTTCATCAAGAAATCATCTCCAATTCATCAAGAACCTAATAAATCATAGTAAATCGAGCTTAATCTAAATCCAGTAGCATCTAGAGCTAGTAGAGAGACTAGAAGAACTAGTCGTCAACCCGTGCATCCGCACGGGCTGTATTTATTAAGAATAGTTTTAAACAAATTAATGCAATTGAACTTCTAATTTGAATCCCAATTCTATGTTTTATATTTTAAATTCTTATCCATATGCAAAGTATCGTAATTTGACTAAATTATGATGTCTTAGCTATTTTCAAAAAGCATAAATATTAAATGCGCGTGTATACGCTCTAATATATATTTGATTTAAAAAATCTAATCTCGTGTGGAATGAACTTTTAAAAGTAGATGACTCTACCTTATATCTTAGATTAGTTACAGTTGCAAATGTATAGCCAGTGTTACGGCCTGGCAAGGAAACAGAAAAAAAAAAGAGAAAAAAGAAAGTCATATACATGAGACTAACCCTGAAACTTTTCTGCCCGGCCATTCCCTGTTAGTTGTGTGACCATGTGGCCCAGAGCTTCAGTTCGTCGGCGATTCGTTGGAAGATTACTGGAGGCGTAGCTGTAGCTGTGGTCTGATTGCAGATTCTATCACTCCTCGCTCTCCACGTAATCAGCTAGCACGTGGAAAATCATTATGAATTTTTAACCGGTGCCCCAGATGTCTACAGCAAGCATGCAGAAGTTCTGGTTTGCCAGAGCTAATTGTCCAGATTGTAGTATTTTGCACAAAGTAATGGAGAGAACCTGGAAGCAGAGATTCAAAATGCACATAGTCCGTTCTTGCATCAATCAGTTAAGTAGGGATTAAGGAGTAGCGTCCAATAATATATTTTTTAAGGCCAGCGTCCAATTATATGTTAACATATATACGGATCAAATTATTGGAGTAGGTTATTAATACAGAAGTTTTTTACGCACACGTGTAGAACTCGATTTTTAAGCACTACGCTAATTTAATCCTCAGCTATTGTGATCAACTTCAATGGTCGACGGGCAAATTGGTGATCATATTAGGTAGGGATTAAAGAGTAGTGTCCAATAATATATTTTTCTAAGCGGAGCGTCCAATTATATGTTAAAATATATACGGATCAAATTAGAGTACTCCCTCCGATCCATATTAATAGTCTCAACATTGTCTAGATACGGATGCATCTAGTCTAAATACTTAACTAGATACATCCGTATCTAGATAAAGTTGAGTCCATTAATATGGATCGGAGGTAGTAGTTTATTAGTACAGATGTTTTTGACGCACACATGGACTATCCGGTCATAAGTCATATTTCGAGATTTATTCTACCAATTAAATCTTGGCCTCATGTAAACACCGCCAACTCCGTACAATGCAAGCGTAACTTATTCTTATTGATCATCTCAAGTAGTATGTGCGTACCGATTAAGCCTCTCAATTAGCATGTGCGTGTACAGTTGTGTGTCCCTGATGGATTTGTCTTTTTTTTTTCAATCCAACCTTGTTTTCAGATCTAGTTAGTCATGTGTATCTAATGGTGTAAATTTCTTTTCTTAAAGAATCACACGAACTGTACTATGCTTGGGATCGAGAAAATACATTTACTATGTAGTAGAACTTCTAGGACTGCTAATCGTATTAGTATGTGTGCCCAAAAGTGACTTAAATCATGCTGCTAATTTTTAGATTTTTTCTACCTAAGTATATATCAAACAATCAAAGCTTCCGATGTATATATCTGATAAACGGCACAACTTAAATCATACGGTTAAGTTAGGTAGTTCTCGACGTATATCTAACAATAATCAAACCTTCCGATGTACAAATCTGATAAACGGGAGAACTTAAACGGCAGATTTTTTTTTAATAAAAAAAAAAGATAAGCTTCAGAACAACAGAATTAATGGAGCAGAACGTGATGTTATAACAAATAATGAGCAAGCAATACTCAAGCAAATACGTTTGCGTTTGGATTAGACACTTCTAATATTCATCAACCAAATCCTTTTTTAACCTATAGCCCTCGGAATGAATTAAAATATGAGACCCACGGTGTTGAGAATTATCATCTAAAACTTTTTTACCTAAGAACTTTTGATTTTTCTTTGAAAAAACAAAATAACTAATCTAACAGAGACATGCAGACAAATTATATAAGAGGTATTGTTGTTTAAAAAAGAAATACACCAGGGATACTTACTGCTGTTTTTCCTCCAAATTATTCTTCGATGTTTTAATCTCATATGTTCCTTTCATGGTATGATATATCTAAAGCTGTCGAGTCTTTTCTGCCGGACATTGAGGAACGCAGCAGCCACGCAGTTAATCAGCGAGGGAAAAAAAATCAGCGGAGGTCACCATGATCAAAGGAAAGGCCACGCTGGTAAAAAACCAAACGATTACTTGTGTGCACATGAGAACTTGAAGTACTTGTAAATCTGATCTGAAAGTTGTGCGGGCTTACCTGAGAATGATCTGTCGGGACTGGGGTTTAATTATCTAAAAGGTATATATATATATCCTTTACTGTTTTGTAGAATCATCAGATACCTTAAATCATAGAGGCCACCGGCTATTTGTACTAAGTATAGAGAATGGATTGAGGAGTATAACGTACAGACCACCTTGATGAGATAAGCCAAGCGCGAGCATGCGGATATGCAGAAAAATCAATCACCGGATATGATCAAGCTAGCTGGTAGTAGGTTTTTAGCTGTAGGGGTAAGTCATCTAGTATTATGGAACAGCTAGCACGTGGATATGATTAGAAATTCATGCCTCTCCGCGTACCTGATTCCTCTTAGACTATGGCTGAGTAGATGGCTGCCTCAACGGCGTGCGGCCGGAATCTGAAGACGATTGGAACACGAAAGCACCTTTTCCGCAGTTCCGCACCTTCCACTCGCGCTGCAGGGAGCCAGGAACAACGGCTCAGTAGATGGTTGCATCAACGGCATTGCTGCTAGATTAATCGCCCTCGCAAGATCGGAGAGGACGACGACCGCGAGGTCCGAGAGGAGGCGCTCTTTTTTTTTTTGGTTCTGGAAGACGATAGGAATTAGGATTTATGCGCAAGCGAAACGGTGGCTATGGTCATCGTACGGTTGAAAATTAATTTTCGGTTGAAAATTAATTTTCGGTTGAAAATTAATTTTCGGTTAATCAGATGGTCAATATTTTGTTAACTCCAGATTAACGTGGTGCCTCGTATGGTGCCTCCAATTAGTAAATATAAGATGCGCGAGCGAAACGGTGGCTATGGTCATCGTACGGTTGAAAATTAATTTTCGGTTAATCAGATGGTCAATATTTTGTTAACTCCAGGATTAACGTGGTGCCTCGTATGGGGCCTCCAATTAGTAAATATAAGATTAGGAGAAGAAGAGGGGAAGAAAGAGAACATACCCTGCGTCCACGACCGTAGCTCCATGGCGGCAAGGCAGTTCTTGCACTACCATTGGATGGGGCCAGTGGATGAAGCGGAGTTTCAACACCAGCACCATGGTGGCACAGGGGACGAAACCCTGCACCAGCCATGGCGGAGCTCGAGCGTGAGCTGAGGAACCACGACCGCACTAGAAACCCTAACCCTACGTTGGGTTGTCCGCGGCGAAGAGAGAGAGGAAGGAGCGAATCGCTCGGACAGGAAGGCAGAGCGGAGTGAGGGGATCAATTTACCCCAAGCCACGGCGGCGGAGATGGCCAGAGTTGGCCGGAGCAAGGCGGCGACGGTGCGGGTGTCATGTACCGACGGACGGACACCGGGAGTAAAGGATACCCACTTTTTAGGTTCGGCACGGGGCGCGAAGGAGGCTGAGAATCGTCTCTCACGGGTGATCAAGGTCAGCTCTTCCTACGGACGATCGAGGCAAGCAACACAGAGACACAAGGTTTACCCAGGTTCAGGCCGTCCGGAGGCTAACAGCCCTACTCCTGCATGTCTGGATTGATGGATTATTCATAGTGTAGCTTACAAGGTGGCTTCCGGGTAGAGTACCCGGGAGGTAGACGGCTAGAGGTGGAAGAAGAGCAGATCCTGACCCTGAGGAGATCACCTCTCTCTTCCCTCTCTTCCCTAGTCTAGTCTTGCCTTGCTCTAAGTTTTGGACCCTTTGCTTGGTGACCATGGTCCTCCTTTTATAGTCTAAGGGGACTCCACATGGGTCACGCGATACGCGTGAGGGGTTTTAGGCGGGAAAGACCCCTCACAGCCTAAATGGGGAGATGTGGCTCCTTCTCCTCCAAGTATCTTCCATGGGTTAGGTGAGGGCGTCCACCTTTAGGGAAAGTGGGGCGGACAAGGGCTGACAGCTCTACCGGCCATGTCCCCGAGCCGTGCCTTCTTCGCCTTGCTTCTCAAGTCTTCTAGGAGCGTCGAGTGCACGCTGGAGTGCTTGTCCATAGCTTGTACGGACACGTACCCGAGAGGGAGCCCAGCCTCCTGCCACGTACTCGGGCTCTCGGGAGTCTTGTCTTGTATCCCGCGAAGGGGGAGACCCCGGGAGGTCTCCAGGACCTGAGTCCTTAGCAGGGTGTCGATGTCGATCTTGACAGGTCTTCAGGGGGTTGGTGGGTGAACCCACCAACCTCTCTTGGTACTTGGCCTTGTCCATCTTCTAGGTGGGCCCACGTGCAGCGGATCCACTTTGGCAGCATCAGGGGAACCCCATGTTCCACTGCTGCGACAGTAGCCCCTGGGCATGGTCTTCCTTGTTCTGTCCCATCAGTCAGAGCGATGGTCTTGGAGTTATTCCGCTCGGGGGAATAACTATGCTAGTCTCCTCGATTGTCGGTAATGGAGAAGCCGAGGAGGGAAGCTCGATGAAGATATAAAGGGAGGGGTGCGCCGTCTGCATCCTCATCCTCCTCCTTTTCCTTCATCCTGACCCCGCTCCCTACCAAGGCCACCGGCGTCAATGACGAGGGCAAATAGGGGAGTTGGACGTCCTCGTTCTTCGTCGGATGCGGCGGAGGATGGCCCCTCCAATCATGGAAAGGCCACCTCACGAGGTCGAGGCAGGCGCGGCCGCGGCGGTCGAGGAATCCGCGACTTTCCTGCTCCTGCTTCTAGGAGCATGTTCCACACGGGCTTCACGGCGTTCGAGTTCGTCGTAGATCTGAACCAGATGCCCTGCGGCCGGCTTTTCTGCCTGGCTCCTTTGCGGCGGCGGTGGAGGACAACCGGCCTCCGGGCTTGTGGTTGCAGGTGGACGGTTGCCCCAATGGCCCCTCCTGGGTCTGGGTCGACTACACCGTCGATGACTCCATGCTCCTAGGTCGGGGATGGAAATCGTTCACCCGCTCCCGCCGCCTGACCCGGGGGCAGTCCCTTGCGTTCCAGTTTGATGGAGACGCGACGCTCTCCGTGAAGATCTTCGGTGCTGATGGAGGGCGCGTGGAGTGCTGCATGGAGAGCGGGAGCAGCAGCGGCGCCAACTTTGATGATGAGGATGAAGATGAGGAAAACTCATCCGGCGTCAAGGTGGAGGAGGGTTCTTCCTCATCTGGATGAAGAGCTCCGGGTAGAGGGCCCCGAAGATCTCCTTCACCTCCTTCTTCACGGCCTCGTCGACGTATTTCTAGAAGTAGCGCCTTCCATTATGCGCCGGTGTTCCTTGCTCGTAGAGGGCAAACCTTTCTTTGTAAAAAATGCCCCATTTTGTAGCTCTTGAAATGAAAAAAGAACTTGTCTCTTTTCGTCTCTTGATCTTCGGGTTGCGCTTGGTATGAACGAGAGCGGGTTTTTTTGCAAAACGTGCGCCCATTACTGCGGTAGTCCTTCCGTCGAGGGGTAGGTGGAGAGCGAGGGATCTATAAAAGACCCCTTGGTTCCCACCTCCTCAACGCATCTTCTCTTCTTCCTTGCTTCGCTCCCCGCCCCTCCTTAGACCGCAGAGCAATGTCAGGTGAGGCAGAGATGTCTCTTTTGGGCATGTCGACGGCATCGTCCGTCGTCCAGGGCGCGGCGAAGGCACCCAGGGAAGCTGGGGCCCGTGCAGCGGAAGAGGAGGAGGTCGCATCGCGACCCGATCCCCTACAGCACTTCTCCTGGTTGGCTACCCTTGTGGGCCCCGACGCGCAGGACGAGGCCATAGAGCGAGCCCTCCGGAAGATGGTGTTGATGAAGAACCTGAAGGAGAAGGTCGCTGGGACTCCAGAGTTGTCCCTTCTCCTGCTGAACTCGAAGCCATCGAACAGGTGAGGGTTTTGACTTTCGCAGTCCTTGCTGAGTGGAAGACTCAATCTTGACCCCTTGTGGCATCTTGTTCAGGTTGAAAGTGCGGCCATGCGCGAGCTGGCCTGCAGCATCCATTCCCTCTACAGCAACTGCGTTCCAGGTTTCGCCGAGAGGTTTCCCACCCCGCGGAGTGCCTGAAAGCCCTGCACATGTATCCCTCTCTCCTTCAGGCGTCCCCGGAAGAGAGAAGTTTAGCCGGCAGATAACGAGTAACAAGACTGCGCAGCGTAGGATTAGACTCCTAGCTAGCCTTAGCATTTTAGGGTTATCTTGCAATAGGATAGAAAGTTGCACAAACTGAATGTAATTCGGAATTGTAATTTAGAATTGTAGTTCAGAATGAATGCAACCTAAGTCCTCAACTCCCGGGGTCATTTTCCAATCAGCCCTTGCACTATCGCGCAATTTAGTTTTTCGAGGAGCTCTCTTACGTCCCAAGTACTCTCCCAGCATGCATTCCATATTCGCTGCTAAGATGCTGATGCTGGAGACATACCCCTAAGAGAGCTATACCTTCCGGGTGCCCACTCCACTATCCTCAGCTCGTGAATCAGAGGGAAACTCACCATTTGCCGGGGTGGACGCCTTACACCCGCAAAGGCTCTCGAGAACCGTCAAGCATGCGCAGAATGATTGTATGTTGACCCCAAGCGAGATATGTATGCCTAATGCAGGATGCAATGCAAGGACTTAGCTGTGATATGCCAGGTCCTCGATCCGTCCTGCTCTCCCAGGTATCGTCGTCGTCATCAGCTCCTGAGTGTTTCTGTCCCGGGAGAAGCGCTACACACAACAAACTTTCAGTAAGGAAAGAATGGACCCTCTCTCCAAGTCTTGAAAGTGTTACATCCGAAACAACCTGCAAGCAAAGTTGAATGTGCATTTATGTGTTTAGGTTCTTTAAAACACAGCATTGCCCGTTCACTTCTTTTCGCGGAAGTAAGGCATGATCGGGTGGCAGTGCCTAAGCTGGTAGGTCACTCGCGCTCGACCCGTCAGCCACCGGCACTATATCAGCCCCCTGCTTGTGGATTGTTACGGATAACACACTTCAAGACAAGAATTGAGGCTCACGAAATTGAAACACTTATCTTTTATTCCTTGGCGACGCTTTCTTACACCCTATTACAGAACACTAGCCCCTTGGGCGTGCTTAGCGGATTCGACGTTTGGCGATTCGTGTTTGTAATTAGGGGTAGAACTTCCGCAGATTCTCGATATTCCAGGCATTGCCTTCGGCCTGCCTTTCTCATCCTCCAGCCAGACTGCACCGGGTCTCCAGGTATGAGTAACCCGGTAAGGGCCTTCCCACTTTGATGACATTTTGTTCATGCCTTCATGTGACTGCTTCTTGCGGAGTACCAGGTCTCCGAGTTCCAGTTCCCACGAGCGTACGCGCCTGCTGTGGTAGCGGTGTAGCCCTTGCTGATATCTTGCAGATCGCACCAAAGCCTGACAGCGAACTTCCTCCAGAAAGTTTATGTCATCGATCCTTCTCTCAGCTTGGGTGTCTTCATCATAAGCGAGTACCCGGTGAGATCCGTGCCTGAGCTCAGTTGGCAGGACTGCTTCAGCTCCATAGACCAGGAAGAATGGTGTTTCTCCTGTTGCTCGACTTGGTGTTGTTCTGATGGACCACAACACACTTGGTAGGTGCTCTATCCAATTCTTCCCGTGGTTATCCAACTTGTCAAAGGCCTTGGTCTTCAAACCCTTCAGGACCTCCGCATTTGCTCGCTCAACTTGACCGTTGCATCTTGGGTAGGACACCGAGGCGAAACACACCTTGATGCCCATTTCTTCACAGAAGGCTAGGAAGGCTCGGCAGGTGAACTGTTAACCATTGTCAGTGATGATTTTGTTTGGTACCCCAAAACGATGTATGATTCCATCTATGAACTTGATGGCTGCTTGAGCTATTTGCCGGGGCACCGGCATGACTTCCACCTATTTGGAGAACTTGTCGATGGCTACGAACAGGTATTCGTGTACTCCCACTGATTTTGGTATCTTTCCGACGATGTCCAACCCCCAAACCGCGAAACGGCTCAGCATTGTGATCATACTCCAGGAGCGTATGCTCCGTCATGTAGTTGATGATGTTCCGGGCCCAGGGTGGGTGGGCTCTTTCCACCGGCAGAACCTCCTAACCTGAGGGAAGCGGAGCTTCCTCTTGAGAAGGGATTGCTGGGCCTTGAGCACCTTCTCGGCTGGCTACCCGTAGAGTTGGTGTAGAAGGGTCGCCAGCCCCCAGCCCCGTCGTAGATCTTGCTTTGAGCCTCTCGGGAGAGACCGAAGGTTGCCGGAGCACCTCGATGTAGATCCCGGGAGGTACGGGCTCTTGCTTGGAGGCTAGTTGAGACAGCTCATCGCCGGATGTATTTTCTTCCCGGGGGACATACATAGCCGTGAAGCTGCCAAACCTCTGCTTCAGCTTCCAGATTTCCTCCAAGTATGGTGCCATCCGAGGACAAGCGTACTCCTTGTTCACTTGTTTGATGACTAACTGAGATTCACCCTTGACGATGAGCTTGTCGATGTCGAGGCCGATAGCAGCACGAAGTCCCGCAAGCAGGCCCTCGTACTCTGTCGTGTTGTTCGAGATGTTCTCCCGGAAGTGCATCTGAACGACGTACTTCAGTCGGTCGCCCGTGGCGGAGATCAAGACGAAGCTAGCACCCCCTTTGCCCTTGGTGTACGAGCCATCAAAGTACATGTTCCAGGCGCTCGGGTCTTCTTTTCCGGGGAGGCTAGTTTCCTCCTCCGGGTCGTCGAAGGCCGTCTCCGTCCACTCAGCGGCGAAGTCGGCTAACGCCTGGCTCTTGATGTTGTTTGTATGCTCGAACTTGAGACCAAAACCTTGAAGCTCCATGGCCCACAGCGAGATGCGTCTAGTGGCTAGCGGGTTCTCCAATGGGCTTCTCAGATTGTACTTCGAGACCATGGTAACTTGATGGCCTTCAAAGTAGGGTCTCATCTTGCGGGAGGCAATGAGAATCGCCAGCAGCAGCTTCTCCGTCATGGGGTACCGTTCCCGGGCATCGCGCAGCACAACACTGATGAAGTAGACCGGGTGCTGCACCTTGCGGGCTTCTGAGCCCTTGCTGGGCTCGGCTTCCCCCGATTGATCTTCCATGCGTTCAGCTTCTTCGGGTGGAGGTATAGGAGCCCCCAGCACTGCTTCACCGGAGTGAAGCCCCCAGCCATCTTCTTTGGGTGCCTCATCATGAGATGGCACCGCAGATGCGATTTCTGGACCGTCGGGTCGTCCGTCACCAATCTGCTTCTTGCTCGGCTATTCCAGGAGAGAGCCCCCGGGACGCTTGCTCTTGTTCTGGCTTGGCACCTTCGGGGGAGCTTCGCGCTCCACTACAAGCACGGCGCTGATCACCTGTTTGGTGGCAGGATGTACAGCAGCAGAGGCTCCTTTGTTGTCGAGGCCACGAGGATAGGTGGCGAGGAGAGGTAGCGCTTGAGAGATTGAAGAGCTTCCTCGGCCTCCGGGGTCCACTCCACGGGACCTGACTTCTTGAATAGCTTGAAGAAGGGAAGAGCTCGTTCTCCCAGCCTTGAGATGAAGCGCCCGAGAGCTGTGATGCACCCGTTAAGGCGATGTACATCTTTGACTCGATGCGGTGCCTCCATGCGCTCGATAGCCTTGATCTTGTCGGGATTGGCCTCAATCCCCCAATGGGAGATCAAGAAATCAAGCAGCTTGCCGGATGGGACACCGAAAACGCACTTGTCGGGGTTGAGCTTGAAGTTGACCCGACGCAGGTTTTCGATGATCTCGTGTAGATCTTGGATGAGTGAGTCCTTGTACCGAGTCTTGAGCATGATGTCGTCGATGTATGCTTCAACGTTGCGCCCCAGCTGCGAGCCAAGGCATGCTTGCATGGCGCGCTGGAAAGTGGCTCCCGCGTTCCGGAGGCCGAAAGGCATCCGGGTGTAGCAGTAGGAACCTTTGGGCGTGATGAAGGCCATCTTCTCCTGATCCTCTTCCGCCATCATGATCTGATGGTACCCGGAGAAAGTTATTTCCCGCACTTCTTCATGCTTAGCGGGAAACCCAAATGTCTAATGCCGCGCGAAGTTTTGACCAATTTATGTCGCGTGCAATCTACAAAACAGAAAACGGATACAGTTGCTACACATATATCTGTATCTACAAAATATTATTCTACGCATATGAAGCAGCGTTGCCAAGTAGGTGTTGCTATACGATGGTTCTTCTAGTAGTGGTAGAGGGAAACGGTCCTTGGGGCAGGCCTTATTCAGGTCTGTGAAGTCTATGCAAAGACGCAGCTTGATTGTCATGGGCTTGGGCACCACCACAGGATTGGCCACCCAGGTAGGATGAGGGACCAATTTGATGACACCTGCCGCCAGCAGTTTGTCGACCTCGAACATTATGAACTCCGATTTATCTTTGCTCTACTTCCGCAGGACTTGCTTCATGGGACGGGCGTCCGTGCTTACTGCCAGTTTGTGCTCTATCACCTCCCTTGGAACACTGGGCAAACCTCACGCTTCCCAAGCGAAGACGTCTAAGTTTTCCCGAAGGAAGGCGATGAGCGTGCTTTCCTATTTGTCGTTGAGGTAGGCGCTGGTGATGGTGCGGCTCCCGTCACTTGTCAGTGCCACCTTCTTGGTCATCTGAGGGTCGCCATGGAAAGGCGCCCTCTTAGGAGGGGTAGATATCGAGCCCCCGGGATATCCACCGCTCCCGGGGAATGCACCGAAATCACCCTCCAGTTCTTCTGGCATTGTGTCGGACGTCGCCGCCACTGTCTGGTTCAGCTTCCGGACGCAGAAGATAGCGTCGTCGATGTCGGCCTTGACTACGATCACCCCCGTGCCGCCGGGACCTTCATCATGTTGTAGGCGAAGTGGGACACGGCCATGAACTTGGCCAGAGCGGGACGGCCGAGTATGCCGTTGTAGGGCAATGGCGTGTCAGCAATGTCGAAGACGATATCCTCGGTTCGGAAGTTCGCGGGCTCACCGAAGGTGACTGGGAGAGTGATCTTCCCTAGTGGCCGGGTGACGCTTCCGTTCACGCCTTGAAACGAACCAGTGTCTTGTAGGCGAGAGACGGGTATTTGCTGGGTAGCCAGTACCTTGGTTGTGGGCAAGTTGAGGCTGGACCCCCCGTCAACCAGCATCTTGGTGACCTTGTAGTTGTGGATGATCGGCGACACGACCAGGAGCAGAGTTCTACCCCAGAGACGTGGTCGGAATGATCTTCCGGGTTGAAGGAAATGACATGATTTGACCAGTCCAGGGCCCTTTGCGGCATGGAAGAGACCGCATTGAGCTCCCAGATGAGCCTCTTGCAAGCACCGTTAGAAGGAGGCAGGGAAGCTCCCCCGGGGATGCATGCAACGACGCCATTGACCTCCTGGAACTGCCCGTTGTTCCCTCCCTGAGGAGCTTGCACCTCGCCTGGGTTGTTGGTGGGTTCCAGGTTGAGTTGTCCGCGACCGCCTTGGCCACCGCGTCCTCCTCCTTGTCCCCAACGTCCACTGCCTCTGCCCCAGCCACGGCCGCCACCTTCTTGGCGACCAGTGGGGCAGACGCGCGCGATGTGGCCCTCGAGTCCGCAGTTGTAGCAGGCATCCGGGTTGGTTCAATCCGCCCGGTGCTGCTCCCATAGCATGAGGTGCTTGATTTGACGGCAGTCCTTGAGAGCGTGATTCCCGTCGGGGTGGATGTGGCACCAGGGATCCTCCCCTTCGGAAGCAGAGGATGACTTGGTTTTCTCGGTGTGCGGCTCCGTGATGAAGACGCGCTTGTCGGGACCGGAGTCCCGCTTCTTGTTCCTGGCGGCAGCTTGTTTGTCCTCGGGTTCATCTTCCCCGGGAACCTTGACCCCTTCCTCCACGCGAGCACACCGGTCCACGAGCTCCCAGAGCTCCCGGGTGGTCTCGATGATGTGGGTGCTCAGCTTCTCGCGCATCCGAACGTTGCGGACGTTCGCGTGGAAAGATGAGATCACCGAGTCCTCCTTGATGAGGGGTATCATGTTCATCTTCTGGGTGAAACGCTGCACGAACTTGCGAAGGGTTTCGCCCGGAAGCTGCTTGAAGTCGTGAAGGTCACTCGGATCTCCAGGACACTGGTACCCGCCTTGGAAAGCACCGAGGAACTGCTCCTTCAGTGCCCGCCACGAACGGATGGAGCACTTCGGGAGGTTCAGAAGCCAAGTTTGGGCGTCAGCCCTCAGTGCTAATGGGAACCAATTGGCCATCATGCACTCGTTTGCCCCGGCGACCCCGGCAGCCAGAGAGTAAAGCAGTGGAGGACGTTAATCTTGAACTTCTTGGGCCAGGAGACTTGGCGAAACTCGAGAACAAAAGCCTGGCAGCCCTCGGCCGTGTCGTAGTCCCGATCTTCCCGGCGGTAGCGCTCGCGACGACGCTCGATGTGAGTGCGCATATCCTCATTCTGGCGGTTGTTGAGGTCGACCCGGAGATCTTGGTTGCGCGTTGTGGACGACGGAGATGGTCTTGGCACGTTCACGGTTGGGCTGGCCGCCTACCGGAGAGGTGGCATGGGGAGGCCGTGACTCGCCTTGGCGCTCGCCACAGGACGGGCCCCGGGGCTCGCGTATCTTGTCCTTCCCGGCTCCAGGACCGTCGACAGTGGGGGCGTGAGTAGGCTCCAGCGCCGGGCCACGGTCGGCGAAGTCGAGTAGCTCCTCAACGCGAGTTCTCCACGCGCCGTAGATATTGGGGTCGTCGGTGCTCGGAGGAAACTGCATCAGGGCCTTGGCAGCAACGAGCGCATCATGATGAGCGCGATCAAGCGATGGAAGGTGCGTGGAAGACTTGCTCCCGGCACCTCGCGGAGCACCACCGGCGGGAACGTTTCCGTCCCCTACCCCGGCAGCAGGCTCCTTGTCAGCACCGTTGCCGACGCTCTTCTCTCCAGAGCGGACAACAGAAGTCCTGACGGAGTTTCTTGGAGCTGCCGGGTCGGCGTGACCGCCGCTCTTGTCGACGTTGACCTCCTCCGAGACCTCTTTCTCCGCTGGCGGAGGTGGAGGTGGTGGAGTGTTCTGACGCACCTCCGCAGCACGGCGATTAGCGGAAGCCTGGGTGCGCGAAGGAGAAGCCGCCTTGGAGGCGGCAGGGTCTGGTCTCTTCTTGGGCGCCATGCTCGTAGAAGAACTCGACGCTGATCTCGAGGTTGACGAAGATGATTTTAGCACTTGCACCCCTACCTGGCGCGCCAGATGTCGTGTCCCGACGGACGGACATCGGAGTAAAGGATACCCTCTTTTTAGGTTCGGCACGGGGCGCGAAGGAGTCTGAGAATCGTCTCTCACGGGTGATCGAGATCAAGCTCTTCCTACGGACGATCGAGGCAAGCAACATAGAGACAAAGGGGTTTACCCAGGTTCAGGCCGCCCGGAGGCTAACAGCCCTACTCCTGCATGTCTGGATTGATGGATTCTTCATAGTGTAGCTTACAAGGTTGCTTCCGGGTAGAGTACCTGTGAGATCCTGGCTCAGGGCTTAATAGGATTGATAGGATACTCATGTCAACAAGTTGCAACTTCTTTTCCGGAAGCTCATGTGGAAGGAACTCCGAGGTTAAGCGTGCTTGGCCCGGAGCACTTCAAGGATGGGTGACCGACCGGGAACACCTTCCCGGTGCGTGAGTACGAGTGAGGACAAATTGCACAGAAAAGACCAGTGTTGATCTGTGGGGCCAGTCTAGAGATCCTACAGAGCTGCCAGGGGTGACAGGCCTGGCCCGGGGGTGGGTCGGGGTGTTACAGTACCCGGGAGGTAGACGGCTAGAGGTGGAAGAAGAGCAGATCCTGACCCTGAGGAGATCACCTCTCTCTCTTCCCACTCTGCCTTAGTCTAGTCTTGCCTTGCTCTAAGTCTTGGACCCTTTGCTTGGTGACCATGGTCCTCCTTTTAGGCTAAGGGGACTCCACATGGGTCACGCGATACGCGTGAGGGGTTTTAGGCGGGAAAGACCCCTCACAGCCTAAATGGGGAGACTGGCTCCTTCTCCTCCAAGTATCTTCCATGGGTTAGGTGAGGGCGTCCACCTTTAGGGAAAGCGGGCGGACAAAGGCTGACAGCTCCACTGGCCATGTCCTCGAGCCGCGCCTTCTTCGCCTTGATACCCAAGTCTTCTAGGAGCGTCGAGTGCACGCTGGAGTGCTTGTGCATAGCTTGTACGGACACGTAACCGAGAGGGAGCCCAGCCTCCTGCCGGGTACTCGAGCTCTCGGGAGTCTTGTCTTGTATCCCGCGAAGGGGGAGACCCCGGGAGGTCTCTAGGAGCTGAGTCCTTAGTTGCAGGGTGTCGATGTCGATCTTGACGGGTCTTCAGGAGGTTGGGCGGACCCACCAACCTGTCTTGGTACTTGGCCTTGTCCATCTTCTAGGTGGGCCCACGTGGAGCGGACCCACTTTGGCAGCATCAGGGGAACCCCATGTTCCACTGCTGCGACAGCGGGCGACTCGGTCGCCAGAGCAAGCTCGAGCATGGGCCAGAGAGAGAGAGAGAGAGGGAGAGAGAGAGAGAGAGAGAGAGAGGGGAGAGTGGCTCGGTCGGTTGACCAGACCCGAGCTCAAACCCTTGACCTGGTTCAACCAGAGGTTGACCAGGAACATTTTTGTCTTTTCACTAAATTATGAAATTCTTCCAAATTTCAAAACTCACTATAAATTCAAATAAAATCCTAAAAATACTTTAAAAATATCTACACATATCATCAGAAAATAAGTTATCTAAATTAAATCTCAAATGGAATTTTTAAAAATTATTTCTTATATTTAAAATTCAAAGATCCTTAAGTGGAATATTCTTTGAAATATTTTAAAAAACTATCTTCTTAAGAAAATAATCTGGGAAAATTAAATACTAAGTTCAAAATATATTTGAACTATATCATGACTGTCATGTCACTCGTCCTAAATAAATGACTAAATAAAAGACCATTTAAATCATTACCAAACCTTTAAAGAAATTTTGGGGAAAAGCATCTCATTCTATGCATAATGACATAAATTTGGATCTTTAAACATTGTCTCATATGGACAATGATGCTGATTTTTAGAACACGAGGGTCCCAAATCGCCGGGAGCTTTAGACTGCACTACTTATCAGTCTCAAGGCAAGTTCCAACTTGCATGTCCTCGATTGATTATTTTTATCAAAGTAATTACAAAAGTACTATGGTTTATCATTGCATGAAAAATAAAAACCTATTTTCGAATGATGTGAATTGCTATATATATATGGTTGGCTGGTAATGGAACCACGGTTTGATGTTGTGGTGGAGGTTCCATTGTACGGGAAAGTATATACCTAGGTTTAACCACCCATGTCGCAGTGATCCTTACGTGCCGTATTGATAGCATCAGCCAACAGATTCTCTATTGATGGGCTTGTCAGAGGTTTCTTCACTTGTTAGCATATCCTTGGTTGGCTATTACCTGGTTGCGTCTGTTGCGGCGGCCAACAGCGTGGAAGCGCGTGACCTTCCCACCTGACGGGGTGATTGGAATAGAAGGTCGGGAGGGGTGGCGGGCCAGTGGTCTTAGTTACCGACCGCATCACAAATGGGCGCATATGCGTTGTGCGGGGAAGCGACTCCACATGACTTGTTTCCTTGAGTTCTGGCTATAGCACACATGGTGTGCTGAGAGAGCACAAAGAGCCAGGATGATGTTGGGTAAAGTGGTGCAGCTCTACAGAGTGAAACAAAGAAATTGTGACTGTCACATCCTTGTTCCAGGAGGGAACTACTGGTCACGGCGGGAAAGGAATCCCATCTGATTCGCAAGACCCGTGGAGGCTGGGGGCATAGTTTTCTGAAACTAAAATGGACCTTTTCCTAAAAAAGTTTTACAAAAATATGCATATTCATCTTTGACTTTTTGGTCAGGATGGTATATAATGCATTCCACTTATCTAAGCGTTATGCTGAACTTGCTGAGTAACGTTGTTACTCATTCGTTCCCCTTTTGACCCCATGCTTAAACTCTGAGGAGGCCATTGAGGAGAGCTTTGGAGCATACCATGGCGACGAGGTGTACTTCGAAGCACCTGATCTGTCGGAGGAGTAGAAGGCGTCGACTACATCATTGCATACGGAGCCAACGACGAGAGGAGGAGGTCGAGACCTAGACTACCATAGTAGGAATCAGGCCGAGCAGAGCTAGACTAGTACTACTTAGCGTGTTGAGCCAATGGTTCTTAGTTTGTTGTTTTCTATCGCCAGTAGGTTGACACCTGTCAACATTCCAGTACTAGACATTCCTCCCATGTCGGAGGAAGACGTTGACGTTTTTATGCATTTCTGACTTGTAATCTTTAGCAGTGTGTAATAAAGTGGATCCGCAATGTTTCTGTTGTACTACTCTGAGAGATGTAATATTTATGGATTAGTCCTTCCGTGGGTGTTATGTCACGACTTGTACACTACATTATGCAGCGGTGTACTAGGGTCACCGCATTGTATTAGCATGTTTTGTTCACCACAAGAATATGGTAACTAGTGACTTTTTGATAGTGACCTTGAAAAAACTGGTCATAGATGTATGACCAATTTGAACCATTTGGTCATACACTACTTTGGAGGGTTTAAACCCGAAAATGTAACGACCAATCTTGTCAGAATGGTCATAGTCTCCTTACATGAATTGGTCATAATCTAGAAAGCGCTGACATATGGCCTTTTCTCTAGCCGACTACGACCAATTTAAATGATCATTCACATTAGTGGACAGCCAACTCAGCAGTCTTGCCTACGTGTCAGTGTTGAGGTGTCATTTTTTGCTTACGTGTCACTATTCATCCATGATTTTGATCTCACTGACAGGTGGGACCCATTGACGAGAGAAGACATATTGACTTGTAGACTCATCTGGACGCTGGGACCGGTGGGACCCATTGTGGAGAAGCACACATGACTAATAACAACCTGCCTTGACATGCGGGTCCCGCTCTAGCCTGACATGTGGGTCCCTATCTATCCAACCCCATCAGACATATGGGACCCACCCTCACCCTGCCTGACATGTGGATCCCGCACGTCGGCCTGACATGTGGGGCCAACACGCACGCACTAACATGAGGGACCCGCACTCGCCCGCCCTGACATATGGGTCCCACCCGCACGCACTGACATATGGGACCCGCCCTCACCCCGCCCACCAGGAACGATCCAGCACAACCAGGAATAGACAAAGTAAATACCGTACGGAGGGAATTGAACACACGATCTCCTCCCTCCCTTTGCGAGTCGCTACCGGTAGACCATCACTAGCTTTGTGTTCAATTGTAACAGAAAACCAATTTGTACAATAACAAATTGTCCTGGGCCAAAGCACATTCCGTGTAACGTCTTTTCTTTTGGCTAGGCCGGCGCGGCCTATCCCAACTTTTGATTTTGAGCTCCAATTTCAACCAAATAAATTGAAAATTTTATAAAGATATCCTATATAATTATAGAATACCAGGGACTTTTTTATTCGAAATAGTATACAAAAAACCCTAAAGTTATATTCTTGCTTTTTATGGGGTTTTGTGAATTTGAAATACAATTTTGAGATTACTCTTTTAAATTTAAATGCAAGATAAAACAAATTCTCAGCTGGAATATTGGAAGTATTTTGTTGGATCTCTAAATAAATGACTACTTGTGTAGCTAAATTTTTTTCTCAAGAAATAAAGATAAAAATATCATGCACCTGCAGTTGAAATTTGAAGTGGCATAATAGGTAATATTTCTTTTTTACGAGAGGTGGATGGAAAGCTTTAAAATGGAAAATTTTGGTTATTTGTACATAATATGTGGCATAATATATTTTTTAAATGTTGTGGTCTAAGTTTGCAACGTATATTTGGTATGTTCTTCACAAAAAACATCATTTTTGATACTCCAAAAATGAAAAATGAATTTTTGGTTCAAAAAAAGTAAAACCTTTCTTCGGCAACATTGTTCACCATTCCAAGATGCACGTTTGTGCACAATATGGGAACATTTGAACAAACTGTGACATGAATCGGGGCATAACTTCCGTCATTTTGCTGAAAGACATGATCTTCATACATGATAGGTTATTTCTGAGCACACTTTTTAAAGATAATTTTCATATTTCAAGTTTGTTATTTTAGCTGGTAACTAGGTCATATATAATGACACAATGCGAAGGTTTTCCATTTTTTAATTTTTTTTTAATTTCCTATTCCGGTTTCAAAATACGGTCAAAACGACGGACACGACCGTTCATAGCGAGGGATGGAATATTGGAAGTATTTTGTTGGATCTGAAAGAAATGACTACTTGTTTAGCTAAAAATATTTTTCTCAAACAATAAAGATAAAAATATCATGCACATGCAGTTCTAATTTGACCCGCTTCCAACTGAATCAGCAGAATTTTGTCTTTTTATGAGAGGTGGATGGAAAGGTTTAAAATGGAAAATTTTGGTTATTTGTACATAATATGTGGCATAATATTTTTTTAAATGTTGTGGTCTAAGTTTGCAACGTATATTTGGTAGGTTTTCACAAAAAACATCATTTTTGACACTCCAAAAATGAAAAATGAATTTTTGGTTCAAAACAATTGAACAATTTATGATTTTGGAGATTTTCTGCAATTGCAAGAAACAACCACGCATTTGCAGATGAACCCTCCATGTACAATTGCACATTAAATAGTATTCAATTGCAACTGAACTCTCCACATTCGGTTGGCACATTAGTTTGCAGTTGCACATAGTTTGCAATTGTATAAATAGGATGTGAATTTGGAGTCAAATTGTAGTCAAAATTGAAAAACCTCCACCTAATCGCATATGAAGGTATGAACGTGCAATTGCACATTAGTGGTCATGAATGTGCAATTTTATATTAGCGTGCAATTTACACAATAGTGGCCATGAATACGCAATTGCATATTAGTTGATAGGAATGTGCAATTTCACATCACTATGTCGCCTCGCATTTGATGCCCAACCCCTAAAAATGACTAACTCCAATTATCCATGTCCATTACTCAAATCAAATCTCCACTAATCTCCACTAATATAAAAAGACCCAGAGGGTGGCTGATCCAAATAACTTCAGCCGTAAGATCACCATCATCCAATGATCCAGAGTTAACCAATGATGTATTCTGATTATTCATACCCCCTATTTGGAACCGTCCATCTGTTGAATCTAACAGCCACGATTCGCCCAATGATGAGCTTCTTCCCCACAACCCGCAGGTTTAGACACACCCTCACCGGAAAAAATCAAAATAAACTGCCCGCCCCGCTGATTCGGCCGCCTACCCGCACTCGTCGTCGCCGACGCCGTGTCGCCGCGCAATTCCCTCGCCCAGCGCCTCCCGACCGCACCGCCGCCGGCCACCTGAGCTGCTGCCGCGGGCGCCTCTGCGACGACCGTGGGTCCGTGGCAGAGCTGCTGCGACGAGCACCTCCGAGACGAGGCCATGCCCAATGTATTGATGTGGGTAGGTCCCGGTTTTCACGGATTGAGGGCGGATGAACGATGAACACGAAGAACACAAAAGGGAAAAGGCAAACACAAGATAACTAGCAAAGCAACACGGACGAAATCAACCGGTAACAAGTCCCCAAGGGCAGCCCCCGATTCTCAATCTCCAAGCAACCTTACTCTTATGATTGTTCTCTCAACGGTCAATCCAACCATCCCAATAGAGTCACCCAAAGATGAAAGATTGGCAAGTAATCGCAACTACAAGAAGAAGCCTTGGAATCCACTAGAGGGATCTTCTCCACAAGGGGAGGCCTTGATTCATCTCCACATGGGGAGGCCTTGATTCATCTCCTAGAGGCATCTCCTAAGAGGCATCTCCTAAGAGGCATCACCATCATGGGTGGAAAAGGAGCTAAGCTCAACTCACATCTCAGCTTAGTCTAACCCTAGAATGGAAGAGATGAAGTGCTATTATAGCCTTAGAACAAAAAGGGGTGCAGGACACGAGTGGCCGGCCTGGGAGTCGGCCTGGCCGGGCTGGAGGCCGGCCTCTCTGGCTGGCCGGCCTGGGAGCCGGCCTGGCCGGGCTGGAGGTCGGCTTCTCTGGCTGGCCGGCCTGGAACCGGCCTAGGCCGGCTGGGAGGCTGGCCTAGGAGCCGGCCTGGCCGGGCTGGAGGCCGGCTGTCTCTGGCGTGTGGCCGGCCTGGGAGCTGGCCTAGGCCGGGCTGGAGGCTGGCCAGACTGGCTCCGCCACCTCCTTCTTCGTGTCGCTTTCTCCTCCTCTTCCATGCGTACGCCTTGGATGGTCTTGAGTCTTGGGCTTCCTCGACATCTCCCTTGCCGTCCGTACTCGTCGTATCAAACCTAGCATAGAAAAGGGGTAGATGCTCACGTAGTATACCATCCAAAGGGGCACGAAATGGGATCTTGTAGAGGAAAGAGTTCACCTTTGAGCTCAATGACGACTTGTCATATGTTGGGTTGCTTGACATGGTGATGGTCTTAGGTTGCACTACATCATCTCCCCCCGCTTCAAAAAGAGTCGTCCTCGACTCTTGCTCATCATCATCATGGCAAGGAGGTAGATGTATAGACCTTGTCGTGGGTTCGCCATGTAGTCGTGCTTGATGGAAATGATGTGGCACTTCTTCAATGTCCCTTCGCCTTTCAAGTAACCTACAAAACTCACAAGAAAGACGAAACAACACTCAAAGAGTAGCCAATTCTTTAAGGTCATCGCATGAGCGCTTATGTAGAAGGAAGTCACCTTAGCAAGATGCCGATGTGCTCTTCTTGCAAGATCTTCCGTCATAGGAATGTGTGGTTGAAACAACTCATGGAGGCTCATCCAACGGTACGACCTACACATCAAATACCAAGCAAACCATGTGTGTGCAAGATAGAGGAGCATATCATCAATGACATGTCCATTCTTTGTCATAGCACCGTTAGCACAACACAAGAATATGAAAAGGTATTGTAAGTGCAAAGTCAATGTGCAAGCAATCCAATGGAACAACTTCAAAATGTGGTAACACAAAAACTCCATAAAAATATGAGGATGCCATCGAGGTATCTCATTTTGAATCATATGATCATTATTGCACACAAGGCATTGGAAAGAACAATTTGTCGTCATCCTTGAGGCAATAAGAGGAGAACTTGGCAAAAACACACAATGAAAAATGTCCAAAGTATCAACATGGGTGCAAACAAACCATAGGAAAGAGCAAGTTTTCGAAATATTTGTTGCAACACCAAATGTGTAGAAACCAACACACTCATGACAAGACATGCTCAAAATGTCATTATGGTTGCACACAAGACATTTAAAAGAACCATTGTTCATCATATTTGTTGCAACACATAAATCATTCACATAAAAGATGGGGAAATTTGTCTTGCCATAGGGGAAAGCATTAGCACAAACATGTTTGCAAACAAACCAAAACCAAGAGAAATTGTTCAACTTGTTTGGTGCAAAACATGGGAATGGTATTAGAGTTGGTTTCGATCCACAACACAAATGTATGCTCTCAACAGCTCGTTTTGTCAACTCATGTTCAATGGAGGTTAAAATTATAGCATGCGGCCCAATGCACAAAAACCAAATGAAAAAGTTATGTGCATGGTACATGAACACATCATCCATCATGAAGTGTCTCTTCATTTGCACTTCACCAAACACACCAAAATCAAGTGGAATGTATGACATATGTGGATGGTTACTATGCAAAGTGAAGGATGGAACAAGGTCCATAAGAGAAAATGAACAATCTCCAAAATGTGAGAGAGCTATGGGTGCAATCTCATAAGCAAGCATTTCATCATTATTGCAAGCAACACATGTGAAATTGAAATTGTTCAACATATTGCGAGCAACAATGGGAGAAAAATGGAAACACTCAAAACAAGGCATGTCCATGGTAGAAACATCACAAATGGGTGACTCCACATGATCAACATTGGTTTCAAACAAGGTATCACATGGGAATAACATGTATCATATGATGTGTCAACAAAATCATCCATAGCATGCAAGCAATCATCATTCATCATGTCCACTAGTGGGATCATGGTCACATCAACACCCATACCTTTGTTGTCCTTCTCATGTGAAGTAGGTGTTGAAGTAGGGGCCTCTATGTGGCCGACCCGTTCATCTTGATGTAGGCATGTGGTTGCATCATCAACATCCATGAAACCTAGTACACAATGAGAGAACACACTAGAGGAAGGTGGTAAGTTGTTAGAATGCACAGTGGCCTCACTTGACCTATCAACTATCTCTCTCAACTCATGTGGTATATCACTCATTCCCTCAAAGTAGAAACACTCAAACTCACATATGGTGGAGGCACTCAACTCACTCTCACTCTCACACAAGTGGGCTAAGTGGCTCTCATACTCACATGGGATTGGTGCTATCTCATCATTCAAGCACAGGGGTACGCTCGATGTTCTCAACTCCATACGCCTCCTTGGTTGAAGGGAAAATCCCATGCTCAACCTTCTCGACCCCATCGCCTCCAAAGGTGCATGCCATAGTTGGGGCATCACCCAAAGTAATAGTGTTGTACATGCTTGCCTCCGTGGTCGAAGGTAAAATCCCATGCTCGACCATCTTCTCGTCGTCTTGACCTCCATTTGGGCATTCCCACATCATGTGACCATTGCCATTGCATGTTGGACACAAGAGATTGGGACATTCTCGTGGATCATGGTCTTGGCCTTGGCAATTGTCGCAAATGAGGTCTTCCTCTTGCCATATGGGTGCCAATGGGGCTCGACGACCTCTAGGATGAGGTGGTGGCGACGGAATGCCTTCATGGCATCCACCATTTGATCGATGATGCTCTTGATGTTCACTTGACTCGGTTCGGTGGTGGTGACGATCATGAGGATGTTCTTGATGAGGACAAGGCTCATGTTGATGTTCTTAGCGAGGATGATGCTCATGGTGTGGAATTAGATTCTCCACATGGTTCCCATCGTCATGATTGTGGTGGCGTGTCCTTGGCGGATGGCGGTGTCGGTGTTCTTGATCACCATAGTCATTAGCACCCGGAGCACCATTGCCATTGGCCAATGGGTCTCGACCATCTCGACGATGAGGAGGTGGTGAAGGTGTTTGATCACGGCGTCCACTATTTGGTTGTGGTTGTTCTTGATGCGCATTGGCATTGTGTGCTCGAGGAGAAGGTGTACGTTCCACTTCATGGCGATGTCGATCATGTTCGTCGTGCCTTGGTATTTCTTGGTGACCATGTTGTGGTTCTTCTTGATGATGACCATGATGCGCTTGCCTTGGTTGTGTCGACCTTGAGATGCTCCTTGTGTGGCGTGAGCTTGAAGAAGAGCGATGATGCGCAAGGTTGTTGATAGCTTCGGTCACGCGCGCCATTTGGTCGTTGAAGTTGGCTTCTTGTGCTTGAAGACGGCGCTCATAGCGACCTAGCCCATCACGAACAAGGTGTCGAAGGCCAACGAACTCGTTGTGTGTAACATAGCCAATGGCACTTTGAATTCCTCCATGGATATCATCATCCGAGCTTGAGCTTCCATTTGTACTTCCCCTAAACATGATCTCAAGAACAAGTGAAATGTGTTGAAATGTATGAACCAAGAGAAACTATATCCAAAGTATAAAGTGGCTTGAAGAAAGAGAATCCGGTTCTCACACCCAACACACACACTTATGAGGATAGGAAGGTATGAAGTGGCAAAAGAAACAAGCAAACCCGACGAAAAGTGTATTGTCCAAGGTAGAGAAAATCCACAATGACCAAATTACCAAAGAAACACCAACCACTCAAATGATGAAGAAACACACACAAAAGCGAATGATGGGGTTGGGCGACCAAAGGGCGAGCACTCGAAGATATGCAACTTAACGAAGACTACGTGCTCAAGTGTCACACCAACACAAGAAGGACACTAGCTCAATTGCTTTTTGGTGGGCAACGGATTTGCACAAGTGTTAAACACTCACACTCACTTTGGCGGTTTAAGCTTTGTTGCAACCTACAAGAGATGATACTTGGCACTACTCATGTTTTTTCTTTTCTCTTCTCTTTTTGTTTTTTGATTTTTGACGATGATTCCTTCTTCTTTTGCTAGTGCCAAGATCTTTAACGATACACGCTCGCCAATACTTGAAGACAATCACTCGAACAAGTGCAATGCCTCGCAATATCAAAGAGCTAGTCCGATAGGTCAAGGTACGCGAAAGGAAGAAGGGCTCACAACGGATTACGATGTCGGGGAAATGTCGAGTCCTTGGTGTCGTCGTCGCTTGGCGTTGATGACGTTGCTGCGGAAGCTTGTCGACGTTGTATACGTTGATCACACCGTACAAGGACTCAAACAAAGAGGAAATGCCAAAATGAACCGAGGAAAAGAAAAAAAAATTGCAGGAAGGCCGGCCTAGGCCAGGCCGTAGGCCGGTTGCGTCGGCAGGTAGGCCGGCCTGGGAGCCGGCCTGGCCGGGCTACAGGCCGGGCTGTCTGCTGCCCGAATTTCCACGATTTTTGGCGGAAAAAGCAACGATAAATCCTCGATTTCGTGGGGAAATTGGCAAAATTAAGGCTTAGGAACACAAACAAAGCTGGATGGGGTCCTAAGGCAACAGATCTGTGGACCAAAACTACCAAAAACGCAAAAAATCGACAGATCGGATTGAATCCATGAAAAGGCTATTTTTGGTGGAAATTTTCAAATTTCACAAAATCAAAGAAAATTTTGGTGGATTTGGGGGGTGGAAACACAAATCAATCCGTGTCAACCCAAACTCAGATACCATATGATGCGGGTAGGGTCCCAATTTTCACGGATTGAGGGCGGATGAAAGATGAACACGATGAACACGAAGAACACAAAAAGGGAAAAGGCAAACACAAGATAACTAGCAAAGCAACACGGACGAAATCAACCAGTAACAAGTCCCCAAGGGCAGCCCCCGATTCTCAATCTCCAAGCAACCTTACTCTTAGGATTGTTTCTCTCAACGGTCAATCCAACCGTCCCAATAGAGTCACCCGAAGATGAAAGATTGGCAAGTAATCGCAACTACAAGAAGAAGCCTTGGAATCCACTAGAGGGATCTTCTCCACAAGGGGAGGCCTTCATTCATCTCCACATGGGGAGGCCTTGATTCATCTCCTAAGAGGCATCACCATCATGGGTGGAAAAGGAGCTAAGCTCAACTCACATCTCAGCTTAGTCTAACCCTAGAATGGAAGAGATGAAGTGCTATTTATAGCCTTAGTACAAAAAGGGGTGCAGGACACGAGTGGCCGGCCTGGGAGCCAGCCTGGCCGGGCTGGAGGCCGGCCTCTCTGGCTGGCCGGCCTGGGAACCGGCCTAGGCCGGCTGGGAGGCTGGTTGCTTCGGCTGGGAGGCCGGCTCGGCCGGGCTGGAGGCCGGCTATCTCGGGCGTGTGGCCGGCCTGGGAGCCGGCCTAGGCCGGGCTGGAGGCCGGCCAGACTGGCTCCGCCACCTCCTTCTTTGTGTCGCTTTCTCCTCCTCTTCCATGCGTACGCCTTGGATGGTCTTGAGTCTTGGGCTTCCTCGACATCTCCCTTGCCGTCCGTACTCGTCGTATCAAACCTAGCATAGAAAAGGGGTAGATGCTCACGTAGTATACCATTCAAAGGGGCACAAAATGGGATCTTGTAGAGGAAAGGGTTCACCTTTGAGCTCAATGACGACTTGTCATATGTTGGGTTGCTTGACATGGTGATGGTCCTAGGTTGCACCACATCACGCATTCTTGGAATGGGGATGCCTCCTCCAGGCACGAGACCCAAGGATGGCGGTCACGGACCTCCGTCCGTCCGCGCGGTCGACGATGAGGAACATGAGTCAGGAGACGCGGCAGCAGCTCTGATCCGTGCCACCGGCAACAACCTCCTGCGTCCTCTAGGTCCCCAACTCAGGTATAAGACTTTACCCTCGTTTCCCCGATCGATTCCTCTCCTTCGCTGATGGTGTACGGTGTAGAGTGTTGCTTGGCCACAGATGTCATGCACCATGTAAACTGATGAGTGATGAAATGGGACATTTCTTGGCTAAATTTTATTGTTTATCCAAACTTGGTACCTTTTAGACTTCAATGTTGCTAATTGATGAATGCAACGAAAGCACAACAGTTCATTGCACAAAGAACAGGACTCGCACTAACCTGCAGTCCTGACTTTCCTAATCTAATTCTTGCCTCAAAAGTTGTCATATATCATGTAATTGTAGAATCCTCATGCTTTACTTTTAGTTCAAGTTTCTGTCTAAATTAATATTATGTTGACGCAAATGCCCATGGTCTTCGTTCCTTGTTTGATGTACACCATATATACGTATGTCTTTTATATTTTGAAATGCATTTTGCAGAACAAAGCTACATCATTCGGAAATATAACCAGATTGGAGAGCAATTGTGTTTTGCTTGGAGAAATGTCAATAATTGAAAGCAAAGGTCCAATATGTTCCTATTGTTTAATTGTACATCTTCTCTTTTGATACCTCTATTTTATTTCAATTTGCTGAAAATATATATAGTTGTTTATAGGTGAAATTTGACTATTGGCGTCTTTATATAATCACATACTGTTAGAAAGGTTTTTTCATTTGCCAGTCATCCAGTCAACCTAAAATTCTCAATGATTGTTCTAAACAATATCAGATTTGCTGAATAAATCAAATTAATTGAGTTTCAGAGTATTCCCTATTCTTATATAAAAATGTTTTGTTAATCTTGCCGCTATTTGTCAGATCATTGGAGGACCAAGTCCAACATAATGGGTCAGCCCACAAGTTATCTTGCATGCACATTGAGCGTCCGGTGAAGCGAGGGAAGGTCGTCATTTTTGGTTTGTGGCACCACCAACTTCAACAGTAGACCAGGGTGTTTCCCGATTCTCCTGGCAGTGCAACAGCTCACCGCTCACCGTGACAGGCATAGAGGACCGTCCTTGTGCAGACGTTGTAAAGACTACAACTACTCCCTCCGTTCATAAAAGGATGTCACAACTTTTTCCAAACATGCATGCATCTAAACATGCTTTAGTGTGTAGATACATGCATGTTTGGACAAAGCTGAGACATCCTTTTATGAACGGAGAGAGTACATAATTACTAAGTGTATTCTTGCATGACTTGCATCTCTCATGACTACTAATGTTTTGCATTATTATTATATGAAAAAATAGAACAATTATTTTGCATTTTATGAAAACAGTGGAGCAAAGTCGGTTGCCCTATTGATATGAAATAATCCATGTGCACCTTTGCCAAGGTTTCATTAAATTTCAGGGGCAGCTCATATTATCCACAACACATATTCTTATATTTTCTTCTAATTTGGGCATTGTATGAAGAATTTGAAGTTACTTTGATTTGAATTGCTTTGTATACAATCCAGTTTGAAAAATTCTTGCAAGTTTTAACACGTCAATGGGATCAGGGGAGCCTTATTTCTACACCATAATTCTATTACGTAGCCACCTACTAGATACTTTAGCTTTCACTTGATTTTTTCGGAGGCTAATATTTATTTGTGTTGTGAAGGTTACCTCTCGATATGATATCCGTTCCTGATATATGCAACATCAACACAAAATTAATGTGAAAGCTCAGTCAAATGCATACACAGGTTTAGCATAATTTCAGATAGGCAATTGATTCATTCTGTTGCAAGGGCAATATTTGTAATGAGAGAGATCCATCTAACTTGGTATATTTGTTGTCCCTCATACATAAAAGAAGCTGGATAACTTATCTATTTAAATTCATAACTATAGAGAAGTGAAGACATGATGAGCTTCCGGTCCCATTCTGAAAGGCCTAAACAAAGTGTGATGTCTACAGCAAGATCTTCAGATTTGAGAAGAACCTACACATCCTTCATACTTCAGCTACAATAATTTATAGCATCTATTTTCCAAGGTACAACGGCCCCAAAAAATCCCAAGATTACATGGTTTGTTGAGGCATGTGTAGTTATTATTGAATTGTCGATAAGAAGAGTACCATGCATTTTTGTAATGACACCCTTTTTCTGCCATATGAAAATATCTCTATGAAGGGAATTAAAAATTGGTTCGATATTGTATTTTTCAGAACCTGGAAACAAAAATACAGTTCAAAGTGGAAAGTGCAAGTATGGAACCACTGATTCAGGCTCCCATCCGTTTGTATTGATGTTTTATAGAGTTTGCATTTCCAGACGTCGTCACTGACTTCATGCCAAGGCTTAATTAAGTCTATTCAAGTTATTTCTGCTGAGACAAGTACCACTTCATTTCACGATATGAAACATACATGTGTATATAGCTCGATTTCTTCTATAGTATTTGCACACTTGGTCAACAGAAAGTTTGGAAGATCTTACATAACTCTCCTCTCTGCTTCTGAATATGAAAACTGCTCTCTGTTTTTCTGAGACTGCACCGTGTTTTCAATTTATTTAGATAACCAGTCGACCTCAGAAAATATTGAAAATTTTACACAAGCAAGGTCTAACTATTATTGACATACTGTAAAATTTCCAGCTTAATCAGAGTTGATTTGAATTGTTGATAAATTCGAGAACAGTGCAGCCAGAATGTTGACAAAATCTGAAAACTCTTGATCATCTGCTATTTGAGCTTTCATATATTCATTTGTATTCCTCCCTCTGATACAGAATGTTGGAGAACATTTCGAGACTTGGAATGTTGTAATTCTTGGTCCAGTGACACTTTATGGTCCGCATGAGGGAGGAAGAGATCACACATGGCTGGGCAAGCTACATAATTTATTCTTCACCTTTTTTCTTTATGTTTGCTCATCCCGTTGGTGAAGCAAAATATGGTTAAAAGGATTGTATGGATGCATCTTTCTACGTGATCTTTTGTTAAAACTCTGGCCATCAGTGATAGAAAAACATCATTTGTTTTGAGAGTTAATAATTATTTATCATGCCCCCTTTTCTCCCAAACTTGTCGTAGATTCTTTTTGCTCACTGTAATTTATCTGTCAGTTAGATTACTCCGGCGATATAAACTTATGTTGCTTGCTTGTTTGCTGTTGTGAGTGCCGGATCATCGTTGATGGTACAAGAAAGCAACAAGCTGGTACGAACAGAGACGGACAAACATGCTGTATTCTCTACATGGAACAGAAGAAAACAATATCTTCTAATATTACACGTGCGTGGCACGCGCACTGTTACTAGTTAATAATAAGGACGTGAATATCTCTCGGTCAATCGAGATTGAGTAAATGGCACTGGCGGTCACACAACTCGTCCGCTATGTGCACTTAAGTCACACAACTGGAGAACGTGATTTTTTGGTCACACAACTAGATTTTTGGTACACGCAGTCACAAACCCCACATGTCAGTCCGTTTTCTGTTGCCGGAGTGCTGACGTGGACACGTAATTTTGCAGAAAACCCCCTGTATTTTTGGACATTTCGCAAAAAACCCCTGTTATTGGACCCGAATTTGGGTTTTTTGCGAAATGTCCAAAAATATAGGGGTTTCTGCAAAATTACGTGTCCACGTCAGCACTCCTGCAACGGAAAACGGACTGACATGTGGGGTTTGTGACCTGCGTACACCAAAAGTCCAGTTGTGTGACAAAAAATCACGTTCTCCAGTTGTTTAACTTACGTGCACATAGCGGACGAGTTGTGTGACCGCCAGTGCCATTTACTCATCGAGATTTAATTAATGTCTCGGTCGATCAAATACGATTTGTTTTCGTTGCCTTTCCCTGTTAGCGATAGCTGCTCCTTTAAACGATTGGGCTTGTCCTCCTTAGATGTTGAGCTTTAAATGAGAGGGTTGGGCCTTACCACTCCAGATCATCTAGTGTTGGGAAAAGAATATTATATTTTGTATTTGCCTACTCTACAACTCTATAAGAAAAAATACACAAAAATTATATGTGCAGTTGCATATTACAGCCACTAACGTGCAACTGCACATCCATGACCACTATTGTGCAAAAACACTATTATGTAATTACACATTATGCCCACTTATGTGCAATTGCACATTATGGCTACTAATGTGCAATTGCACGTGAAATTGCACATTTATGCTCACTACTATGCAATTGCACATCCTGGACACTAGCTAATGTGCAATTGCACATTCATCGCTTCATATGTCATTAGGCGGAGGTTTTAATGTTCATACACGTATAATTGCAAATTACTCTGTAATTACATACTGATGTGATGTGCCGACTGAATATGGAGAGTTCAGCTGCAACTGTATACTAATGTGCAGTTGCATACTATTTAATGTGCAATTTCACATGGAGGGTTCAGTTGCATTTACGTGGTTGCTTTTCCCAAAAAAAAAAAGACCAATACAAAGCCCAGCAAAAAAATATCAAAAGGCCCCAAAAAAAAAACGAACAGGCAAAACGCAGCCCAAACTGAAACGCAGACCAACAAATAGATCGAACAATGAACGGACATCGACGGAGCGTTAAGAAAATTATCGGCTAACTGAGAGTTAGCAAAAGCGTAATAGTAATAAGAGCTTAGTATTGGAGACCACCTTGCACATGAAGTAATGCCAAGTGTGTTGAAACGGAGTAGTATGGAGGTGTTTGGTAGCCTACATTGACTTTTTTTTAGCTCCGCGGGGGCACGCCTTCTAGGGTCAGGTCTGACGAAATCATCCTCTCGGCCATGTTGTGCATGTCGTTTGATAGCCTGCATGTCTCCAGGACAGGGTCGTCATATGTAGCTGACCAAACAACATGCTTGTGTTTCCTGTGATAGTTATTCTCACCTTCTTCCATATTGGTGGAGTTACCTCCCATCACCACACTTGGACGTTCTAAGTGACAGATACATGACGAACGTCGAGCGGCCACAGCGGCGGAGGTCGCCGGCGAAGGATGTGGCGAGCACAACTACAAGAAATATGCTAACTAGTGACCCTCAAATTTGGTCACTAAAAGGTCATAATTTTTATCTATGACCTTTTTGTGACCAAAACCAGAAAGTCACATACCGAGCGTCTCAAACGCTCAAAAGTGACCTTTTTTGCGAAATGGTCATAAGCATCGATGACCAAATCAGAGGATCATAACTGTTATGACCAATTTTTTTGGTCATACGATGACTGCCATGGCCATGTCAGATTCTACGTGGCCAATCCTACGTGGCAAAATTGTGACTAAATAATAAGGTCATAAACCAGAATCAGCCCCACGGTGGTCATCTAGATGGGCCAAGCCCAACAGGTCAGCCCATTTATGTTTTTTTTTCTCTAATTTCTAATCGGATTTACTGCTCCTCTATACGGGCCAGGCCTACTTTTCTGCCCATTTACGTCTTGTTGGCTTTCGGCCATTTTTTGGGTCTCAGCCTTTTTACGATGAATAAATTTCCTAGGCCATGGCCTTTTAACAGTGAAAAGTTTGGGCCCAAGGCAGCGGCGAAGCTCGTTGCCTAATTTGTAGCGGTGGCGGCAGAGCTTGTCAGTGAAGAGATCGATTAGCCTACTAGGTGTTGCTACAACGATGGAGTTCACGACGAGGAGCGGAGGTTGAAAAAGACACGTACAATAAGAACAGTCTAGATACACGCATATAGGACGCAAGATCTACTCGTCTACGACCAAAGAAACGAAAAACTTACAACACAAGAGTTGTGTCAAATGGTAATGCATGCGAAGCTCCTCCTAAAGGAAATTTCAAACCGTCGATAATGTGCGATTAATTTGACGAAATTCATCTAAAAAGGCTTCAAACATGAACATGAAATTAGGAGACAAAAGTCGAAACCGAATGTCAGAATGGAACTACGTCATCAATGCGCATCATTTTCGTGCAGACATTATTTTGAATTGAGCAATGTAGAGTTGATTAGGAGGAAGGTGAAGTAAGAATAAGGAGAGTGATCGGAAACACAGTTCACGTGCAAGGTCGGAGGGCAAGGAGGAAAGAACGAGCCAGTCCGACTGGGCACGGTGGATTTGAGCGTGCTTGGTTTTTTGTTGACAATTGCAGCTGAAGGCCTGGCAAAGGAGTTTATGCAGATATCCAATCATCGTGTCGTTGCAGCTGACGGGTCTGGTCTAGCATCCTTACCAAAACAACGCTTGCATATTACGATGTTACGATGTTAAGGCGTGTAAAATCTTTCGACAACACCGTGCGTACGTTTAAAATCTGTATGGAACGTCCGCCGTCTCATAAGGCCGGCCACACCACCACTTGGCGAACTTCTCTCACGACAAACGCAAAAGACGGCGCCATAGGAGAGGCTTCGAGTTAGCGCTTGTGTTCCCCACCGATATCCAAACTTGGCCGTGGCTCGTCCCAAACCCCGACATACGCTATCCAACGAGCGCATGACTTGTCGTTCACACCAACGCTCCGACACCATAACCTCTTTGTTTCCATCACCACGCTTGCCGCTACGCGCGCGATGCTTATATATTTGTATTCTTGTATTCTTGTGCGCGCGATGCTTATATATTTATATCCATGATTAACCTTCGCTATGCACACATCAGGTTGCTGCAGGTGACTCACGTTTCTGCAACGGCGAACATGAGCAAGCCACAGGCGCTCCTGGAGCTGATGACGGCTGTTGACGCCGGCCTTGTGGCCGTCGACGTCGGCAACGCTAACTTGCCGCCCAGACGTCGTGGGAGCTACGGCCGCAGCCGGCAGACTGCGCCGGCTGCCCCGCAGACCCCGCCCATGTCATCCACGGAGACGGACGCAAGCTTTGAGTTCAGCGCGGCGGTCAGCAACAACTCAGCGTCGCCCGCCAGCATGGTCTTCTCGGACGGCCAGCTCCGGGTCCACCAGTTCCCCGCCGTGCGGTCATCGGCAGGCAGCAGCCAGGTGGCATCGCCGGTGTTGAGCTCCTCCTTGGATAGCACCAAGGCAGCGTTTGCAGAGAGCAAGAAGCGTGTCAGCTTCGCGGCGGACCGCGCGGGGAAGACGTCCAACGGTGCGCAGAAGAAGGGCGGCGGCTTGCTGGGGTGCATGGGGTCAGCGTGCGGGCTGTCGCGTGACGAAGTGGTGGAGCCGGGCATGAACGGCAGCCGTAAGGTCGTAGTGTCCGTTTGATTGGATTCAGTTAGTGGATTGGTGATTCATCTTGCGCATTCAGGTTTGTGGGTCGTTAGTCGATGGTTAATTTACGCACCGTCACGAGTGATGCATTCTGTTAGCGTTAGGGGCTGCTATCACCAAAGGCACCTCAATTTCTACTTCTTTTAAATGTCAGCTTCCACGGTGATTCCTCCCAAACCTTACGAACATTTCAGATGTTCAAACCCGGAATTCGTTTCCCGAGTGGTGGAGTTAGGGTTGGAGTTTTGTGGGATTTAATGCCGCCAGCACTAGTAGAAACAAGACCATCTATCCCGGGTCCAGAGGGCGTTTGATCCCGGGTTTACAACCGGGATTAAATGGTCGGGACTAGAGGGGGGGGTGGCTTTTATCCCGGGTGTCCACGACCCGGGATAGATGGGCCTCCACGTGGGCGCGGCTGGGCGCGCAGAGGGGGGGAGCTTTGGTCCCGGTTCGTGACACGAACCGGGACCAAAGGGTTTGCATCTTTTGTATTTTATTTGCTTATTTTTTAGGGTTTTCGATTTTTTGTTTTCCATTTAATTATTTCCTATTAATTAAGATCACGTCGCGCATACAAAGTCACACACATATATAAAGTTGACACATCGATCGATGTCACGCGCGTGATGCATACATATAAGTCACACACATACGTTTTGATACATATATAATTAAGTCACACACCGACATCACGTTTCTCACGTCGAGATCACGTCAAAATTACATTGGAGGCAGAAAATAATTTCTAGGGTGAAAAAATTCTCCGGATTTCTTCAGGACCTCCTTGTTCAAAAATCCCGCCAATTCCTCTTGAATTGCTATAAGGCGCTTCGTTGGTATGAGCTTGTCCTTCTCTCGTTCCATCTAGATCAATAAGAAAATGTGAAATCATCAGAAAATGTGAAAATGGAAATGAACACAAATATGGTAATGAAGTAATTGCCGAGAGTGTATACAGACCTCTGTTGTTCTGAGCTTTCTATCCCGCTGATGAACAAAAGATCGTATGTACTCGCAAACATAATATCCACATAAATTATTCCCTTGTGCCTGCCTCAGACACCACTTTACAAATAATAGAATTTAATCAAAATAACAATCAAGCATGATAATGGTGCTGAAACTAGAATTTAAAAGTTGCGCGGACATATATATAGTACTACTACTTACCTTGGTTTCATACCAAAACAGGTGCGGTTTCCAAGTCCCACGAACCTCGGTAATGAACTTTTCCCAAACCCTGGCCGGCAAAAGAAAAAATCAAAGGACTTGAACGAACGAAAGAGATCGATATATAGAGCGATAATGACTGAAGTTACCTCTGAAACATTGCTTGCAAGTTGATATAATCGTCCATATCTTTCCTTAACGAGTCCAGGACTTGAACGCATGCTTGTTCAGGTCTAATGTCTACCAGAATCCAATGGTTCCTTCACACATTTATATGTCCATGAGTTACACTAAACATCGAGTAAGCAAAGTAGAATGTGTAGAAGGTACGGTAACACTCACCTGAAGTTGTAAGGAAGAAGTATATCTTCACATGTATGGTGTTTCACTAGATATTGGAGCATGTAATGCTCGGTGTCCTCGGGATGGTTCCTTACGGTTACTTCATGAATCCAATATGGGTCCATGAACCCTAAACTATAGATTCCGTTGTCTCTGCATTCGACGATCTTCATTCTGCATATATAATAGCGTACAAAAGAATAAAGTTAGATAATTGGCAACGAACGAGCTGAGATAGAGACTTAATTAAATTGCATAAAATAAATCACTTACAAACAATAGCAGCTGATGATGGCTTTGTCGAGGGAGTCTTGATTGAATAACTGAAATATTTCGTCAAACGGCACATACATCGCGTTATCCTCTAAATAATGGTCTTTCTTATATGAAACGTGGAAATACTCATGGTGCCCCTTTACGGCTCCCTCGTACCACTCATGCAAACGTCGCAATTGTGTCGGCAGAGATTTGACCATCTCAGGTCTGACCAAGGGCTTCCCGTAGGCATATGTCCATGCATACATATACTCTTTGGGGTTTTCTATGAGAATTGTGTCTTGCTGTATTTCCTTATCGGACACCACTTTGAACGCGGGGACCGACTGGTTTGCCTGTTCTCCGAGCTGGGCCACTTGTTTCCCGGATTTCTTATTAGCTTCCCTCTTTTGGCGAAATGCAGCCTCCTTCTCCTGCTGGGCCTTTTTAGCTGCCATCTGCTGCTGCTCCCTCTTTTGGCGACATGCCTCATTCTCCTGCAAATTCCGTTCTCTAATTAACTTTTCAATGGTACGATCATAGTCGTCTCGCAGAATAGGCGGCCGTGCCGGCCCAGTCGATAGATTTTTCAGAAATTGTGCCACTTTTCCCGGTGCTATTACCTCCTTTCGCATGTGCCGTTTCGGTGCCAATTGTTTTTTCACATCAGCTCGCACCGACTCCTCGAGTTCCTCTGGAGTCAAGTCGTAGGATCTCTTTGGAAGAGGCTTTCGCAACTCACGTTCCTCTCGAGTTTCTGGCGGGAAGTTTAAAGCACACCTCTCTGTATATTTCGACGGGATCTTTAGTTTCCGCGAAACAGAGCGCACTCTCTCTTGAGGTGGTGGGGATGGACTCGGGCTGGGCTCCCGACAGTCGTCACGAGGTGGCGAGGATGCATCTTGAGGTGGGGGGGATGGATCTTGAGGTGGTGGTGCAGGGGATGGATCATGACGTGGGGAGGGAGGATCTTGAGGTGGGGGGGATGGATCATGACGTGGGGAGGGTGGATCTTGAGGTGGGGGGTTGCTACTTGGAGGAGTCGGTGGCCTTGGCGGCGGCAAATTTGGAAACAAGATGTATTTCTTTGGCCACAGAATGATGGACTTCTTGGCATCTCCTAGTGTCCTCTCGCCGTCACCTCCAGGAATGTCAAGATTTAGATTAGCATATAACGGCACAATGTCATCCACCCCGACAATAGCATAGCCAGCTGGAATCCCGCCGAGATGGTACCTTGGTCCAGGTTCATTCAGTAAAGCATAGCCGACCGCCACCTTGAAGGACAAGTTGCCCATTGCCATATGTAGCTCGCATTCTGTCTTCTCCGTGATATCATCCACGGGGTATCGAGTCGGCGGCGCTTCAAGTTCAGAATGTTCCATCTGCGTGGAACCCACGCTGCTTTTTTGCTGATTAGATAGGGCGGCTTCGACTTCTGGACTTTCTAGCTGCACACGAGATTCCCTTTGCTGACTTTGCAACAGCTGATGCACCTTGCGTTCCAATGCCGATAACCGGTCGCTCTCCTCCTTTTTCTTTCTCTGACGGCTTCTATAAGTGTGAGCGTCTGCCGGAAAACCTTGTGCCCAAGTAACTCCGTATCCATAACCTCGTACTCGTCCAACTTTTTCAGGATTCCCGAGTGCGAGTGACAGCTCGTCTTTCTCTCTGTCGACCTTGTAGGTTCCATTTCGAACTTGCTCTATTGCTTTCTCAAGTTCTGTGGTTATAAACCTAATCTTTGCCTCCCATTTTCCCTGAGCAACAATCTTCCCTGTGTCAGGGTCCAACCCAGCGCCATGCGCGAACAACCAAAATTTGGACCTATCGGGCCAGCCCGCTGTCTGTGGAATCTTCCCCTCATCAAGCAGTTTTGCTTCAAATGCTTCCCACTTAGGCACGGCAGCCTTGTAGCCACCTGCCCCCAAAGTGTGGTGATATTCCTTCTTCGCAGCATTTAACTTGTTTCTTTCCGATCGGGCCACAGCGGCCTCCGATTCTCTTTGCTCTTTAAATAAGGGCCACTGGTCGTTTAGCTTCACTTGTGCTCCGGTGAATACTGGAGTGTATTCAGGATCTTTTTCCTTCTCTTCACAATAATCTTTCCATATAGTTTTCTTGTGGGTTCGGAACTGTTCGGCAGCCTTGCCAAGAGTCCACTCCTTGACTTTCTCCATCCACTTCTCGTTTTCTGTCACTTCTGGAGGCAGGGTGACCTTTGTCAAGAGCTTCTCCCAAAACAAATCTTTTGTTTGGTCGTCGACATAAGTCCAAGTGTTGCTCCCGTCCTTCCGCGGATGCCATTCTTGACATGTGATCGGTACCATGTCCCTAACTAAAACTCCGCATTGGTTTATAAATTTGCGGCGGCACTCTAAGGGTTGCATTGGTTGGCCAGTAGCATCAACTATGTCGATCACTACCCTTTGACCCTCCTTCCTGGGGCACGGCTCGCCCTCAACCTCACCAGGGTCATCTCGCCTTATCTTATACCGCAAGGCACCGCATATCGGGCATGCATTCAAATTCTCGTACTCACCGCGATAGAGGATGCAGTCATTTATGCATGCATGTATCTTCTGCACCTCTAATCCTAGAGGACAGACAACCTTCTTGGCTTCATACGTGCTGGAGGGCAATTCGTTATCCCTTGGAAGCAGCTTCTTAAATATTTTCAGCAAATTTTCAAATGACTTGTCAGTAGTACCACTCTCTGCCTTCCATTGTAGCAATTTCAGGGTGGTACCAAGCTTTTTATGGCCATCTTCGCAAGTTGGGTATAACAGTTTTTTGTGATCCTTTAACATGCTCTCCAACTTCAACCTCTCGTTTTCACTTCCGCTGTTTATTTGTGCATCAAGAATGGCCCGACCAAAATCATCATCGGGCTCATCAACAGTGGGCTCTTCTTCAGCTTCGTCTTCCCCCATTGTAGTATCACCGTCTGCAGTGAACGTAGGATACGTGTCATTATCCTCTTCTTCTTCATTTTCTTCCATCATAACCCCTGTTTCTCCGTGCTTGGTCCAACAATTATAACCAGACATGAAACCATGCTCCAACAGGTGGACATGAATGGTTCTTGATGTAGAGTAATTCCGCCTATTCTTGCATTCTCTACATGGACAAGTAATATAACCACTCGACGACTTGTTTTCATTAGCCACACGGAGAAAACTATGCATGCCATTGATAAACTCGATACTGCGTCGGTCACTGTACATCCATTGCCGGCTCATCTGCATTATATAAATATATCAAAAACCATTACACTACATCCTGAATATAGACCGGACGAGGGCCGACGGGGACGGATATCAAAACCATGACACTATACATATAAAAAAACATAAGAAAATTATACAAGAAATAACAATGCATTTAAATCATACAAGTATATATATATGTTTTAAAAATAAAAGATAAAAAAGAGGCTCACCGAAGTGGTGCCGGTGACGGGACGACGCGGGCTATCGACGGCGGTGAGGACGGGGACAACACTAAAATCCACAAATAATAAATTAATTTGAGCTCAAAATGCAAATGCACTTTCTAGCTTGAGCATTACAAAATTGAAATGAGCTAAACTAGCAACGAAATGAGCTAAAGTTGCAACGCCGGAGGAAAGAACGATGTTGCTAACCTTTGAATAGATGGGGTGCCTTCAATCCTCTCAAATGGTGCAAAAAAATAGGGATTAATTTGTGTGGGAGAGAGAAAAATGGAGGAGAAATGGTGATGCACCATTGATCCCGGTTTGTAACACAAACCGGGACCAAAGGTCCCCTCCCAGTGGGGCCCAGCGCTGCAAAGCATGTGCGCGCATGTGAGGACCCTTTGATCCCGGTTCGTATCACGAACCGGGACCAAAGGTCCCCCCGACCCGGGATGAATGCCCACGGGCGCCCCGCCCTACCGACCCGGGATCAATGGTGCATCTATCCCGGGTTGTAATTTGGCCGGGATAGATGCTCCAAACGGATGGCCCCTTTTCTACTAGTGCAGTTTTCAGAGATCAATTGAGTTTCAGATATGAAACTGAGTTTATAGTATCCCGTCAAGTCTCCTGTCCGAACATCTGTTAAACTTAGAGGAGTTTGTTC
The DNA here is from genome assembly GCA_947311845.1 of Poa pratensis. Classification (NCBI taxonomy): domain Eukaryota; kingdom Viridiplantae; phylum Streptophyta; class Magnoliopsida; order Poales; family Poaceae; genus Poa; species Poa pratensis. The sequence continues at coordinate 49,106,719 of CAMZMU010000117.1, read as the reverse complement.
AAGCCACACATTGGAAAACTTAATGAAACTATCCGACACTGTATAGTGTCAGTCTTTACTCTTTAAGCCCCCAACTAGTGTCCGCTGCCACAGTTTTTTTCAGTATTATCCCTATGCATTGACTTGGGCACCATGTTTCCTCCTGGGCATGAATTCGACGCGTGTTGCCTCCACGGTTTCATGACCTCTCACGTGACACGCGTAACAATGATGAAACTTCAGTTGCCATGTCACAGACGATGCACACGACAATAACGAGAGCTTAACACATTGTTTCACAGGTGGAAAAAAAGCTACTAGTGGCGCACCAAAATCTCTTATCAGTGGCGCACGGTGGTGTGCCACTAAATCTGTGTGCGCCACAGGTAACCCAACTATCAGTGGTGAATCAGCCCGTGCGCCACAGATAGTCTATTTTAGTGCGCCACAGGTAAGCTTAGGGAGGCACCCCATATACGCGCCGTGCCCCCTCGTGCGCCACAGGTAATATAGATGGTGTGTCACAGGTAATATGCTCGTGCGCCACATGTAATATAGATGGTGCGCCACAGGTAAGGTTCTTTGTGCGCCACTGGTATAATTTGCAAAAAAAAATTAAAATGCACCGTATTTCGTACTTGCACAGGTATGTTGTAGAGGTATAAAGTACACATGCAGTAAACAGTTTTTGAATAACACAAGTTCATCACATATGATATTAGAATACATATACATCACATAGTTTATGAATAACACAAAGTGTTCATCACAAGTTCATCACATTTGATACTAGATAACATAATTAGCAAATTCGAATAAACTAAAAACAACAGTAACAAGTTTCTGAATAACGTTTACAAGACACGAATAAAAGTTCAACGATTGCACTCGGAGGCCATCACTGGAAAGAAGAACATGTTGAGACCATCACTGCTTCTTCTTGCTCGCTTTCTTTTTCGGCTTCGGCGAGAAAGGCTCGATGCCATTTAAAGTGTTGAATGGCCTGTAGTCACCCTGATCTTCTGAGCATTTTTCAACTTCGGCGTTTAGTGGCGGCGAACCGTAGTAGAACAGCCCCTCCTTACGGAGGACATCCTGGGTGATTGTTGTCGCAATCGTATGCTGGATGCGAACGAAATGTTGTCTGTGTTCAGAATCAGTGGCTTCCGACATGTTCTTCAGACACCATGTTTTGAGTTGCCCTGGCAACTGTAGTTGCTGCATATCCCGATGATACTCCCGCATGAGCATTAAGACATAGGAGGCGTCCAGCTTACTGTTTTCCGGCTACGTGACAGACATGAAATCCGTTTTGTGGCTGAATACCAGCTTGCCGTCTTTCGGTACTTGTCTCTTCATGGGGCACCCATGGAAGGCGTAGCCGGTGAGAGCCTCATTCAAAACATTCTTGATGGGTCCATAGTTTTTTTTCTTATGATGCCTCCCCGAGTCCAAATAAATGGCATCCGACCATTGCGGGAACGCAATAATGAGGATGCCGTATTTGTTCCTGCACAAAAGGAGACCATCATACTCAAATTAACCTTTGTATGGACGTAAATCCACGAAAAGCATGTAATGGCGGCTAGCGAATGACTTACTCAGGAAAGTATGGCATTAGAATGGATTTCTTGTCCTGATTGTCCATGAAGAATTTTTGTATGTACAGCGCCGCTTCTCGCGCACCATCACTGTGGTTCAGGCGGCCCTCTTGCAGGTGGTAGGGGTCCATTATCTCTATGACTGGGGTTTCCTCTTTCATAACCTGGTACTGCATATTGAGAGTAAGAAGGCGGACGAAGCATATGGGGAGTCGTTTCATATGGTACATGTCGAAGATCTCTTCAAATCTCAGGAAGAACACATCCGTGGGGTACTCATCGGCATAGCCAAGGGTCTTTGGTACCTTATATGGGAACTTATTGACAATGTGACTGCCTATTTTTCATTGTCCCCAACTCTGAAGATGTAAAGATTAAGATAGCAATTGCCAATTCTGTTATACACAGGCTCGAGGCAGCTCAGGAGCGACGAAGGCTCTCGGATGGAGAGTTTAATTTGGCTGAGAAACATGCTCAAGCATGCCCTACTGGCGCTCTCCTCTCTGGAGCGGACGATCGCTAGGAAGAGATCGAGGATGAGGTGGTTAAAAGAGGGGGATGCTAACACGAAGCTGTTTCACGCAGTGGCTAATGGACGATGGGCCAGGAACTTTATACCGGCAATCACAATAGAGGGGGAGGTGATCATGGATCAGCGACGCAAGGAGGAAGCGTTTTGGGAGGCCTATCAGCATCTGTTGGGATCGATCAACTCTCGAGAGCACACTATTGACCTGGATCAGTTGGATTTGCCACACGCTGACCTACAGGATCTTGAGAGCATTATGACGGAGGACGAAGTTTGGGGGATCATCAAGGAGATGCCCTCCGATAGAGCACCGGGGGCGGACGGTTTTGTGGGCCTTTTCTACCAACGCGCTTGGCCGGTGATCAAGCAAGACATGATGGCGGCGCTGCTGAAACTGTATGTTGGACATGGCCGGGGTTTTGGGAAGTTGCTGATCCCCAAAAAACAGGAGGCCACACACATTGGGGACTTTAGGCCTATCAGTTTGGTGCACAGCATCTCTAAGCTGTTCGCTAAGATCCTGGCCAACCGCACGAGGCCTCGTTTGGGGGAACTGGTGAGCCCAAACCAATCGGCGTTTGTCAGAGGTCGTTGCCTGCACGACAACTTCCTGCTGGTAAGACAGGTTGCGAGGAAGCTCAACAGTAGGAGAACGCCTGGAGTACTGCTAAAGCTGGATGTGTCTCGCGCGTTTGACTCCATCTCCTGGTCCTTCCTCTTCGAAGTGCTACGGAAATTAGGGTTTGGTGAAGGTTTACTGCGCTGGGTTGCAATTTTGTTGAGGACTGCAAGCACAAAGGTGTTGGTTAACGGGGTGCCAAGCGAGAAGATTTGCCATGCGCGCGGCTTGAGGCAAGGAGACCCGGTCTCCCCTACCCTGTTTGTGCTCGGCATGGAGGTACTCACTGCTATGGTGTCTAGGGATGAGCTGATCAACTTTACCTCCCAATTCGAGACAGAGGATCTCTGTCTATGCAGACGATGTAGTCCTGTTTGTGAGGCCAAGGAGCTCGGACCTGCTGGCCACAAGGGAGATACTGAGGCTGTTTGGCGGTGCGTCCGGTCTGAATATCAATTTCAGCAAATCCACCGCAACGCTGATCAAGGGAAACGAGGCAGAGGGAGAGCTCGTGTCGAATACTCTTGGCTGCAGGCTGGAGAAGTTCCCAATCCAGTATCTTGGACTTCCCCTCGCTCTGCGGCCACTAACACGGGATGAATGGCAACCGGTTTTGGACAAAACACTCAACACGGTGTCGGCCTGGCAGCGGGGCCACATTGCTAAAGCTGGGAGGCTTACGCTGATCAAAGTTGTGGTGGCAGCAAAGCCGATACACCACCTGATGGTTTCTGAAGCTCCTTTGTGGATGTTGGAGGAGGTGTACAAGTGGATGAGATCTTTTTTTGGGCTGGCAAAGAACAAGCCAATGGGGGTCAGTGCTTAGTAGCTTGGGAAAGGCTGTGCTTGATGGAAAAGTTTGGGGGACTGGGATTTAAGGATCTCAGATTGCAGGGTATTGCACTACGGGTCAGGTGGGAATGGCTGCGTCGAACGGACGCCTCTCGTCCGTGGCAGGGGCTCCCAATGCAGCGAGATACATAGGCAAAGGCGGCGTTCCAGGCGTTGGTCAGAGTTCACGTCGGAGATGGCACTACTGTCATGTTCTGGAAGGACCAGTGGATCAATGGACGCAGGGTGCGGGACCTGGCACCTGAGGTGCTGCCTCTTGTTAGTGAGAGGGGTAGAAGCGGTTTGACTGTCGCCGACGGGCTGACAGACAACCGCTGGATGGACGACTTGTCCACTATGAGCGAGGTTGCTGCGCAGCAAATGGTGCGGCTGTGGGTGGCGATATCGAACTTTCAGTGTGATGCGGATACACCTGACAGCTATAGCTGGCCTTGGTCACCTTCGGGTGTCTACACGGCTAAATCCACCTATGCTATGCTTTGTCAGGGGAGAGAGCAGGTGGCCACGGCTTCCTGCACCTGGAAGACCTTCGCATCCATGAAGTGTCGGATCTTCGTCTGGCTAGCGCTGCAACACAGAGTATGGACCTCGGACAGGAGATTCCGACATGGCATGCAAGACGCTTCGGCGAGCTGTTTTACCTGTCTACAGGAGGAGGACACCATTGAGCCGTGTTGGTGCAATGTGTTTATGCGAGAGAGACCTGGTTCCGGTGCTGTCAGAGACTCCAGGTGAATGTGAGGATCCCCGAACAATCCGATCACCTCGAGCTGAGGTGGTTGCGTGAGCGGAAATTCAGAGGAAAGGAGAAGAAGAAGTTTGACATGGCCGTGACATTGATCTGCTGGTACATCTGGAAACAGCGGAATGCGCGTGTGTTTCACAATGTCCGGCAACAATGCACGGCGCAGGAGCTAGCAGCAAGGATCGCTGACGAGTTGAGGCTCTGGTTCAGCATGAGAGCTGGCGGAGGTGGGAGCGCAAACATGTCGCGAGAGTAGGCTTAGGCGTGGAGTTCCGGTGGTGTGCTAAAGTCTGTTCCGACAGGGGTTTGGTATCTTGTACTTGTCTTGCTATCTTCTATAAAAATAAGGTACGCTATTGGCGCACTCTCTAAAAAAACAATGTGACGGCCTATCTCTCAATATATCACCAGGTCTATTAAGAACTATGTTACTAACAATGTGTCCTCATGAATTATGACATGCTGGTAACATCTTACTTTTTGTTGATGATTAGGAAAACATGACCATCAATAATTTATGAATCCGACAGAGGTCTGATTAGATAGAGTTTGTTTTTTGTTATTTTTTCTCTGAATCTTCTCATCCCGTCATGCAGGGCATAATACAGTTATAGTATTGAATAAAAACATTCATCATTAACATATAGAAAATAGAATAATAACACTTTATTATTCTCTCTATAGCATAACTTAATTACTGCTAGGTTGGTAATTTTTAACCCAATTTTTTTTATGGTCGGAACATGTCAATATGGATCTAATTATGAAGATCTCGTCACGATCCGGTTTAGTGGTGAAAACGGGTTTTAAATCGAATTTATCACAGAGACATAAACATTTTGAATTTTCAAAATAGGGAGGATAGTTATCGGTATTTTGTGTCATTTACCTGGAGAAATTAGCAAAGGAGGCACGGTAGTTAAGACGTTATGCAGGTAAGCTTATATTCAGAACGTTCGTGACATAGTCCCGTACTATACCACCTGTCCTCTCTTCAATAGCGTACAGACGAACTGGTCACGGCTAGCTGTCGCAAACTAATAGGAGGGAGAAAAATAATCTCAAATCTTCCAGAAGCAAAGCATTGCTGTATACTCTGCTCAGCAGCCGGGCCTAGAAGTATCATCAGTCGACGCCAACACAATAATACAGCCACATATAGTACGCGAGCTCAAGCCGAGTCTCTTGTCCTCCAACCTACCACCATGGCCGCGCACGGCTCGTCGGGTCGGCTGGAGAGCATCCTGACGGACTCGTCGCTGTCGTTGGCGAAGCGCGCGTGGGCGGCGGCGACGATCGAGCTCGGGCTGCTGACGCGGCTGGCGGCGCCGGCGGTGGTGATGTACATGATCAACTACCTGATGTCCATGTCGACGCAGATCTTCGCCGGCCACCTCGGGAACCTCGAGCTCGCCGCCGCCTCGCTCGGCAACACCGGAGTCCAGATGTTCGCCTACGGCCTCATGGTACGTACACGCCCTCGTCCCTAGATCATTCGCGAGGAGGAGGAGGAGTCTATCCCCTCCCCACTTTGGTTTTGGATAGGCCCAGCTTCGAGTAACCGGAAACGTTTAATTAATAATTAACCCTTCATTATGGGACATGGATTTGGGCTGATACAAACAGCCATTTTATTAGGAAACAAACACAGCACCGTGGTAGAAGAAACTGCCAAGCAATCTGTCATGCGCAATGGAAGCGCTACATGCCTGTGTGCGGTTGCGAACGCATTATTATTATTTTTGAATCGCGAATGCATCTACTTTGACCAACTCGTGAACGCTAGTATAGTACTATTTCCCTGCCAGGACCGGGCGTGCTTCAGTTCCATCGCACGTTCCATGCATCTGGACCGTCCAGACCGCATGCTCGGACGGTTGGATGTTGTAGTTCGTTGGCTGATGGCCACAACCGACAGCTAGAACAAGAGTGGGGGGGTGAAGACCGGGAGTTTTTTTTTGTTTTTGTTTTTGTTGGGGATGGCCCCGGAAGCATAGCTTCAGTTGCCATAATCGACGAGCACTAGCAGGCTGCCAAATGAGATGCGTACATGGTGGGCGGCTTCTCGTATTGTCCTCCGGAACTCGTCGCAGTTTCCAGACTATTTGTTTATTGGCAGGAGCCAAACTTGTGAGTCATGGGGGATTTGTATATGGTATGTACATGAATGCATCAAATGGCTAGAGGTTGATTGAATTGTTTGTCTATACGTTTGGCTGTACAATCACAAACACAGACTTCAGACAAATAATAGCCTCGCTGGCAACTCTAGGTACATCTATTCCCAAGTTATCCTCAACAAGCGCGTCTGCCATTTGGCTCATCGAAACCCACTCCAAACAAAATCACGGTTTGAAAATAGTACTCAAGTCGTCCAAAGCCACGGATGTTCCAAATGAACCCTCTCATTGGTACCAGAACCTGCATAGGCGTCTTTGAATTTTCCACATGCTTGTTGAAATTGATATGTCGTATATACACAAAGTGCAAATTGTTTTGTTTTCAGTTGATTGGGAGCTTTCTTCATTGTTCCTTTATTGTTTTGGTGTCCTTTATATTACGTATTGATTTCATCTATGATGAATTTTGCAAGCTACATTTGTCTGTTTCGCATACTTTGGCACAGTTTAGTGTCTAATATTGGTAGAAACAGTTGACTCCGAAACATACCAAATTGAAACATTCATCAAACGGTGAACCAGTTGAACCTCTTTTCTTGCTTAAGGAAAACACATGTACAAGCATTTCTCTAGGAAACGTGTAAAAGCATTTTGTGTGTTTTCTCAGAAGAATGTATGGAGGATTAGAGGGAGCGATATGTACTCTAGGAGTGATACAATTAATTAAGAAAAAAGAAGCTCCATGAAACTTTGAATGCATAAAAAACAGGAGAAAAAGAAGACAAAGAATGATGCACTTCTATGGATCATCTTAAGCAGAATCCGCATGCAATATTCCAAAAATAATGATTGCTTCCACTTGTCCATCATGATAGTCTCCTAAGTATGAGTTGTCCACTGCCAATTTAGCTCCTGGTGCCACCTAATTCTAAAATACATGTTAGTGACTGTAACAAGACATTTTTTTGTGTTTGCAGCTCGGCATGGGTAGTGCAGTGGAGACTCTCTGCGGACAAGCCTACGGTGCAAGGAAGTACGAGATGCTTGGAACTTACCTACAACGCTCTGCCGTTCTCCTATGCTGCACCGGCTTACCGCTTGCGGTGATCTATGCTTTCTCTGAACCAATCCTCCTATTCATCGGACAATCACGAGAAATCGCCCATGCCGCTTCGATTTTTGTGTACGGTCTGATACCTCAGATTTTTGCGTACGCTTTCAATTTCCCGATCCAGAAGTTTATGCAGGCTCAGAGCATTGTTCTGCCGAGTGCTTACATCTCAACCGCAACGCTCGCGTTTCACCTGCTGCTGAGCTGGGTTGTGATTTACAAGGTTGGGTTGGGGCTGCTTGGTGCCTCCCTGGTGCTGAGTCTGAGTTGGTGGATCATTGTGGCAGCGCAGTTTGCATACATTGTCATGAGCCCGACATGCCGGCATACATGGACCGGGTTCACCATGCAAGCGTTCTCTGGCTTGCCGGAATTTATGAAGCTCTCAGCGGCGTCTGCAGTGATGTTGTGCCTTGAGACATGGTACTTTCAGGTCCTCGTGCTCATCGCCGGCTTGCTACCAGACCCTGAGATTGCCTTGGATTCCCTATCTGTATGGTGAGTGCCATTCATCTGTAAGTCTTGGTTACCTGTTACTTTTAATTAGTAATCAGACTTGGTGCTAACCTGGGATGTGTCCGGTGCAGCATGACAATTTCTGGTTGGGTGTTCATGATCTCAGTAGGTTTCAATGCCGCTGCAAGGTTCGCAAGTCTAAACAGAATGACCCGATAACATTTCATTGCTTAGTGAGGGAACTGACAACTAGGTATTCTAACAAATGAATATTTTTCAGTGTAAGAGTGAGCAATGAGCTTGGCGCCGGCAACCCGAAGTCGGCATTTTTCTCAGTATGGGTTGTCACCGTGCTCTGTGGAACAATCAGTGTTATCCTTGCTATTGTGATTCTCTGTCTTCGCAACTACATTAGCTACTTGTTCACAGAGGGTGAAACAGTTTCCAACGCTGTGTCGGATCTCTGCCCTCTGCTTGCCATCACGCTCATTCTCAATGGCATCCAGCCTGTTCTCTCAGGTAAATTTCAGTAGTTTTTGCTCGTGTGCATGTGGTATATTGATTCTTGAATAGTTCATTAGTAGGACATCAAAAAAAAACTCTATTGGTCCATGTTCACTACATTATTCAAACAACTGTGGCGTATCCCCATCTCTATTTCATTTTCATACCAATTTTTGTGCTAGTATGATGGTGATTGATGCTTGAAATATCACATTTCTTTTTTTAACCGATCTATATTTTGGCTAAAGTCACAACAGCTAAGCCTTTTGTCCCAAGCAAGTTGGGGTGGGTTAGATATGAAACCCATATAGGAACTTGTGAAACGTGAAAGAAAAAAACACAAAAGAGTAGTAAATAAAGGTTCGGGCACATGGATTACTGATTTCCATGCAACCCTATCAAAAGTCAAATCTCTAGAAATATTCCGGTCGTTCAAGTCCCTTTTAACTGACTCCTTCCATGTTTTTAGAAAAAAGATCGAGGCCCAACATTAAATTAATGACGCCAGATGGCGGAAGATACAAGAGTGCTTAACTAGATTACAACCAGAGCCAAAAAAAAAGACATCTAAAAGCCCCTAGAAACCAAGGCCCTGAAAGTAAACTGGGTCAACCGGAAGCGCAAAACAAAATACAAGATCAACGCCTAAGGTGAACTATGCCGAAGATGATGAGCACTTGCTAGACAGGCAAAGTCGTCTCGCCTTCAGTCTCGGTTGGCAGATTGGACCTTTGTCCCTGGCCACACACAAGACGCCAACATTGGCGGGCCGGAGCTCACCCTAGAGCTCAGGCCGGCGCATCAACAGACGCTGCACACCATCGAGACAAGCACACCACCATTGTAGACATTGCCACCAGGGACCATCACCGTCACCGTCCACGCATCGCCGCTGACAGAGACGAACAAAGGGCGGGCTCCAAGATGGCGCCTTCAGGAAGGCCCTGAAAGTAAACCAGGTCAACCGAAAGTACCGTCGCCGCCCGATCCGAGGGGATCAAGGGTTTTCATCCGGACACTCGGCAAGGAAACTGAGAAGTTGCGACAACGCCTTCAGGAAGGGAACAACGCCCATGGGCGTTGCCGCCGCTGCCTCCGACCACGTCGAACAGGTTTTCATCCCAGCTAGACTACGCATCTATCGCCCAGAGTGGACAGCCGCCATGGACTACTGAACCACACCCACAAGTTGTCGCTCCCCAGTCGTGACGCCGCCCCTGCGACCATGACCACCGAGTAGCACTCGAGCCGCGACCCCCGCCTCGGCGTCACGGCTCCCATCGCCCAGGGCCGCCGCCCCGGCTTCCAGCGGTATCTAGCCTCACCTACCTACCAAGGTAGGCAAGCCATGAGCACGCAACAAGCCACCCCGGCTGCCGCACCCACGGTCTTCCGGCGAACAGCGCACCTCCTCCAACAGCCACCAACTTCCGTGCAGCAGCCGAACGATGAAGCTCCGACCAACAACGAGCATCAGATCTGAAAGGGGTAAGCTTGGGCCACAACGACAACGACAGAGGACAAGGGCAAGGCCTGCCCATTAGCGACGCGAGAGCACCACCCGGGCCCGGAAGGGTTTCAGATCTCGTGGCATCCCACACCAAGATCCGGCAGGAGCAGGGCCCTCCATGGCCTGCACCCTCCACAGACGACGAAGATCCGCAGTGCGGAGGCAAGCACGGCCTGCCCGTGCCATCCCTCAAGGTCCTTCCATGGCGACCACCGATGTAGCAGTCGGAATCTCCCGTCACTAGGGCCAAGCGGGGAGTGAGAGCTAGAGAGGAAGGAGCTGGAACAGAGGAAGAAGCAGCGGAGAGGCCCTGCCGCCGCGGCGGGCCGGCCGGAGGCCGCGGGCAGCCGCGGCGAGGGGAATAGGCGCTAGGGTTTGTGGTTTTGGGGCCGCCACGTGTGCTGCTAGACGCGAGGATCCTGGACTCTGTAAACTACAACCACTCTTCCCATGTCAATTTTGGTCGCCCTCTAACCCTCCCTTTATTATCTATGCCCCTTAGATCCCACTATTAACCGGTGCTTTTGGACCAGCTTCTATTCAATCGGCGCCACTCCTACCCTTGCACGTATCACCTCATTCCTGATTCCGTCCTTCCTTGGCTTAAGTCAGTAAATCCCGTTAATTTAACATATGGCAGTATTACATCTAATTAGTAATAACACTTCTATTTGAAACGGCTATAAGCTTTTGATATTTATATTAGAATAAATTTGCATTCTATGTAGGAAATTTCCCTATGGTCTTATGTCATGAAAATTTTCCTTTGTTTCAATGACAACTGTGTCTACTTTTTATTTATTCTTTTGAGAGGGACACTATTATGGCTACCATGTTATAGAGTTGCATATTGTCCCTTGTAAATGGTAAATTGGCGATTGAACTCTACTAACATGCATAGAGGTATCAGGTGTTGCTGTTGGATGTGGATGGCAACAGTTCGTTGCTTACGTGAACATCGGTTGCTACTACATCGTAGGAGTTCCCCTTGGTGTTGTTCTGGGTTTTGTCTTCAAGCTCGGCGTAAAGGTGGTGGATTTAGCTGTAAATTGTTCATATACATACTTGATGCCGAAATCTTCAGTTCTATTTTCAACTTACATTTCTGTGGTATGCCTACCGATAGGGCATTTGGGGTGGCATGATTGGAGGAACGGCCATGCAGACGGCAATTCTGCTGTGGGTCACCATCAGAACTGATTGGAACAACGAGGTACCTGTTACTAAACCTATAGAGAAGAAAGTTTCATTTTTCATTTCTATTTTGCACAAGCAAACTACTTATGACATAGGGAGTTAACTACGTTAGGTCCCAAGATTCGAGCTACCTTCGTCTGTCGCCATGAATATTATGTATACACCTCTAGTTTGTTAACCTTCCATGCATGTTGATGTAAATTTATCACAATTTTCACATATATGCGGCTAAGGTTTAAAATACAGTTATATAGAACATACTAACTGTGTAAGTGTATTATTTTTTCAGGTGAATGAATCACAAAAGAGATTGAACAAGTGGGAGGATAAGAAGGAGCCCCTTCTTGCAGGTGTCAGAAACGATAACTAACCAAGTGGATCACTCTAGACGTGCTTCCAATCCAACGACCTAGGATCATGGCCGTTGGGAGGGACCGAATTGGGTGTCTTCACTCTTGAGTTATAAACCGCTTGCGAGGTGTTTCCAAGATTAGAGACGTTCTTGTGTGGAGTGGTGTTGGTGTTTGTGACAGACGTTGGTTCCAACGATCTGTTAATCTTGTAATCAAAACTCTCTCTTTTATAAATCAAATCTAAGGTACGCAATTGCGTATTTTCAAAAAAAAAAAATCAGAGACGTTCTTTATAATAACGTCTTAGGCCTTGGCCGGATGGTCGCCCATATCTTTTTTTTATTCTTCTTGTATAAACAGAAAGTTTGTGGGTAAGCGAACCGTAGTCAAATCTCGAAAATTTTGCCTTGGATCGAGCCGAAGATGTAGAAACTGAAATGAAGCTTGTATTTTTTTTTTAATGTTCAAAAATAGGTTTTTTTTTAGGCTGGTGCTAGGCGTCGGTTGACCTACACCGAGCTAAAAATCGTTCCATCTCCCTACCATATCATCGCCATCTAGTAATACATAGAATCATTCTGCAGCATGATTTTGTATTTTTGTCCCCAAATATTTTGAAAATCAACAAGCGGTACTATCGTGTTGCCCTCTTTGGATATTTACATCAAAAATATCACTGTGGTGATTTACCCCTAACATTGCGACAAAATTACTCACCCACATAAAAAAATACTTTTGCAATAAATCGTCGCAACATTTAAAAAAACGTAATGTTACAAATAATGGTATGAAAACAAAGAAAATTGCTTGAATTTTCACAAAAATCAACAAAAATTTCAACAAAAATCACAAACAATTACTATAAAAACCAGGTGTTCGGGGACGGGAGGCGGATCCGCGAGGACGCCGTCTAGGTCACCGACGAAGAGAGGAGCAGACGAGTTGGCGGCAGGCCTATCTGCGAAGATGGGGGACCTGGTGTTGACGGACAAGGAGGTCACGGGACTCGTGATCCGAGGAGTTGAACCGAGATCTGTGCCGCGGCCGAGGTGGGCGGCGGTGGGTAAAGTCTGCTCTCCACGCAAGTTGATCATTGTCGCGCTGGAACGGGCGATGCAGCGGGCGTGGGGATTGCATGGACCTGCACAATTCAAGGAGATCGGCGACAACAGGTTCGTGGTTCGGTTCAATTCGGAGGGGGACTGGCGGCATGCGATGAAGAATGGACCATGGCAGTTCGACCTCAATGCGGTGTTGCTGAAGGACTTTGATGGAGCTGTGCATCCATCGGACATGGTTTTCGACACTTTGGATGTCTACGCCCAAGTGTTGGATCTCCCTATGGACATGATGAATAGGGTGTACGGAGAGCTGATTGGGAGTTGGATTGGCAAGTTTATCTCAGTGGATGTGGACAAAGATGGTATGGCATGGGGTGAGGAGCTGAGAATCAGAGTTGCGGTGAGAGTTGATCAACCGCTGCCTAGGGGTGTGATGGTTAAAACATCAGAGGAGGATGTAGAAGGCAAGTGGTTTGACCTGAGGTATGAAAAGATTCCGCACTTCTGCTTTGATTGTGGATGCTTGGTGCATTCTGAGGAGGGGTGCCTGGCTGAGAAGCTTGAGGAAAAGCAGTGGGGAGAATGGCACCGTGCTGCACCGGGCAAGTCCAGGAAACACAACCCTCCTCCTCGACCGGCTATGTCAGGGGGAGTTTTGGAAGCAGGTCTTTTGAGAGCAGACCGATGGACTCAGATGCTCGACTGAAGGAGACTGGTTCTGTTCGCGATCTTCCCCCTCGCAGGCAAGCGCATAGAGATTATGATCTGTCTAGCTCCTCTCGCACTGGCGTGGGTGAGCGCAGACGTGATACAGACGTCACTAGTCCGGAAAAAGGCCACAGGGTCCCAACAAAGGAGAGAATTGGTCGTCCAAATACAGGAGGGGACTACCAGAAGAAGTACAAAGCGGGAACGTTTACCCGTCGAGCGAGAATGCAATCTCCGAATGCTACTCGGGCTCAACAGATACCACCGGGCACGGGGTCCAAGAAGCGAGGGCAAAAACAGGTCTGGATGCCTGTGGAGGTTAAGGTGATTGGAGAGGGGAGCTCGGAGTCGGCGGGGAAGAGACAGAGTACCAATGCATCAGTGTTTGATAGACTGGAAGAACCTACTGCGACATCGGCGGCGCCTGCGGTGCAGGGCCGCCGAGACCAATGATCCTCTTGGCCCGGAACTGCCGCGGATTGGGGTTGAACGCGGCAGTGGGCGAACTACGGGACCTTATTAGGTCACACAACCCAGCGGTGGTGTTTTTGTGTGAAACTAAGAAGAAGGCAAACGAGATGAACAAGCTGAAGTGGAGCATGGGTTTCACCAATGGGGTGGCGGTGGATTGTAATGGGAGGAGTGGAGGGCTTGCGTTGTGGTGGAGGCAGGATGTGGAGGTGTCTGTCAGGCCGTGGTGTCAGTATTATATCGACGCTAAGATCACTTTCGAGAACAAGACATTGAGGTTCAGTGGCATCTATGGGGAACCACGTACGGAGCTGAGACACAAAACCTGGGAGGCTCTTCGCTATCTAAGAAGTCAGGACGACCTCCTTGGCTCTGCGCCGGGGATTTCAATGAGATACTATCACAGAGTGAGCAAGTGGGAGGAAATCCCGGAAACGAAAGCCAGATGGAGGGCTTCCGTGAAGCCCTGTTGGACTGCGGGCTCACTGACCTGGGCTTCTCGGGGTATGAGTACACTTGGGACAACAAGAGGGAAGGGGATGATAATATCCAGGTTCGGCTGGACAGGGGGACGGCGACAGCGCCGTTTCTCCATATGTTCCGCTCACACAGGTGCAGCATGTGATCACCGAGGAGTCGGATCACATGGCCTTGGTCATTAAAGTTCAAGCTGAATTGCCGGACCGGGGTCTGGTTAGGGGCAGGGGTTTTATGTTTGAGCAAATGTGGACGAGACACGAAGGTTATGATGATATGGTCCAAGCAGCTTGGGCCAATGCAGCAGGAGGAGGGGGAGATATAAGTAGTTTCTGCAGCAAGCTTAAAGATGTCTCTCGGGATATGAAAAATTGGAGCTTCGATGTCTTTGGCTCAGTGCGAGCGGAGCTAAAAATGTTGAAGAGCAAACTCAAGGATGCGAGAGCTGCTGCGAGATTGTCTGGCTCCTTACTGGAGGTTCGCCAGATCGAGCAGCGGTTGCATGAGGTGTACGAGAGGGAGGAAGTGATGATGTACAGGCAACGCTCCAGAATTGATTGGTTGAAGGAAGGAGATCGCAATACTAAATTTTTTCAGAACAGAGCGTCTCACAGGAGACGTAAGAACACAGTCCGAGGACTGCGCCGATCGGATGGCTCTCTGTGCAATACAAACGAAGGAATGGCTGAGTTGGCACTGGCCTTCTACCAAAATCTCTTCACTTCAGAGGGCTCCACTAATGCAGAAAGGGTTCTGAATTTAATTGAAATGTCTGTTACTAGCGAGATGAATAGAGTGCTGACTGCGACCCTTTCTGATGCCGAGATAGAAGCAGCCCTTTTCCAAATGGGGCCCACTAAGGCTCCTGGGCCGGACGGCCTTCCGGCCCTTTTCTACCAACGACACTGGTCGTTCCTTAAGACACATGTCTGTCGCACGGTGCGTGACTTCCTGGCTGGGGCTGACTGTCCGGAAAATTTCAATGACACGGTGTTGGTACTTATACCGAAGGTACAAAACCCCGAGCTCCTCTCGCAGTTCCGGCCGATCAGCTTGTGCAATGTGTCGTACAAGATAGCATCGAAGGCGGTGGCTAACAGGCTGAAAAAGGTACTTCCTATCCTGATATCAGAGGAACAGAGCGCGTTTGTCCCAGGTCATTTGATCACGGACAATGTGCTGATCGCGTATGAGTGCACACATGCGGTCAGGACGAGGAAGAGGAAGAAGCCCCTGTGCGCGGTGAAATTGGATATGATGAAAGCGTACGACAGGGTTGAGTGGGTCTTCTTGCAGCAGATGATGCTGAAAATGGGGTTTGCTGCGTCTTGGGTGGACATGATCATGAGGTGTGTGAGATCTGTCCGGTTTTCTGTGAGACTGAACGGTGGCTTGTCGAACTCCTTTCTCCCTTCGAGAGGTATCCGACAAGGTGACCCTCTGTCACCGTATTTGTTTCTGTTCTGTGTGGAGGGGTTCTCGGCTCTTCTTCGTCAAGCTCAGGTGGATCAAGAACTGGCAGGGGTGAAATTTGGGGACGGCCCCACGATAACTCACCTTCTCTTCGCGGATGACAGTATTCTTTATGGAGGCCAGCCATTCGAGTCTGCTTGCTCTCAGATCGGCACTACAGAAATATGAGATGTGCTCCGGACAGCGAGTAAACCTCCGGAAGTTGTCCATCTATTTTGGTAAGGGTTGTAATGTGGATGCGCGGCAGGCACTCAAGAACACAGTTGGTATTTCATGTGAGGCACTATCCGAGAAGTATCTAGGCCTGCCAACTGTGGTGGGCCGGTCGAAAGATGGGGCCTTTAAAAACCTCACAGATCGATCAAGAGGGAAGGTTGGGGGATGGAAGGGTCAAGGGATGTCGAAGAAAGGGAAGGAGGTGCTTGTGAAGTCCGTTCTGCAAGCAGTGCCTACGTATGCTATGGGCTGTTTTCTGTTGTTAAAGGTCAATGCAAGCATCTCACATCTATCTCTTCTGGATTTTGGTGGGGTGCAGCGGATGGTGCAAGGAAAGTACACTGGGTCAGCTGGGATCGCATGTGTGCAACCAAGAGTAATGGGGGAATGGGTTTTCGGAACTACTATGGTTTTAATCAAGCCTTGCTTGCTAAACAAGCTTGGAGGCTCGTCACAAATCCTATCTCTCTCTTTGCTAGGGTGTTGAAGGCCCGATATTTTAAAGATGGCAATTTCCTTGCAGCTGGGTGTCCAAATGGTGCTTCCTATACCTGGAAGAGCATTATTCATGGAAGAATCTGCTAAAGGAGGGACTGTTGTGGAGGATCGGCAATGGGGCCAGCATTGATGTTTGGAAGGATAATTGGATTCCCAGGAGTAGCTTGAAACGCCCCTTTGGGCTTGTAGAGGGGCAAAATGTGGAGAAGGTCAGCGAGCTGCTACTTCCAGATGGGCGGGATGGGATGAAGCGAAGGTGAGGAGAATTTTCTTTGAGACGGATGCATAGGACATACTGAAGATTCCGGTAGGTCATGCCGGAACAGCTGATTATTTAGCATGGAATAACACCAAAAATGGGGTCTTTAGTGTGAGGTCTGCATACCATCTCAATACACAACTCACCAAGGAAAAGGAGGGCAGGGCTAGCTCGTCGAACACGACGGATGGCCATAAGGGATGGCTCGCCATTTGGGCTGCTCAGGTTCCCGGAAAAGTGAAAGTCCATTGCTGGAGGCTGATACAGAACGGTCTGGCGGTGGGAGATGAACTGAGCAGGCGAAAGATCATGCCAGGGGTGCGATGCATCGTTTGTAGCCGCGAGGAGACCCTCAAACACAGGTTTTGGGAGTGTCCGTACACGAAATAGACATGGGATGTGGTGCGCTCTTCGGGCGCCCCCTGACGATGTCCGCAGCTTTGGCGACCTCAAGACATGGCTGCTTTCTTGGTTTGGGTCGGTGAGTGACCGGGAGCTCGTGACCGGAAGCTGACCGGAATGATGACGCTGTATGTTATGTGGCTTGCGAGGAATGATGCAAGGGAGAAGCCATGTATTGAGGATCCCAATGTTACTGCTAGAAGAAGCATTGTGCTGGTCGAGGAATGGATTTCGGTAAACTCAACTAGCAGCAATGTCACCCCTCGAACGGAGGTGCACTGGCTCCCCCCAAAGATCGGCTGGTTCAAGTGCAGTGTGGATGGTGCTTTTCCTCAATCGACTAACCATGGCGGCGGTGGTGCTGTTATCAGGGATCACCATGGAGGCTTTGTTGCTGGAGCCTGCCATTTTTTCCCTATGGTCAGCGATGCGGAGAGAGCCGAACTACTGGCTTGTCGCCGAGCGGTGATCCTTGCACAGGAGGCAGGAGTTCGGAAGTTGGTGCTGGAAACCGACTGTATGGGAGCAGTTTTGAAGCTGAAGAATGACGATCTCGATCGATCGGTACATGGGCCGTTGGTTGAGGAGATCAAGGAACTACTCAAAACCTTTGATATCATGGGATCATGCATCTGCGGCGCGCGATGAATGGGGCCGCGCATAAGCTAGCGAAACACGGCTGCGATAATAAAAGTTGTAATGCTTGGTTTGGTTCGCCACCGGGCTTTCTTATAAGCGATCTGTCGCACGACTTGGTTGGGTTTGAATAAAATCGCAGCATTAAATCTCAAAAAAAAAAGTGGTTAGCAACATTTGTTGCTACAGATTTATTTGCAATAAAAAACACCAATTATTTCAACAACAATTGCAAATGATTAAAAAACAATGTGTTCGAAGCATTTTGAAAAAGCGCACAAACATCATTCGAAACAATCAGAGAGAACACACAACGAAACACCCAGAAAACTTGCATTTTCATATGCGTGATTTCTTAATAAAAGACATACGAGTTTGTCACAATTTGGAAGTACATATACAACATCGAAAAAACCAAAGAAAACAATAATTTGCCTAATCACGACAACGAGCGTATCAGACCAACAATACCTTACAACGAGTGATCCAGCACTCAGGAGCAACGTGAATCTCTTGGAAGAGTATTGGCCTCTAGAGGAAGAGAGAGAGGTGCCATCGTAGGTTGGAACCCTAAGATTTGGCGCGGCTGAGGAGGATGGGTGCATCCAGGGCTAGGGGCGGTCGTGGGCAGGTGGTGCGGCTAGATTGGGAGTCCTTCTGCAGTATCCAGGTCAATGATAGCCTCATGGTCTAAACACACAAGTGAACGACAATATATTGACAATGTTTTCCGTAAAGTGTCATAAGAGTTTATCCAGAACCAATTTCACACTTACAATGTGAACTCAATATTATCGGCATCCTCGTAACACTTACTATGCCCATGGTCAAGAAAATTGGACCATGCACATTACATGAGCTAGTCCAGGAGACTGACTAGGGATTTCCTCGGTGTTTATTATTCCACACATGTAATTAGGGATTTCCTCTGAATCTAATATTTAGGAATTATAATGCAATTCTAGCATAGAAAGTCAGCATAATCATAACATGAAAAAGTACACCATCAGTGGTGCTAGCCAGCGGGGTGGAGAGCGGCGTGGTGCGGCAGGTGGCGGCGTCGACCTTCGGCGCGGTTGCAAATGGCAGCGGTCCTGCCCGGTCTCGATCTGGGCCTGCGATGGGCCGGGTGGGCCTCGGCTGCTGCGCATGGTGCGGCCGGCTCCGGGACGACGTGATGGTGACCTGCTGGCGAGTGGTGCTGCTGCGGTGCGGGCGGAGGTCCCCGGCGTGCATCTGGCCGGGGGTGGGCGGCGGCGCGCCGGTCTGCGGCGTTGTCAGGCGTACTCGTGGTGCTGCAACAGGGTGCTCGGCTGCGTGGGCTCGAGCTGGGCGCAACGGCCGGCCAGGAGACGAGGAGATGCAAGGTCGCAAGGCAGGCGTGGCGGCCAGGGCATAGTGATGCGTTGTCTCTGGCCGTGGTGGTGACATGGTGCAGTTTTGGTGCTGGGGCAAGCTCGGGATGCGACGCGGATCGTGGCAGTGGTGTGGCGTGGAGGTCGGCAGCGACGCGCGGTGCTCCCTGCTCCGTCATCAGCAAGTCAGGAGCGTGACCTTGGGGTCGGCGTGGAAGTCGGAGCGGCGGCTCCTCTCGCTTGGTTGGATGTCGGATTTGGTCGCTCGGGCGGCAATTTCGTCTGCGCGGCCTCGGGGCAAAGCCCGAGCCGGTGCAGGCGGCGGCGGAAGTTTCGTTTCTCGACGGCTCTGAGATGTGTTTCGCAGCGGCGACTGGCGGCGGCCCCGGCGGATCTGGAGGTCCCTCGCGGCGGCGGCGGTAGGATGCGGGGGTGGAGAGCGGCGTGGTGCGGCAGGTGGCGGCGTCGACCTTCGGCGCGGTTGCAAATGGCAGCGGTCCTGCCCGGGCTCGATCTGGGCCTGCGATGGGCCGGGCGGGCCTCGGCTGCTGCGCATGGTGCGGCCGGCTCCGGGACGACGTGATGGTGACCTGCTGGCGAGTGGTGCTGCTGCGGTGCGGGCGGAGGTCCCCGGCGTGCATCTGGCCGGGGGGTGGGCGGCGGCGCGCCGGTCTGCGGCGTTGTCAGGCGTACTCGTGGTGCTGCAACAGGGTGCTCGGCTGCGTGGGCTCGAGCTGGGCGCAACGGCCGGCCAGGAGACGAGGAGATGCAAGGTCGCAAGGCAGGCGTGGCGGCCAGGGCATAGTGCTGCGTTGTCTCTGGCCGTGGTGGTGACATGGTGCAGTTTTGGTGCTGGGGCAAGCTCGGGATGCGACGCGGATCGTGGCAGTGGTGTGGCGTGGAGGTCGGCAGCGACGCGTGGTGCTCCCTGCTCCGTCATCAGCAAGTCAGGAGCGTGACCTTGGGGTCGGCGTGGAAGTCGGAGCGGCGGCTCCTCTCGCTTGGTTGGATGTCGGATTTGGTCGCTCGGGCGGCAATTTCGTCTGCGCGGCCTCAGGGCCGGTGTGGAAGCCGGAGCGGCAGCTCTCCGTGGTGTTGGCTCTGGCTACTTGGGGAGCGGAGCTGTCGACCAGTCTGGTGCGCGGCCTCGGGGTCGGCGTGTGCGGCAGTGGAGGTTGGTGGGTACGGTTGAGGTGTGGAGTGGAGGCATGGAGCTAGATCCGGGCGAAAGCCCTGTCTCCGGCGGTGGCCGGGACCAACGACGTCGACGCCCTTGGGCGTCGTCCCCTTCCTGGAGGCGCTGTTGAGGTGAAGCTCTTGTTCCTCCCTCCTGGTCAACTTCAGGGGAAACCCTAGATCCTTGTGATCGGACGTTGGCGGCATTTTGGTGTCGTTTTCCCTCTCGAGGGCTTCGTCTTTGGAGTTGTGCTTCGATCGGATTGACAAGCGGAAGACGGTGGTGGCGGTGGACAGCGGCGTGGGGCTCCATCGTCGGCTAGGCAGGGACGTGATCTCGGGGTCGGTGTGGAGTTCTGAGCGGCGGCTCTTTTCGTGGGTGTCGGGTTTGGTCGCTCGGGCGGCATACTCGTCGACTAGTTCGGTGCGTGGCCTCGGGGTCGGCGTGTGTGCGTTGTTTGGTTGTTGCCGGAGCGGCGGCTCCGGAGTCTTTGTGTTGTAGGGCGTTTGCTCTGTTTGCTTGGGCGACAGAGTTGGCGGCTCGACAGGTGCGTGGCCTCGGGGCCGGTGTGGGTACCGGAGCGGCGGCTTCGATGTGGTAGGGTGTCGTCTCTGGTCGCTTGGGTGGTAGAGCCGGCGGCTCGGGTGGTGCGTGGTCTCGGGACCGGCGTGTGTGTCGTGTTTGTGTTGTGTTGTGTTGTTGTATGGTTTTCGCCCGGTTTCTTCCATAATAAACCGGGCACCTTCTGCTTAATAAATGGGGAGGCAAAGCTTTTGCCTCGGTTTCAAAAAAAAAAAACATGAAAAGGCTGATTTAAAATCGTGTTCATGAGAGTTTTTCTCATCATTGACGAAGAGGATAGAAAGATGGAGTACTACGCTTCTTCCGACTTGCGAAAACCTTCTGACGTGTGATGCCGCCACACACACAAATAAAAGCAGGCTGCCACGTAAGAAATGACGCCAACCAAACAATAGTAGCTGGAACGGAAGAATTCGAAGTACTAGGCGCCCACCTACCCATGAACCTGGAAGAGGACAGAAGCCTCCAAATACGTAACTGTCGCTCCGTTTGCGTCAGCTCTGACCGCATCGATCGTTTCCATCTTCTGCTGTACTCCAGTTCACAGGAAGAAATCGATGCAGTTGTAAACTTGTAATTGTAGCTCACTTTATTTGAAATTTCTTGACATTTAAAAAATGTTTTTTGAGCAGTTGGTACATCTAGATCTATGAGTCGATATGGATTTCCGCTCAAGCTTTCTATAATGTCCACTGTTGTATTGATAGAAATCTTTCACACTGACGAGTTCAAAATAAGGCAAGCAAATTTTGAGTCATGCGCATTAGTTGTAGTTGGCTCCTCGTGTTCCATGCGAGCGAGAGAAATAAATACTCCCTCAATATATGAATAAGTGTTCTTCTAACTTTTGTATTATCAATCCTTTTAAAATGTGATTAACTTTAATGAATAGGAGTATAAGACTGTTCATTGGTATATTTCTAAACCTCATTTCAAGACAAATCTAGATATACTAATTTAGTGTCATAAATACAACTACTTTTCCCTATAAATTTGATCAAATTTTAATAAGTTTGACTTAGAATAAAACTAGAAATACTCTTATTCGCGAACAGAGTGAGTATGTCTGAAGAGCAAGGGATTACAAATTCGTAGGATAACCAGGTAGTACAGTGGAGACTAGGAGAAGCATGAGGCGGTTAGAAAAAAAGATCAGATACGATTCAGATTGATGTTCAGTTCTTCGCTAACCAGTTCGATCTAGACGGCAACGACGATAACAATCCGTTAAAGTGTCTCCAGAGGCGTCTTTTTTTTAATCCGATGCCTCATGTAATGTCAGTTTGGGACGTTCGTACATATTTGGGTCGGTGCCTCCAGTGATGGCCCCGAACAGTGGCGGAGCCACCCTATAGCTGGGTAGTCAATTGACTACCCAGGTTTTTGTCAATACAAGCATAAATCATGCAAAAATTAATTAAAAATGATAGATAGATATGTATTTGACTACACTAATTTGCATTGACTACACAGATTTAAAGAAATGGACCACACATCTTCTTTTCTTTTGGCTTATTATTATTACTATTTTGGCTTCTTATGCCACTTCGGTATGGTTTTACTATTTGGTCAAGCTATAAATTGTTAAATAAAAAGCACACACATGTATGTGATAAAATTTAAGTTTAGCCATCAAATTTGGCCACTACTATTAAGTTCAGTCATCAAGTTTTGACACCTAAAGCAAGTACGACAATAAATTTGGCCACTAAAATGTTCGGCCACACAAACTACATACGAAATTGATCACAAATATCACTCATATGTCTTAGCCAAGATTTGTGCCAGGTGTTGATCAAACTAAGCTCTCGTCACCTGGTCCATGTTGCTTGTGTCGGTGGTCAAAATCTTGCTCCTCGACCATCTATGCAACATCAACTTGATTCCCCTCAATCCGAAACTTTTCCGCATTTCTTTGACTTTGATCTTCGTAGTTGCAAACTGTTCCACCTCAATCCTAACCCTCTCGGATTCCATGGCAAGATTGTTGTCCATAGCGCTATTTGCCATAGCCAAATTGTTGGCCATAGCATCATTTGCCATAACCACGTTCCCGGCTTGTATCTCGAGGAAGGATGTGAATTGTTCATCCCTCTTTAGATCCCTCGTGTCGATTCTCTTGTTTCTCGACGCCTCTAATCACTATTTCGGCCAATGATTTTTGCACCAGGCATGATGACGCCGCACCCTTTGTGGCCGTCTTGGACTTCTTCTGGTTGGTTGGCCGACCTATCTCGACATCCTTTTCTTGATCCACAAGAGAGCCTTCTTGAACATGCTTCTTTGTTGTGTCACTTATCATGGCCTCTTGACGCTTTAGTTGTGCTCGAAGTTTTTTCCCCTTCTCACAATCATGAAGATTGAGCCAACAATGTGCCAGCCTAAAGGATTTATTTTTTTTGGAATTATTCTTTCATAGCATAAAGTTTCGATCACCTAAATAAAAAGAAAAATCTGATTCCGTAGCTCGCAAATTGTAAATAGTTAGAAAATATATATAGGAGGATTTGAACAAGCTAGATATATCACTTGGGAGCTTTCACCCATGCCACTTTTGGCCTTGTGATAATTTGATCATGCCACCCACTAAACTTGTTCCATTTCTCTTGGATGGTACTTCACCTATGGTTGAATGAGTTCTCGTCACGGTAGGCTCTAATACATAGGGGACGTAGTGTTTCCGCTCGTGGATTAGATCTCCTATCCTCCTTCAATAGGTCTTATAGTTTTACTCCACACCATAAATAGGTTCCATGCATATTTCCAGCCAACATAGACACAAGAATAAATCTTCATTTTAACTATAGGTCGGCCCTCTTTTAATGTCGAACGACCAAATTGTAATGCCTTCGGTCTCGACATCAAGCAGAAGGTTACACAACCTCCTCTTGTGTCTGAGCCTCCACACCAACAACATGTGTGTGGCATCACTTCCACTGAGCTCATTTCCATCATCTCAGTTTCACACAAGTCCTATATTCGATGGTATAGAAGAGAATCGAGCCCAAAGATGGTTCTGTCTCCCGAGCTTCACTGATCTCTTTATTATTTTTTAAAGAATCATATTTACAAGTTCTAGAAAAATCTAAAAAAATTATGCATGTTGCCAATGATGTTCCCATAAACGTGCAAAATATCAATTTGAAATAATTTAAATTTCTCAAAAGAATAAAAAATGTGTGGATACACACTTCCAAATCTCCCGTAATACAAGAATGTTATGTTGTTATTTTGCATAGGAAGCAACATTGAATGCACTGAGAACTTTTTAAACTTAAATATTGTTTTAGATTTTTTAAATAGAACGAGCACTCGAACTCGGGAGGCCAAAATAAATTTCTGCCAAAGATGCATCTGTTGCCTGCGTGCCGCCAGAAACGACAAACAATCTCGCCTTCCTTCCGACCGCTAACTATTGGCAGCGACAGCCGAAACCAAACGAAATTCCACACGTCTAGAACCAAGCAAAACCTGCAGGAAAAATATACATGTCACAAAAGCTAGCAGCCACAACTCAATTCTTAAATTCTTCTTTTTTCCTCCGGTGGCCGTCGGCCCGTCGCAAGTTTATATAGCCCACACACAGGGCCGAGTTACTCCTCTGTATCTCCGCAGCCACAGGGTAGGGATCGATCGAGAGAGAAAACGCATCGCCATGGGTGGCGCCGGCGAGGCTGATCAAGATACTAGCAACAATAGTAAGCTGCAGAGCCCGCTGCTGACATCGCTGCAGCCCGGCAGCGGCAGCGATGACAGGCACGGGCACGCGGCAGGCAAGCAGCTGGAGAGCATCTTGAACGACGAGTCGGTGCCGTGGGCGCGGCGGATGTGGGCTGCGACGACGGTGGAGATGCGGATGCTGCTCCAGCTCGCGGCGCCCGCCGTGCTGGTGTACATGATCAACTACATCATGTCCATGTCGACGCAGATCTTCTCCGGCCACCTCGGCACGCTCGAGCTCGCCGCCGCTTCCCTCGGCAACACCGGCATCCAGGTCTTCGCCTACGGCCTCATGGTACGTTCTTAACCACGTACGCCAAATCGTAAAGTACTGTAATAAGAAGTGGCTTATGCTTTCGAGTGCTGACAGACTTAGTCCACTCCTCGGTGGTAGGATGATTAGCTTCAGTAGATCCGGACGTGTGGAATTTTCTCGCTTGGTGCATAAATGTGATGTCTCCGGCGCACCGATGCGCAGGTCCCATCATGAGATCTTCCCATTGTGAAAAAAACAGATTTTAAATTGTCCAATAATCCGGAAAAAGGGTGTATATTCAGACATTTATTTTCACATCTAAAGTTTTGGATTTGGTATCTTCCCATTTGTAAAGGGACAAAAAAAGTCTCGTGAAAAGTCATTTTGGAGCATTAAATTTATCTTTTTTCTTTATTAAAAAACCAGAGAAATGTCTTTTTTCGTGAAATTTGTGTATGAAATTATGAATATAAATTGTCCGAATGTATAACGATTTTTTTTATCAATTATTGACATTTTAAATGCATCTTCCATATGATGGGACTAGGGAAGAGCTGTTTATGAGCATTTTAAGGCCGGTTGACATCATCCAATGTCTGCGACTCCCAACTCACTCGATAAGAAAAAATGACGCTTCCATATAATGTATTTTTTTATGCATCGTTATTTTGCATGATTGTAGGAAGCAACATTGAATACACCAAGAATTGTTTTCTATTTTAAAATTTTGGAAATATTGTTTTTTTTTTGAATTTTTAAAATGAAGCCAGCACCCTAACTCGATAGCCAAAATGACTTTTACCCAAAGATGCATCTATTGCCCATGTGCTATGGGCTTCGTCCTGGTTATCCTCCGTCCTTCATGTTGCTCCAGATGAAAGACCCGATCCATAGGATCAAGCGGTGGCGGTACTCTGGTGTTGTTCTCTTCATGAAGACGTCGTATTGGAGTCCATCGTTCGTCAGACACGACTTCATCTCCTTGCGGTGTTTGGTGTCGTGCACCATTGTATTTTAGTGTTGTGTTATATACCAGAATTGATTGCAGAAATTCAAAACGGCTCACGAGCTCATATACTCCTGGTTTAATAAAAAAATCGAAAACAATAGTAAAACGTTTCTAAAAATTCTGAATTTTTTTGGTGATGAACCTATACAAGTTTTCTACATACGTGCCAATTTTCGACGTGAAATGGCATTTTGGGTGCTCTGCACATGACAAATCACTGACAAAAATGAGATCTAAAAAATCCTTTTTTGGAGCACTAATTTTGTCTTTTGTATAGAGCACCAGAAATGTCATTTGACCACGAAATTTGGCACGTATGTTAGAAACATGTATATGTTCATCAGATTTTTTTGAAATGTTTTACTATTTTTATCATTTTTTTATTAAAGCAGGAGCATATGAGGTCAAAACAGAATTCGTTGGTGCTCTTATAACAGTACCGTCTCTCGCGCGGGTAAGACAACTACATATGGTAAAACGTAAGAAATTGTAATAGACAAATCGTAAGAAATTGTAGTACTACCTCCGATCCATATTAGTGGGCACAACTTTGTCTAGATACACATGTATCTTGTCTAAATATTTAACTAGATACATATGAATTTAGACAAAGTTATGCCCACTAATATGGATCGGAGGGAGTAATAAGAAGTGGCCTATTTTTTGTCAATTACTGACAGACTTAGTCAACTCGGTGGCAAGATGATTAGCTTCAGTAGATAGATTCCAACGTGTGACAATTGCTCGCTCGGTGCACAAATGTGATTTCTCCGCCGCGCACCCATGCGCATGACGCATCATGAGATGGTATCTTTGTTCCAATAAAGCCTTTAGAATGCAACTTCTGTCCATAGTCCTCACGTGATTTATCGGAAAAAAGTTCAGCTGCCGCCGAAGGAAAGTAATCCTACATGTGCCTGCGATGCCTTGCAAGTCCAACCAAACAAACGTAGTAGTAGCTGGGTGGTTTTTGGCTCTCGGATAGCGGTAGTAGTCGTAGTAGGTGGGTGGTTCCTAGTCCGTGATCTGGAGTTCTCGGATACTGTAGTATTAAAGGTCGCCAGATGTGCATGTCGCCGCCTATTTATTTCGAGATGTCCTTTGACCATTGCCTCCCGATGATGGACACAGGGCTCCTTCTGTGTCTGATTGACATGTGCGACACTTCTCTGAAACAAACACGTGCAAGAGACAGCAGTCGCACGTCCTACTTTACTGTCGAGATGTGTTACATCCAACAGTTACATAATTTTCTAGGCACCGAATCTCTGTTTTGCAATTCGTCGGGTTTGCTAAATCATCTCACATTTAGGCCCGTTCACAGGATAGGAAAAACGCAGGAATAGGTACCACAGGAATTGAGATGTCATACATCAGCAATTCTATGGGAATTCCAAACACATGAATGGAAAGTAGTAACCATTTCGATTGCATGATAGGAAAAACGCAGGAAATATATTGAGTTTAAAACGTTATATTTCCTCTTGTTTGAAACCGAGTTGTTGCCATATAAGAAACTGTGCTAATCACAGCAAAGAATTAAAAAAGGGCAAACAAAAGTACTAATCTCATTGAAAAAACACACTGAAACAATCACGGTGGAGATAATTAGGAAATGATCGATCACGAAGGTGTTGAACACACTGTATAGTCATGTAATTAGCTGGTCCTATTTCTTTGCATGACAGTCTAGTTGAAGGCAGCAGTGTGTTTCCTTGGTACTGCACGGGTCTTTACGTGGGCCTTTTTGCCACACCAGCGAGGAAATGGATGTGTCTCGAAGCTGTAGTTTCCATAATGAACTCAACCCACTTAGCATGTCTTTTGTTTAAATTTGTTTGACTTTTCAAATATTTCAAGGATTCATGATCGGAATGAATGACAAATTCCTTAGGACGAAGGTAATGTTGCCACACATCCAAAACACGAACGAAAGCAAATAAATCCTTGTCGTAAATAGGGTAATTCAAACGAGCTCCATCTAATTTCTCACCATGGTATGCAATGGGTCTACCATTTTGCATAAGCACTCCACCAATGCCCAATCCACTTGCATCGCATTCAATCTCAAATGTCTTAGAGAAATCCAGAAGGGCAAGGAGTGGTGCTTCGGTTAATAACCGTTTGAGCTCATTGAAAGCAAAATCATGTGCATTGCCCCAAATGAAAGGTACATTTTTCTTTGTAAGTTCATGGAGGGGGCAAGCAATTGTGGAAAAATCCTTGATAAATCGGCGGTAAAATCCGGCAAAACCAAGAAAACGTCTCAACTCTTCAAGTGACATCGGAAAAGGCCAAGTCCGAATTGCTTGTATCTTTGCTTCATCAACTTCGACTCCATTCGAAGAAACAACAAAACCCAACAAAACAAGTTTTTTGGTGGCAAAAGTGCACTTAGAAAGATTGGCATAGAGCTTTTCATTGCGAAGAACCAACAAAACTTGAGCAACATGAGAAGTGTGCTCTTCCAAAGATTTGCTATAGATAATGATGTCGTCAAACTATACCACAACAAATTTGCCAATAAAAGGACGCAAAACATGATTCATGAGACGCATAAAAGTAGAACGTGTATTGGAAAGACCAAATGGCATGACAAGCCATTCATAAATACCAAGCTTTGTTTTAAATGCGGTCTTCCATTCATCACCTTCACACATTCTTATTTGATGGTATCCACTTTTAAGATCAATTTTGGAGAATATAGCGGAACCACAAAGCTCATCAAGCATATCATCAAGTCGAGAGATAGGGTGGCGATACCTAACGGTGATGGCGTTGATGGGACGACAATCAATGCAAAGGGAAAGAGTGTTGTCGTGCTTGGGTACCAAGATGACGGGCACGGCGCACGGACTCAAACTCTCGCGGATATGTCCCATGGCAAGAAGTTCTTGTATTTGCCGCTCAATCTCCTTTGTCTCCTCGGGGTTGGTGCGGTAAGGAGCGCGGTTTGGTAGCGGTGCGCCGGGAACAAGGTCGATGCGATGCTCGATTCCGCGTAGAACAGGTAGTCCTGGTGGCTCTTCTTGAGGGAAGACATCTTCAATGTCCTTCAAAAGAGACAACAAAGAAGGAGGAAGGTTTGTGAAAGTGTTAGTCATAGTTGGCATATGGTTGGAACTCCAGAATCTTCTTGATTGGATAGTTGAGGCCATTCATGAAGCGAGCCATGGATTGCTCTTCATACTCGTTGACATTGGCTCTCATCATGGAGATTTCCATCTCCTTATAGTACTCATCAACCGACTTCAACCCTTGCTTCAACCTTGCAACTTCTTGTACAAGTCTCTAGTGTAATGGCTTGGCACAAAGCGCTTGTACATTGTTTCTTTCATTTCAATCCAAGTGTCGATTGGTTGTTGGTGGTTCGCGATGCGTGCATCTTGTAATTGTTCCCACCACAAGACGGCATACTCTTCAAACTCCATCGAGATTAAGGCAACCTTCTTTTGTCGGAGAAGTGTTGTACGCGGAAGATCTTGTCAACCTTGAGTACCCATGAGAAGTACGCTTCCGGATCACTTGTGCCGTAGAACTTGGGTATGTCAAAGCGAAGATTGTGCAAGTTGTCGTAGTCGTCGCCATGGGCACCACGTGGGAATGCACGTCCATGTCTCCTTCGATTGAGTCCATCACCATTGTGTTGGCTTGACTCGTTATCACTTGACTCGGAACGATGGTGTTGTTGACGATCATGTGGAAGTTCATGACGAGGACGAGGATCATGGCGAGGAATGGGTTGTTCGTTATTGTTCGCATTGTCATGATTTTGAAGGCGTGGCCTTGGAGGATGACGGGGATGACGTCCTTGTTCATCAAAGTCATTCGCACCCGGTACGCCATTGTCATTAGCCAATGGGTCATGACGATCACGTTGTTGCAGTGGTGGTGATGGTATGCGTTCGCGACGTTCATCATTTTGGTGAGGTTGTTCTTGATGCGCATTGGCATTGTTCGCGTGAAGATCATGTGGTTGTTCAATTTTAGGAGGAGGTCGTTCATGGGCGTCGCGCCTTGGGTTATGTTGACGTTCTTGTCGAGGTTCATGACGTTCATGACGTGCTTGCGTCGACCTTGAGGTGCTTCTTGTATGACTTGAGCGTGATGAAGAAGAAGCTCGTTGTCGCACAAGGTTGTTGAGAGCTTCGGTCACCCGTCCATAGATGCTTCTTGTGCATGCATGCGGTCGTTGAAGTTGGCCTCTTGAGCTTGAAGACGGCGCTCGTAGCGTCCTAGGCCATCACGAAGAAGGTGTCGAAGACCAACAAACTCGGTATGTGTGACATAGCCATGATCACCTCGAAGTCCACTATGCATTTCATCGTCCGGCTTGAGCTTCCGTTTGTACTTCCCCTAAACATTTTCTCAAGAACAAGTGAGATATGTGGCAAGGAAAACCAAGACAAACTATATCCCAAGTATAATGTGGCTTGAGAGGAGAGAATCCGGTTCTAACACCCAACACACACACTTATGAGGATAGGAAGGTATGAAGTGGCAAACGAAACAAGCAAATCCGGCGAAAAGTATGTTGTTCAAGGTAGAAAAAATCCACAATGATCAAATTACCAAAGAAACTCCAACCACAAAGTATCAAGAAACACACACAAAAGCGAATGATGGGTTGGGCGACCAAAGGGCGAGCACTCGAAGATAGACAACCTAACGAAGACTACGTGCTCAAATGTCACCCAACACAAGAGGGACGCTAGCTCAATTGCTTTTGATGGGCAACGGATTTGCACAAGTGTTACACACTCACACTCACTTTGGCGGTATAAGCTTTGTCGCAACCTACAAGAGATGATACTTGACACTACTCATGTTCTTTTCTTTTCTTTTCTCTTTTTTTTTTTTTTTTTGCTTTTTGACGATGATTCCTTCAACTTTTGCTAGTGCCAAGATCTCTAACGATACACTCTCGCCAATACTTTAAGACAATCAGTCGAACAAGTGCAATGCCCCGCAATATCAAAGAGCTAGTCCGATAGGTCAAGGTACACGAAAGGAAGAAGGGCTCACATCGGATTATGATGATGGGGAAATATCGAGTCCTTGGTGGCGTCGTCGCTTGGCGTTGATGATGCGTTGCTGCGGAAGCTTGTCGATATCGTAGACGTAGGGCACACCAAGAAAGGACTCAAACCAAAGAGAAAATGCCAAAACAAACCGAGGAAAAGAAAATTTTCTGCAAAAATTTGCCCTGGCGGTAGTATCGCGGTCCGCCCGGTAGTACCGCTCGGGCGGTAGTACCGCTGATATCGAGCGGTAGTACCGCTGCGCACGATCTGCGCGATTTTGACTCGATTGGCGGAATTGGGCTCCAAAAATTCCTCGAATTCGTGGGAAATCGGCAAAATTGAGGCTAGGGAACGCAAACAAAGGTGGAGGGGGTCCTAAAGCAACAGATCCATGGACAAAAACTACAAAAAAAAATGCAACGAATCGACAGATCGGCTCGAATCAAGGAAATACTATTTTTGGTGGAAATTTTCGAATTTCTCAAAAACAAAGAAAAATTTGGTGGATTTTGGTGGAAACACAAATCAAATCTGTGGCAACCTAGAGCTCTGAGTCCCGATTTTCACGGATTTGGGCGGAGGGATCGAAGAACACGAAGAACAAGGGATGAACACAAGAACACAAAGAGGGGAAAACACCAAATCAAGGGTAACTAGCAAGTAGCAACTCAGCAAGATTCAATTGGTAACAAGCCCCAAGGGTAGCCCCCAATTCTCCTCTCCCAAGCACACCTTACTCTTAGATTGTTTGTCCAATTGGTCAATCCAAACCAATCCAATCTAGCCACTACAAGAGGAAGATTAGCAAGTAGCAAACTACAAGAGTAAGCCTTGGTATCCACGAAGGGATCTTCTCCACAAGGGGAGGCCTTGGTTCATCTCCACAAGGGGAGGCCTTGATTCATCTCCATAGGAGGAAAGGACCACTTTGAGAAGAAGGAGCAAGGCTCTACTCTAATCCCAAATCATAGTCTACCCTAGATCTAGATGGGGAACTCCTATTTATAGTCTAGAGGCAAAAGGGGAAAGTTAGGTGGGTAGGTGGAGGTTACAAGGCTTAACAGCCTGGCTGGTTCCCGCAGCAGCGGTAGTACCGCTCGTCCGAGCGGTAGTACCGCTGGGGCGGTCCAGAGCATCGTTGACTTCGGCGCGGGCGGTGTACCGCTTGTCAGCGCGGTAGTACCGCTTGGGCGGGCGGTAGTACCGCCGGCAGTGCCGTACATGGGCGCAGAGGAGGGTTTTCGGCGGCACTGGGGGCGGTAGTACCGCCGGAGCGTAGTACCGCCTGGAGGAGCGGTAGTACCGCTGTGTCAGTTTTTCCTGCTCTTCTTCTTCTTCTTCTTCTTGGCCATCTTCTTGGTTCTTCTCTTGGTCATCCTCTTGGGTCTTCTCTTGGTCATCTTCTCCATCATCTTGGACCTTCTCTTGTTCATCTTCTCCACTCCATTGTGGGTCGTCATCAAGGTGGTTCCTGAGTATGCACAAAGTATCCGATTGAAGTAGCAACCCATTCAAAGGAGTGTCGAGATCACACATAGATAGGAGTGAATTCACCTTATCATGGAGAGATTTGACTCTTGATCTTGTCATTGGTCCACTTGTTGTAAGAGCCGTTCGTTGGGCTACATCAATGGATCTTTGCGAATGAATTGCTTTTGCATCGTGATGGTTATTCTTGAGGTTGAGTTTATGGTTATTATTATTCGTTGGCAGTGCTTGAACGATTTGGTACTGAAGAACAACCTCCTCTTTCCGAATCCAACTGGAATGCATTGCAGCGGCTGTTGCATCTGTATTCAGTTATCGGCCAATTCTTCAACTATTGCATGTCTAAACCTTGAACCTGGCCACTGAAACTGTTAATTTGCACGTCCGTTCTTCAGGCTGGATGCAGCAGTGAGATGTAGTGTTCATGCTTCTCCACAATAATAACCAATCAAACCTATCCAATTTACTGTCGGTCGATTTTGCATAGAAAAACAGTATCTATTATGCATACAAATCAAAGTCCGTGGATCAAGGTTTTTTTCTTATGAAA
The DNA here is from genome assembly GCA_947311845.1 of Poa pratensis. Classification (NCBI taxonomy): domain Eukaryota; kingdom Viridiplantae; phylum Streptophyta; class Magnoliopsida; order Poales; family Poaceae; genus Poa; species Poa pratensis. The sequence continues at coordinate 49,073,781 of CAMZMU010000117.1, read as the reverse complement.
AAGACATGAATGAGTACAGCATGAAAATGAATACATATATCGCTTGCTCAAATCAGGAGAGCGACACTGATCTCCTTAGGCAATTTCTCTGTTTCCTTCTGTTCTTTTCCGCATGGAAGATGGAAATTGGCTAGAGGTGACAAAAGGGGTGGGCATCTTTGTGTCACTGAGTTGTTTAAATGACAGACACGGTTGAGTTCTTCCTCACTTTTTTGAACATATATATGCATCTTCTGACTTATGCACTATTGCACCAAGCGGCTGCGTTTTACTAGAGGTCGCATGTTCGGAATATTTGGTATATTATTTTGATCACGGATTAAAGGCAGATAAAGGAAAAAAGTATGTCTCTAACACAATTATTTCTCTCCAGTTGCAACGCACAGGCACATTTGCTAGTAATGTTTGCTTAGTAACGAACAAAGCTAATTTTGATCGAGGACGGCTTAATCAGCAATGTGTAACTAATTGACCGAACTCTGCAACGCAATGCAGCTTGGCATGGGGAGCGCGGTCGAGACGCTGTGCGGGCAGGCGTACGGCGCCAACAAGTTCGACATGCTGGGCGTCTACATGCAGCGCTCCACCGTCCTGCTCATGGCCACCGGCGTCCCGCTCACCGTCTTCTATGTTTTCTCCCGCCCCGTCCTCATCCTCCTCGGCGAGTCGCCCGAGATCGCCCGCGCCGCCGCCATTTTCGTCTACGGACTCATCCCGCAGATCTTCGCCTATGCGGCCAACTTCCCCATCCAGAAGTTCCTGCAGGCGCAGAGCATCATGGCGCCCAGCGCATACATCTCCGCCGCCACGCTCGTCGTCCACCTCGTCCTCAGCTACCTCGTCGTCTACAAGTTCGGGCTCGGCCTCCTCGGCGCCTCGCTCATGCTCAGCCTCAGCTGGTGGATCATCGTCGTCGCGCAGTTCGTGTACATCGTCACCAGCAACCGGTGCCGGCTCACGTGGACGGGGTTCTCCCTGCAGGCCTTCTCCGGTCTGCCCGAGTTCTTTAAGCTCTCGCTTGCCTCTGCTGTCATGCTCTGCCTCGAGACCTGGTACTTCCAGGTACTCGTGCTCATCGCTGGCCTCCTCCCGGACCCCGAATTGGCTCTCGCCTCCCTCTCTATCTGGTAACTAACAAACCTACTAATCAAGCGTACTGGTTGCCTGCTTTGCTGACATTATGAATTAACCATTCCGATACGTGTTTGCAGCATGACCATTTCAGGGTGGGTGTTCATGATTGCAGTTGGATTCAACGCAGCAGCTAGGTAAAGATGATCGCTGCTACTTGTAAAGTTTGCACTTGCAATGCGTACGTTGCACCCTGTGAAATGAGCTCAAACTTGGTGGCAAGATTAACAGCTTGGAGTTTCTTTCTATGATATAGTGTGAGGGTGAGCAATGAACTTGGCGCCGGAAACCCCAAGTCAGCGGCGTTCTCCGTGGTGGTAGTGACGGTTCTCTCTTTGATCCTGTCACTGATAATCGCGGCCGTCATTCTGCTCTGCCGTGACTACATCAGCTACATCTACACCGGTGGCGACGACGTGGCGGCCGCGGTGTCCAAGCTCACGCCGCTGCTGGCCATCACCCTCGTTCTAAACGGCATCCAACCTGTACTATCAGGTGAACACAGAAAAAGAGAGAGAACCAACAGAAGTTTCATTTCTCCATTCAGCGTTATTAGACAGAAACAACGTTCGATTTCGTTAGTTGTGCACACAGCCCCTGATGTGGATGTTATAAGCAGGGGTCGCCGTGGGCTGTGGTTGGCAAGCGTTCGTCGCCTACGTCAACGTCGGCTGCTACTACGTCGTCGGTATCCCCCTTGGCTGCCTCCTCGGCTTCTACTTCAACCTTGGCGCCGCGGTAAGGATTCGGCATTTTAAATTTACCCTGATCAATCGTGAACTATTGTGATATATAACAGAGTGGATGACACTAAACGCAGGGTCTATGGAGCGGTATGATTGGAGGTACTCTGATGCAGACCGTGATCCTGTTGTGGGTTACCTTCAGGACAGACTGGGACAAAGAGGTAAACATGGGATTCAGCTAGCTCGATCCTAATTGTGGACAGAACAGTAACACCAGCACCTGGTAGCCCTGCAATGAGCTTTTCTGAAAATGAAAATTATACAGTCGCTTGAAGACCATATATGAATACGAGTATTGAAACAACATTGAGACTATATTAGTAATTATATTACACATTGCATAGTCAAACATAACTACACTATATTCACATTACAATATTCTCTCCATATTCTTTTTCAAGGGGCACTGTACTAAAGATACTTACCTCGTGGTCTGAGAGAAATATTCAGAACTTACTTTCTCATTTTGTTGCAGGTGTCCCAAGCGATGAAACGATTGAACAAGTGGGAAGGCAAGAAACCTCTGTTAGCAGGCCAAGAATAAAACAAGGACAAGAATAGTACAGATGAGTGGAGATGGGATTTGGTAGCAGGTCGATCTTCCTAAAATGTGTAAAATGCGATGTTGATCATTCAGTTCGCCATTGCAATCCCATGTTCTGTTGAAAATCATTTTTCTGGACGATCAGCACGCCATTGAGTTGGATTCAGTAGTAGGCTGCACGATCAGCACGCCACCGACTACCAGTGTCTTTTTCTTTTTTGGACAAACAGAGGGCCTCGAAGGACCAGATTCAGAGATTATTTTTTGTATACCGAAGAGATGACGCAGAGTATCACTTACCTGAATTTGTTTACATGATTTTACCTGCGAATTAAAGCAAAATCAAAGAAGTATAAACTCTCGACTAGCCTTTAGCCCGGTTGTACATATTTATTTATTTTGCGGGAAACCACTGAAATTACAACAAGGATTTTACAGAGAGGACCTCCACAAAGATGAAAATTACACACAAGTCCCTCTGCAGAGCTGAGCCACCGACACAGAGCAGCACGTTCCGGCGGCGCGCCGCCGCCGCACCTTCACAAACGCCTTGGAAACGAAGATGTCCCCTGACGGACGGGAAGTCGCCGGTCCTCGAACTCCGGAGAGCCTCCATCCTGCGCTGCCAGTCGCCGAGCTCCCTTGCTGCAACCACAATAGCCTCAAACTTCAGATCTGGAGCCGCCGCACCGAGCTCCAGAGCGGGGAAAGTCGCACACGGCGGCCACCGGGGACCGCGAGCACGACGAAGAGGGTGCTCCACCATGGAGCAGCGAGCTCCATCGCCGGAGAGGACGAGCACCTCCAGCAAAACCCGACGCCGACACGCCTCCAACTCCAGGACGCCGCCGGCCAGGATCCCAACATCTCCTACGCTATGTACAGCAGGGAAACGAGGTTTCCCCACCCTCCCGCCGCCGGAGCGGCCGGCGGAGGGAGGGGAAACCGGCGAAACACCGGCGGTGAGGTGGATCTGCGGGGGGGGGGGGGGGGGAAAGTCGCCTCTACTGTAGCGGAGAGAGGAGAGCGTCCAAGGTCGCGTCGGTTTGGCTATGCTAAGCTGGTGTTAGCCCGGTTGTACATATAAAACAACACGGCTGAATGGATAAGTGACAAGAGAACCATCTTACAAAGCAGAAAAAACAAAAAAATATTTGTAGCCACACATATCCGAGAAGGGCATGAGACTACCGACTAGAAGGGAGGGACATCACGCCTCCTTGGGAAAACGCATTACATCATCGCATACACCAAGTTGTCTTTGTAGAGGAACGTTTGCCTCCTCACTATGTGTCGTGGAGCGCCTAACCTGCCAGGAGAAACAAGGACCGAGAACGATAACAATAAAGTCGCATGTATAATATAGGAGGCCACCGAGGCCACCCCGCACCGAAGGAGTTTCGAGACAGAATCCAAACTTAATTATGGCCTCACGCAGATGTTAACACGATACAACCGAAAAGTATCATAACTCCAGGACGACCCCCTCAAGAGGATGACGACACTTAGAACAAAACTGTCAACTTGTTTCACCCGGAGCCCTGGCATGGAGTGGGTGACCACCACGGCGTTGAGAACAAAACTGTCAAGTTGTTCACCATCAAGAGGATGGCGACGCTGAGAACAAAACTGTCAACTTGTTCCACCTGGAGCCCTGGCATCGGCCCCACGCCGCAAGAGGGTCACATCACGCAGAGACATCGTCGTCGCTGGCACCGAAGGGCTGGGCTTTCAGCCGACCATGGCCCACATGCTGCCACCGAATCAGAACATGATCTGGAAATCGGCGCAATCAACGCCAACACCATGGTATAGTTATACATGTTAGTGTACTCAACCACTGAAGGTCTCGTTATATAACAAGGAAAATCGTAGGAAAAAAATCTATTGGCTCCTGAGATCATCGCAGCCACCTTTTTAAATAAATCTGAAACCCACATCCCCCCCCCCCCCCCAATACCGGGTTTCATGGAGACCGGGCTCAAAAAATTATGTACTGGAAAATTCACACTTTTTTATAGAATCTATCTACCTGGGGTTTCTAATAACTCTGCCCAGGGCTTTTTCCCACTGCCTCGCCTCGCTCCTGGGCTGGCTGGGCCACTTCAGCAAACTAGTGTGGTGAAGCCAATTCCAATTGTATTTTCGTTGTCCCCTGAGTGCTGAGTAGAGACTTATCAACACGACGACGGCCATATGTCTTTTGACCTCGAAAATAAAACCTTAGTTTAGTGGAAAGTAAGACTGACACATTTAAGGCTACTGTGAAAAGTAGTCTGTCTTATATTAATAGTGGTTGAAATGTAAGTATTTATTTAACAATGTAATATGTCGAGATACATCCATTTTAACGACAACTAATATGTGACCGAGATGGTACAAGTTACACTTTTTGTTTAAGCTAGAGTTGTATTTCCATGAATCAACCAACTGAGACAAGAAATCTTAGGGTGTGTTTGGTTTAGCTGTGGATTTAAAAAAAGCTGCTGTGAACTGTGAACTGTGAAAAAACTGCTGTGAGATAAAAACTGTGTCAGAGTTGAAAGTTGTTTGGCTGACACGACGGTGTAACTGTGGATTTTGTGTGAGACCCTGGAAGCAACGTCGGCCAGAATTGGCCGAAACTCACCAGACCGCCGTGTCTTGCCGGACCACCTCGCCGGACCGCCGTGCCGGAGCTATGCCACGCTGGACCACCGCCGGAACATCTCGTCGGACCGCCGTGCCGGAGCTATGCCACGCCGGACCACCGCCGGAACATCTCGCCGGAGATTGGCAAAGACACGTCGTACTTCGCCGGACTGCCTCGCCGGAGCTATGCCGTGTCAAACCACCGCCGGAACACCTCGCCGGAGATTGGCAAAGACACGTCTTACTTCGCCGGACCGCCGTGTCTTGCCGGACCACCTCGCCGGACCCGCCGCGCCGGAGCTATGTCACGCCGGACCACCGTCGGAACATCTCGCCGGAGATTGGCAAAGACACGTCGTACTTCGCCGGACCGCCGTGCCGGACCACCGCTGGAACACTTCGCCGGAGATTGGCAAAGACACGTCGTACTTCGCCGGACTGCCGCGCTGGAGCTATGTCGTGCCGGACCACCGCCGGAACACCTCGCCGGATATTGGCAAAGACACGTCGTACTTCGCCGGACCGCCTCGAAACTTCGAACAGAAAAAAACTCGAAACGCTATTGCGTGGTGGTGGTGAGTTGCTAGCTAGCTTTGCTAGACGATTAGAGAGATAGCAAGCAAGAATTGATGTAGTCATGCCAGCACTGTACGTGTGGCTTACTCCCGGCGGAGATTACAGATTGAGCCGATTTTGACGGATAGAACGGAATATGTGCAGCTCGACGCAAGTACCTGCGTGAATCTCCAAGGGCAAACGATGATAATCACCATCATCTCCAATTTTACGGCTGGTCCGTTGGGGACGCAACTCCATTTCTTGAAGAGAGGGCCGCTCCTCAGCGTTGACCTCACGGACGAGAACCTTTGGGATGCCGGAGGCCCGAGGGAGCAAGGCCAGCAGGGCGGCGGCGGGCAGGCCTGCGCCGGCCGCACTCGTGAGTATGGGTGGCACGAGTCCTGTGAGGGGATTAGTTGTCGCTCGGGGCTGGGAGGAGAAAAGAAGATCGAAACGTTATCACTTATCGGTGGCATCGCGGGTAAATACATGGCTTTGGTTCCCCTCAACGCGATGGAAGCAGGGTCTGAGCAGCTGTGAAATTTGTACTATGGAAAGCTGGTCGCGTTTGGATAATCAGCTTGCGGATATATCCCTTTGGTTCACATTCTGCGTTTTCAACGCAGAAGCTGGTTTGTAACGCAGAACCAAACGGACCCTTAGTCGATTGAGTTGAGAACCTCATCCACACAATGGAACCACTTTATTTTTCTGTAAAGACCCACAAGCAAGCACAGACAGAAAAACAAAAAAAAACACAAACCGTTTATTGCAGATATATACTAGGGCTCGGACACGTTATACTCCCGCGTGCACATCAACTACATTAGGTACGAAACTGGAGTACTACAGTTCTCGGGCAGAAGTGTGGTACTTAGCCTGGTAAAGATGGGGTGGCAACCATGGCTCAACCTTAACACAACGCGCTTGGTCGTTCCCCTCCCCCCCCGCTACAGTAGGGAGAGGCGTATTTCTGAACCCTTCCCGGAGATCCACCTCGCTCGCCGTTGGGTCGTCGATTCCCTGCCCTCCGTCTGCCGCTCCGGCGGCGGGAGGGTGGGGGATCGTCGATCCACGGCTTGTACATAGTGTAGGATGCTCTAGGTGGCCTGCCGGCGGCGCGGAGGAGGAGGTGGTGTGGTCGGCGCGGCTTTTTGTGGTGGAGTCTCCCCTCTCCGGCAGCGGCGCTCTCTGGAGCTCCGTCGTCGAGATTCCACCGCCCCCGAGCTCAGAGATCTCCGGATCTGCTGAGTTCTTCAAGCCCTCACCGGCGTCGGCGTGGCGGTCGAGCCGGATCCAGTCGAATAAGAGGAAGATGGTGCTGTTTCAGCTTCGCGATGAAGATGGTGGACTGAGGTGTAGGTTCTCAGGAGCCGGCGACCGGCGACTTCCCGTCCGTGGAGGGGCTGTGCCTGATCCAAGCCATCAAGGGGTGCAGCGGCGGCGGCGCGCCACCGGCGGCATCGAGGTCATCGTCATCGTCATCGGAGTCCAGGGGTCTTTTTTGTATTTTCCTATGTTTCTGGACTTTTCTGTAAGTTCGAGGCTGTAATATCACTTTCTTTTCCCGCAAAAAAAAAAAAAAAAAAAAAAAAAAAACCATGGCTCAACCTTCAGACGCAACGGCTCCGCCATGACGAGGCTAGTCTCTGCCTGAAAAGAACCGCAAGCACGCAATCAAAAGAAGCGCATGACAAACGAGAGTTGACAAATGGAACCCGGGCTACATGCATGGTGCCTTTATTTTGAAAATTTTGAAAATCGTATTTTAAAGTTTCAATATTTTTTTAAAAACAATGTTGTATTCTATGAACGTGTACAATCTGAACAAGAAATATGTTATATTTTGCGCTGCACGTAAATGACAAAGTCTGACATTTGAAAGTGGTGAACAATGCAGAAATTCAACTCTTCCAAATATGTCACATTTTATTATTTTTGTGTAGCCCGGATTGTTAATTATTTAGATTTGATATTTTACAATTTAGTAGAATACAACATTGTCTACATCTAGGATTCTTTTTCAGATTTTTATAAAAACTTGAAAATATGATTTTCCTAATAAAAGGCACCATGTAGCCCAAGCTCCATTTGGACAAACCCTTTAGGCCTTGTTTACTCCAAAAGTTTTTTAGGGGATGGGAAGAGTGGGGATGAGAAGGGATTTGGTGAACACCCAATCTCCACAAATACTTTTTCCCTACAATACACTAGCATGGACTAGAGTTTTTGTGTTAGGCAAAAATGAGATGGTTGGCAGGGGATATTTGAGGATTATCCCCTCCCATCCCCTAAAATACACTAAAAATAAACAGACTAGTGGGGATTTTCCGAGATTCAGGATAATCCCCTCCCATCCCCTAAAATACACTAGAGGTAAACAAGGCCTTATTGCAGACATATACTCGGGTTCGGACACGTACTCCAGCGTGCACAGCAACTACATTAGGCACCAATGTACTTTTTCTTAGGAACAAGTAGGAAACTTCAGTTATCCCTTTTACAGTTCAGGAGGAGAAGTGCTTGGCCTGGTAGAGATGAGGTGGCAACCGTGGCTTAACCTGCAGACGCAACGGCTGGGCCATGACGAGGCTCGTCTCCGCCCGCAGCTGAGCAGCTGTATCGACACCGGGCGGCTTGCTCCACGTGAAGCCCTGCAGCAGCCGCGCGAACAACATGACAGTGATGAGAGTGCCCAGCGAGATCCCGGGACAACCCCGCTTCCCGGTGCTGAACGACACGAGGACAGCGGTGGCGTCGCCGGCCGTGAGGTGCCGCTCCGGCCGGAACTCGAGCGGCTCGTCCCACACCTTGGGGTTCCGGCCGAGGCCGACGCGGCTCAGGATGACCTGGCTGCCCCGAGGGATGGAGTAGCCGGCGACGGTGGTGTCGGCCATGGCGACGCGAGGCGGGTTGAAGGGGTGGTACGGGTGGAGGCGGAAGGCCTCCCGGATGCAGGCCTTGAGGTAGTTGAGGTTGCGGAGGTCGGGCTCCTCGACCAGCCGGTCTCGGCCCACGACGTCGTCCAGCTCGGCCATCGCCTTCCGCATGGTCTCTGGCTTGTTCATCATCTCGGCCAGCACCCACTCCACCGCGTTTGATGGGTTGTCCACGCTCGCTATCATCAGATCCTGCACGATTCGCTCAAAAAAAAAAATCAGATCCTGCACGCCCACGCATTCAGTCAGTCGACCAGTCTCAGCGGTCTGTGCAACATCTGTAAATGACACGTGCAGCATATCGATTGAATACCATGCAATTACCCCTGGACCCAGCACGAATGTTGTTGGGAGGAGGAGGGGTGGAAATTAACCATGTCAAATATAAGAAACTTTCAGCTGCCAGATGAAAACATGACAGTGGCATGGCAGTGGCCTTCTGCAGGGCATGCAGACATGCAGTGGCAATGAATATGGGCCTTAATTCTCCATATGTGGTATTATCTTCGAGAAATTGAATGACAACTGCGTTCTATACAAGTGTATTCTCTGATTAGTGAATAAATTTGTATTTTACCATCTAACAAATCTTAATTAATGTGCAAGAAAGCATTATGAGTAGTCTATATAGCTTCTTTTGTGGGGTTACATCTATATGCACTTTGCTTAGGATTTGCCGAGTGTCCTCGACATATACTCGGTATATACTTAGGATTTGCCGAGTGTCCTTGAACATACATTTGAGGTTTGCCGAATGCCTACATAATACACTAGGCCTAGGAAAATGTTTGTTGAGTGCCCTCAAAATTGTAATACTTTGGTCGTTTTCGGTAGTGATGGCTTGATCTCCTAGCTTTGAATGTCTTGTTTTCGGTATAAAGGTTAATACCTGGCTATTTGAATACCGTATTATTGAACTATTAAATTTAGAAATCTGGCATTGACACACTCCCAAGGGTAGTCGAGTTAGTATATTGTTCATATTGCCAGTAAGACTCACAGCTGTCAATCCATTAGCTATAACACGTGCCAAGAATATAAACATGAACTGAGATGCACATTTTTCACGAACATTTTACTACGTGAACATTTTTTCAATTGCACATCTTTTACTACACGAACATTTTTTCAATTGTAGCCCATTATGTTAAGAAAATCTCAGTTACAATCTCATTTACAATTCAGAGAGATGCATGAACCATTATTTGATCTTATGATTCAGATTAGCAAGTCCGTTTTAGTTAAGTGAGTATCCACTTTTAGAAACCATGCACAAATGCAATTTCTTGGATTTAGTCATTGGGGAAAAGGATATATGCTACCACATAAATGCAGTTAATAGCTTACAATGGTCTGTGATTTGATCTCTTCGACGGTGAGCAGCGGGCGCCCGTCCCTGTCGTTAAGCGACGCGAGGACGTCAAGGAAGTCGGCGATGTCCCTCCGCTCGCCGGCTTTCCGCGGCAGCCGCCACTCCTCCACCCTCTCCTCGATGACGGGGTCGTGCAGCCGATTCAGCGTCGTCATCACGCTCCTGATGACCTTCTCGTGGCCGTCTAGGTCGAGGCCTACCAGCGCCGGGAAGTAGTCGGAGACGCAGAAGGCGTCTAGGTAGCTGAGCACCGCGAACAGAGCGTCCACGTGCTCAACCTCGTCGGCACCCGGCCCCGCCACGGCGCCAGCCGGATGGAAATGCCGTCGCCCCAGGGTGAGCCTCCGGATGACGTTGCCGCAGAAGTGTCTGGCCACGTGTCGAACGTCGATGACGCCGCCGCCGGCGGCAGCGTTGCATTGAGCGTGAACAAGGTGGTCGGCCTCGTCTTCTCTCACGTAGCGGAGGCGCTGCTCGGTGGCCGGGGAGAGGATCTCGGCGGTGAGCACGCGTCGCATCTTCCTCCACTGGTCGCCGTAGGGGGAGATGCTGACGTTGCGGTAGCCCTTGCTGAAGGACTCGGCGGCGAATGTGGTCGGTCGGTCCGCGAACAGGGCGTCGTTCTTGCGCAGCACCTCCCGGGCCATCTTTGGGCACGCCACGACGACGACGTGCACGGGACCAAGGCGCACGCGCACGATCTCCCCGCCGGAATGCTCGAGCAGGCGGTGCAACCACCGGAAGACGGGCTTGTTCGCGAGCATCTGGTGCATATTGCCCACCGCCGGCAGCCCAGGAGGAGCCGGCGGAAGCCCGCGACCAGCGGTAGTGCTGCCGCCCATGGACACGCTCCGGTGCCGCGACAACACAAAGACGAGCAAGAAGGTGGCAGCCATGGCGGCTAGCATTGCAAGGGCGGGTCCGTCGGCGTTGTTCACTAGTGAAATGGTGGCCGTGGCGTTGGATGAGCTCATCTCTTCGTCTAGGATGGTTTTGGATCGGACGTTGATGTCGTAAATATAAATGCGGGTGGAGCGCCTTGGATTGGTCCCAGGGAATCTAAATGGTTTGGAATATCTTAGCTAAATCTCGGCCAGGAAGAATCTAGTCGATCGCAGGAAGAGAGATCATAAATGAAATGTTTGACAGATGCAAGCAGAGCAACGCGCGAGCTCGTGATTCATCCACCAACGCACTGTTATTCAAGTCGATCGATCGATGGTGCCAACACGCACGCACTTGTATAGAATGTTCATCGCATGCATGCGTGCATCCTCGATCTGCTGCTATATACAGTACCGGACGCAGTCGTCGAGTACTTTCCGGATGCACGCATACGTAACAAAGCTGTCTCGTATGATCGTATCCAATCCGACGAGACGCCCGTAGAAAGAACCAAATCTCCGAGACTCTCACGTACTCCGTAGAAGCTAAACAAGAACACAGCTTGCAAGCTGCTATCTCCTCGCGTAAGATTCAACACAGGGAAACAAAACGATTAGCTTTTCTTTATTTCTTCTGCATCGGTTGGTACAAGATTACACGGGTGGTCTAGCTTTTATACACGCAAAAGCTAGAGATCAACAATCCTACTAGATGGGTAATTCCGATACTGTACTAGGCGACGTACGCACACGTTGCCGTGTAGCATCCATGGTGCTTTCGGCGGCGGGAGGGTGGGGATCCCCGGTGCCGGCTTGTACAAATGGTAGGGTAGGGCGGTGTGCTTGCCGGCGGCGCCCAGGAGGAGGTGGTGCTGGTGGTGGGCTTTTTGGTGCTGGCGGGTTCTTCTCCGGCGACGGCGCTCCGTGGGGCACGGCGTCGACCCGCGCGGCTGGCTGGAGCTCGAGGCCCGGCGCGGTGCTCGAGATCCATCGTTTCCCGCCAGATCTGCAGTGGCGGCGGATCGGGCGGCTGGATCCCGGAGGTGCTCGAGTTCTTCAGCCTCTTCTGCGACGGATCCGAAGGCGGCTAGGGTTTGGCGGTGCTGTGGAGCCAGGGGGGCGTCCGCCACGGCCGTTCATCGACAAGAGCCCCGCCGCGGAGCGGCGGGCAGTCCAGGCGACGTCTTTCAAGGGACAAAAGTTTCCCAGGCAGTGGAAGATCGGCGGATGCTGCTCTTCGTCTCCGTCGCCGGTGAAGCTGGTGATCCTCGAGCTTGTTCCGGCTCCTCTCCCTCGTGTTTGCTCTTTCTTTGCTTGTTTCTATATACTTTGTATGTGGAATCCTGGTGAATATACGTGGTGAAGTTGGAGGTGTTCAAAAAAAAAAAAAATCCTAACAATCACCCTCATAACCACGATCGGAAATTCGATTCTAGAGGACAAATGATTAGGTAATACCACTCTCCGAGATCAATATCCAGCTCTATATAAAATTATCTGACATAAGATCGATACAATAATCACGGTTATGCAGTCATCGCCACCAATGCGACGTTCAGGAGAGATTTGTTTGGACCTATACTTGCGGCATGGAATGCCCTAGTAGGCCGGCTTGGTTCGGTACAGTTGTCGTAAGGGTCAGGCGAATTCGTTTGAATCTACGGAGAATCAAAATTTCTCCGCGGACTCCCTATATATATAGAGCGATTGGTTCATCCTGAGATATGGGCCGATAATATTAAAAAAATTATAAGATGAATATATCACTAAAGTTTAAAAAAAAATCCATGGTACATTCATCAAAGTGGTATTTTAACTAAGGATAACCTTGTTAAACGCAACTGGGATGGAAGTATAAAGTGTGTTTTCTGTTCTCTGATGAAAATATCAAATACTTTTTTTTTCAATTTCACGTTTGCCTGTTTTATTTGGTAAGCCATCCCAATAGTTTTAAATTTGTATCCACCATGATCCGTTGCGAATATTTTTGGCAATTGGTTACATGATATTGATCAAAAGTTTAGAACGCTAATTAAGGTGGGAGCGACAGCCGTAATATGGTCGTTTTGGTTGTGTAGAAATGACAAATTTTTCTATGATAACTTTTTTCTCATGCAGGTGATCTACCGATGCACTAGTTTGCTCCGTTCATGGTCCACATTATAACGCGTGGAATATCGAGATATTTTTATGGAGGTGTCTGCACGAGTGGAAAACACGACAAGTGATTTTATCCGACATGTAGGGGTGGCAACTGTAGCGGATAATCTGTATTATCCGACATTTGTATTCGAGAAATTGAAATTCGTAGCGGATAATCCATATTTTTCTGTGATTGAAATGTAAGTGGAAATGGATATCTCCATATATGACGCCGGAGGAGTTAGCTCCTCCTTATCCATCCGCTCGCATACTTCGAGCATCAACATCATCATCTCCTTCCTCTGTCAAGAGGGAATTTTCCTTTGGTGTTTTGTGGCAATCTAATTTCAAGCGACCGAGCAGCAACTCACTTTCTTGATGTCAAACTTCCTCGGTGGAGCGTCGATCGTCATCGTCGTCCTTCTCAGAGATGTGCTTTTCGTTGGGCGCTGCTTATCCTTCTTGCCACATCACTGCTGCTGCTTCGTGAGCATCAAGTGCTCACTATTATCCGGATCGCCGAAGCTGTGTCGGATTCCCTCGTTGTGTGCCTTGAACCTTCCGACGAGATCCTCGGTCGTCAGTGTATTTAGGTATGTTCGATCGATGTAACGATCTGCGTATAGCGCGCCGGTGCGACACGCAAGAACCTTCCGACGTTCTTGATCTCATCCAACTTCTCACCATATCCAATGACTTTGTTGAAGGTAACGAAACGGGCGGCAAACTGATCAACTCTCTCGCTTTCTTCCATTTTCATATCCTCGTAACTCTTCATCAAGGTTTGAAGATGTGCTTCCTTCACGCGTGTATGACCTTGGTGGAACTCTCTCACTTTCTTCCATCTTCATATCCTCGTACCTCTTCATCAAGGTTTGAAGATGTGCTTCCTTCACGCGTGCATGACCTTGGTGGAGTATCTTCATCGTCTCCCACACATTATTCGTTGATTGCTTTCCGACGAGGTGTTGCATCACGTCCCTTGGCACGATGGAATAGAGCGCCGTTAGCGTCTGACGATGCTTCGGTCCTGCCTTTATTGTTGCCGCTAGGATCGACGGCCTCTCAGATCTCCTGAGCTTTCACTGCCTGTTGACGCCCATAGCCTGTAGTCTTTGCAATCGAGGCAGGGGTACAGTACTGCCCCCACCGTCTCCATCACTGTTCTAAGTCTGGGTTTTAGTCCAGGTTTTATCATTCAAGGCTAAAAGGTACGTAACTCTTTTGAGGTTGCAAAGTGGACTAATTTTGTGATGATAAATATTCAAAGACATGTCACTCGACATAATGATTTTATAACGTCCGCTAGACGACATTTGTTTAAATTTTTCCAACCAAATCTATCAGAAAGTTAAAATTTGCCGCTAGTAAGAAATACAGTCGCTGGTAAGACATACAACTGGCATTCTAGTAATGTGTTCTTTGATAAACAGGGAGAACAAGGTTATGTTGCTCTAGATGGTTAATACACAAGGAGAATGAGATTAAACTGAATCAAGCGATGATTAGGTCAAGTATGGTTGATAAAATTTTGATATGTGTAGTGCACTTCTAGGACTGAATTGAAACCATAGCCCCAAGTCGAGACTGGCGAGTACAGGAATATCGATGTGTCTGCCAGAAAATGCTGTGTTAGTTCAAAATAAATCGGGAATGCAGATGCTGCAAGACCCGTGCAGCATAGGTTTGCATTAGCTTAACTGAATGAACGCAATCATGCTGCCCTTTGTGGTGAAACTTGTTCCATGTGGCATCTCAATATTGATCTGATAATCAGCACCACAATCAAATTGTAATCGGAGATATCAACCAGAAAAGGCTTATGTGCGGGGTAAGTCCTTTGCAACTGTGTGAAGTCTTTTCTCTGCATATTAATGCTACAGCTGATGTGCAGAACAAAGGTCTACAAAGTTAGAGCGCGCAAAGGAAAAGTAAGATTTTGCAAATAAACATTATTAGCCAAAGGATGTGTGAACTGAAGAGTAAAATGATGTAAACAGTGAGTCCAAGTTTCTTACTACCATGTCTGCTCTATGGCAATGCTAAGTCATGTACATGTACATAGAAGGTTGGAACTTGGAAGATTTTACTATGGTTTATAAGTTAGAACACATCAGTTAAGGTCTAAATTATTTTGTTGACCTTTTTTTTGCTAGATGGGTATATTTCCTATAACCATTTAGTATATTTAGGTAAGTTTTCCACATAGAGTTCCTGTTACAGAAAAGGCTAGCTGGAACTGCTGACTACTAAATCTGGAGAACAATTTCTAAAATAAATGAAAAACCTAAGACGGTCGCTGCATCAGATTAACACTTCTATGTTCCAATAGGCTATGAACAAGGAGTAGCTAAGTTACAGCCCTACCGAGTTCCGTTTCTTGATATCTTCACCAAAACCCAGCAGAAAGATGCAACTATCCATAATATTTTCATGAAAATAATGATGTATCCTAAACTTATGTTTCCACCTTTGACCTATCAGAAACTACAATTAAAAGCAACGCTACATCATATGGTGCAAAACAAAAGCAACCTACATGCTCTCAAGGTTTGACCTACCAACCATCATGAGATGTCCCGTCAAAGAAAAAAATCATAAGATGTTGAAGCTTCAAGTAGACAAACCCATCCTGCCGATGGCAGCACAATAATCTCCTTTCAACAGCATCTGGGGTTAAGGACTATTAGTTCATACAATACCAAAATGCCTCATCAAGTGCTTTCTTACAACTCTTCTGGAGCACAGTTCAGTCAGCAAATCTTGTGCCTCCCATACAAACCCCTCACTAGCTAAAGCTTTAATAAGTATAGTGTAGGTTGATTCGTTGGGCATACATCCATTTGACACCATGTAAGCAAGAAAATCAATAGCACGATCTGTTTCCCATCTTTTGCAAAGCGAAGAAATGACTGCATTGTAGAGCACTGCATCAGACCTTGTTGTGGCATCTCGGATGCTGTCAAACATCTGAATAACCTTGTCAATTCGACCTTCTCTAGACAGAGCAGATGCCATTGATGAATAAATTATTAAATTTGGAGTGATCCCTTTACTGACCATGACATTTAACAGCTCCAATGCTTGCTCCGTCTTGCCAGATTTACCAAGTCCATCAATCACGGTACCGTAACTAATAAGGTCAGGACTGCATCCATTCATTAACATCTGCTTAAGAAGTTCAATTGCCTGCTCCACCAATCCCTTTTTGCACAAGAAATTGATGAATGTATTGAATGTAACAGGATTCGGAAGACAGCCATGCTGAATCATATGAGACATAAGCTCCTCGGCATCTACCCACCGCTCAGCACTGCACAAACCTTTCAACACAATAGTATAGCTTATGGTATTTGGCTTGCATCCACAGGATGACATATTTTTTAAAAGCATGACAGCTTCGTCAATAAGCCCTTCTTTGCAAAATCCATTGATTACTGTAGTGTAAGTGATGACGTCCGGCATGCATCCATACTCCAGCATCTGCTCAAGAAGTTCAATCACCCTTTCGACCAACCCGTTTTGGCAAAAGAAATCAACAAGTATGTTGAATGTCACATCATCCATGGTACAATCCTTCTGAAACATCTCAGCGATCAACTCCTCAGCTTCCTCCCAGCGCTCAGCGCTGCATAGGCCCTTCAACACAGTGTTGTAGCAGACAACATTGGGCTTGAGACCATAAAAAGGCATCCTACTCAAAATCTCATTTGCAACCTCGTGATGCCCCTCCTTGCAAATCCCGTCGATGATGGTCGCATACATCCTTACATCTGGTGTGCACCCATGCTCGGACATCTGCGAAAGGGCCTGATGCACCTGCTCAAACAACCCGTTCCTGCACAAACTACCAATGAGGGTATTGAAAGTCATGATATTGGGCGGACAATCCATCCTAACCATCTCGTCCATGAGTTCCCTGGCGTCCCCCCATCGCCTGGCAATACACAGGCCCTTCAACACCGCGTTGTAGCTAACAACGTCCGCCTCACACCCGAAGGAAGCCAACTTCCTCAGCAGCTCTACTCCCTCGTCCACGCAGCCATGCTCGCAGATGGCGTTGATGACCAGGTTGCAGTTGCCGGTGTCCAACGTGCAGCCCTTGGCGTGCAGCGCCTCAAGAACCCTCACAGCGGTCATGAAGCCGCCACTTTTGCACGCGGCCTCGAGGATGACGTGGTACATGGGCTGGATGGGCGCGCAGCCCCTGAGGGACATTTCGTCGAGCACCGTGAGCGCGTCAGCGATGCGGCCCCGCGCGCAGAGGCTGCGAACGATGGGGAAGTAGGTATAGGCGTTGGGCGGGACCGGGACGACGGCCGCGAGGCGGCGCGCAGCGGCGCGCAGCGGCGACGTGACCGGCGCGGCAGTATCCAGCAACCATTGCGTTGTAGGCGGCGCCCGCGGCGTGCAGGGCGCGCGCAGCATCGGCGGTGCGGCCGGCGGCGCAGAGGGAGCGAATGAGGGCGGAGATGCGGCCGCTCCCGCCGGCGACTGCTGCTTCAGAGGATGCCGTGGCTGCGGTGGAGACGGCGGTGGCGGCGGCTGCGGGCTTGGAGCCCGAGACCGAGAGGGTGGGAGGCGGGAGCGAGGAGGTGAGCATCTGCAAGTTGGCCTGAGCGAGGCTGGTTGGGCGTGGAGGAGAAGCTGTGGTGAGGGCGAGCGCGTCGTGAAGGCCAGCAGATAGCGGACGTTGGATTGCCATGGCCTAAAGTTAGATATTTTGGGACCGGAACAATGGAGATAGCGGACCGGAGCAATGGAGATGGAGCTGAGTACCCCCCTTTTTTTTTTTAACAAGTGATGATGGCGCCGGAGGCGCCCAATATATCTTAGCTCAAGCACAAAATACATCGTTTAGTACATAGCCCTGCTTCTGGAAAGATTGTAAAATAGAAATGACAGGACAATCTGTCTCCCTGTTAGCTGAAGAGTTGCATCTAAAATTAGGTTGGTTTAGGCTATGCCTAAGGACCTGTTTAGCACTGCTGTTTGCCACCTCATTGAAGCCTCTTTGATGTGATGAACCTGTATTGCTGAGCCAGAGGTGGCATGAAGGAAGTCTGCAATTGCATCCCTGGAGTTCCAATGTGAGAGGGAGGGTTTAAACATCTGGAGGCCGCCACAGTCGCGAGAACCTGATTGTCTGTGAGAAATGTAGGTCTCTGAATCTGCAGGTGTTGCGCCACTCTCCCTGCAAATGCTAAACCTTTCACTTCTGCCTGGAACACCGAAGAAGCGTGAGGAGCTGAAGCGTGTATCTTAATTTTGCATTCCTTCCCGTTTAGTTCAGCTTTGATGAAGACCCCGATCCCCGTGACCTGCTGATGGTTGTCTCCCGTGCTTGAGTTCGCCTTCCACGCTGCATCTGGAAAAATTATCGGGCCTGCAAAACTTGTGTTAGTATGCATGGTCGCCGGTTGTTGAAGATCTGGCTGCTGATTTGCCTTCCTGAAAGGATCGTATAACACCTAGAGGGGGGTGAATAGGTGCTACTTCAAATTTTAGTTCTTTTTCAAATTAGGCTTGACACAAAAGGTAAATTCTCTAGATATGCAACTACGGTGAATTTACCTATATGACAAGCTGGATACTAAGCAAGATACACAAGGTAAAGGCGGTAAACAAGGATAGAGGTAACCGAAGTGAAAGCACGCGGAGACACGGATGTATTCCCGAGTTCCTCCTTTTTAGGGGAGTACGTCTCGTTGGAGAGGTGTGAACCAACACAATGGTTCAATAGCCACAAAGGCTTCACCTTCTTCTCCGATGAACCGCACCACAAAGGATTGGTTCACCGTCAACTATCGGAAACCTTCAAGGCAGAGTTCAGAGCCTTTACAACAACAATCCGGGGCACAACCCACAACTGGATTGGGGGCTCCTGAACGGCTACACTCTGTCACAAGAACAATCAAGTGAGTACAACAAGGGCTAGGTTTTCCCAATGGAAACCCTAGCAAATGGTCCCTCAAGTGAATGAGGGGGAATGTAAATCGGCTTGGTGAAGATGTAGATCCGGGCCTTCTCCTTCAATCCTCCAAAGTCAACGAGTTTGGGTGGAGGGATTAGGAGATCTAGTGATTCTGAGCTTGCAACAATGGTGACTTCAAGTTTGGGCGAGCTAAGGAGATGGAGGTAGGTGGAGGTATTAAATACACCTCCCAGTTTTCTGTCCATTGGAGACGAAAAACGTGCTGCCCGGTAGTACCGGACTCCACCCGGTAGTACCGGCCAGCCAAAACAGCAGTCGGTCAAACTGGTCTTCGAGATCCTGTTGCCCATACAAAATAGCCTGACGGTAGTACCGACCCTGGTGGCGCGGTAGTTCTGGCTTCCCGGTAGTTCCGGGCCAGCCCGGTAGTACCGAGAAAAACTGGAGGGAGTCCAGTACGCCGCCGAGCTAACGTAGCACTACCGCAGTCCATAGTGCGGTACCTCTGACAGGGCCATAGGCGGTACTACCGGACTACGTCCGGTACTACCGGCCACAACAAAACTGGCAAGTTGAAACTGGGTCTTCGCGCTGAAACCTTTTTCACACCCATGATGCTTTATGTAATTTTACCTAAAAACTCCTGCATCATTTAACAGCACATAAAAGTAATTCTAGTGTTGTTGCCTAACACACAAAACCGTAAGGGATATAAAAGATGTCCTTTCAATCTCCCCCTTTTTGGTGTTAGATGACAACACTAGAATTCGCAATGGAGCACAAACAAAACTTGACATGTTTCACACAAATTAAGAAGCTCCCCCTACGTGTGTGCATATAGGAGATTTGTGTTGGAATACAAATGCACACAATGTAGAAAAGAGACAACTCACAAGTAAACTTGAACATGATAAATTTGCATAAACAAGAGACAGATCACAATTGTAAGTTGAGATGTGTAAAAGGAATCATACCTTGTGCAACATATAATGTAGAAATAACCATTTGCACAATAATATATGTCTCAACTTAGATAATATGCAATCCTTATGTCTCATACCATAATTAAACAACATAGTCATAGTCTCACAAATAAGCAAATAACAAGAAAGTTCAACAAACATATAGAAAGATGAACACAAGCTCTCAAGAAATGATAAAAGCACATGCTTGTGTCCGACCCATGCAAACCCCGTGAGAACCTAATAGACACATTCTCCCCCTTTGTCATCGAAATGCCAAAAAGGGAGAAGCGCGATGCTAGCACGTCCCAAGGAGCATCAAACTCCACCCATGCCGTGGTGGGACGACGAAGAAGGAGCCAAGAAACGAGAACCACCCGGTAGAGCATCTTCATCACTCCAATATCCATGCTTGGAAACCCATTGATTCTTGGGAGTGATAGCTTCTTCTGACCCAGCTGGAGAAACTGACATCTCCATCTTCCTCATTGTTGGAAATATGCCCTAGAGGCAATAATAAAGTGTTATTATCATATTTCCATGTTCATGGTAATGTTTATTCTCCATGCTATAATTGTATTAACCGGAAACCTAATACATGTGTGGTTATGTAAAACAACACAGTGTCCCTAGTAAGCCTCTACTAGACTAGCTCGTTGATTAATGATGGTTACGGTTTCCTAACCATGGAAATGAGTTGTCAATTAATTAAACGGGATCATGTCATTGGAGAATGATGTGATGGACAGACCCAAACCAAGCATAGCAATATTGATCGGATCAATAAGTGTATATTGCCATGTCTTGTATTGTCAACTATCCTGTTTCTTTGACCATGAGATTATGTCTGTCCCGGGTACTGAAGAATACGTCTTGGGGACATCAAACGTCATTTCGTAAATGGGTGACTATAAAGGTGTCTTACAGGTATCTCTGAAAGTACTTGTTGATTTGCATGTATCAAGACTGGGATTTGTCCCTCCATGAGATGGAGAGATATGCTCTGGGCCCACTCGGTAATGCACATTCGGTATCGCTTGCAAGCACGTGACTAAAGAGTTTGTCACATGGAATGTTGTATTATGGAACGAGTAAAGAGTACTTACTAGTAACGAGATTGAGCTAGGTATGGTGATACCGCCGATCAGATCTCGGGTAAGTAAAATATCGTGAGACAAAGGAAATGGAATACATCGACATTGTGGTTCACGCCGATAACGATCTTCGTTGAACTTGTGGGAGTCATTATGGGCATCCAGGTCCCGCTAATGTTATTGATCGGAGAGGTGTCTCGATCATGTCCACTTGTTCTCGAACCCGTAGGGTCACACACTTAAAGTTCGGTAACGCTAGGGTAGTTTGGGATAATCTTAATGGTGAGACCGAAGGTTGTTCGGAGTCTTGGATATGATCCATGACATCATAAGGAGCTCCGGAAGAGTCCGGAGATAAAGTTTCATATATAGGAAAGTGGTTTTTGGGTTCCGGAAAGGTTCAGGAATTAACCGATATTGTATCGGGGTTTTCCAGAAATGTTCCGGTGGGTCCCATGGTGGGGCCCACTATCTCCCACTTAGGATATTTGGCAGCCAAGTTCCTTCCTTGTGAAGTCTTGACAGCTAGGTTCCTTCGTGGATAAGCCTTGGAGGTGGTTCCTTCGTGGGGAAGCGTTGGAGGCTGGTTCCTTGGTTGAGAAGCCTTCGAGGCTTAGCAACCAAGTCTCCCCGTGGGCCCGCCAGCTCCAAGCTTAGGAGGCAAGCCTCACAGCCCCTCCCCACGTCCTACATAAGAGGGTACCATTTGGGGAAAGATAAGGATTGATTCCTAAGCCGGTACACTTCCTCTTGCTCCTTTCTCTTGTGGTCTTGGCTTGGCGAAGCCCTGCCGCGTGAGAGCTCACCGAACCACCACACCGTCGTGCTGCTGGTTTGGATCCCATCTACTTCTCCTTCAAGCTTGCTGGATCAAGAAGAGGAGACGTTGCTGAGCCGTACGTGTGTAAATCTCGGAGGCACCGCTCGTTGTGGTGCTGATCGGAGTGAACCGCATCAAGGTCTACACCAAGCTGCGTTGTGATTAACGTCCAACGCTCGTGTTCTTCGAGGGTATGTTGATTACCCTCCCCGTTACTTGCATCTCCTTAGATAAGATCTTTGGGTGTTGCTTCCGCATGTGAGAGAAATTTTGATTTTCTGTCGCGCATATCCCTACAGTGGTATCAGAGCCGTGCTTTGCGTAGTTGCTTTGTACGGATAGAACACAAGGAGTTGTGTGGCGTTTGATATTTTTGTTGCTACCCTCTCGCGTGTACTTTTGGTTTTGTGGCATGGTAAGATGCAGCGGCCCGGACCAACTTTACAGTCTTCGGATTGAGACCGGTTCTGCACTTGACATGCAACTGGTTTGCATATGCGGCTGGCGGGTGTCTGTCGCTCTTATCATAGTGAAACCGGATTTACAATGGAGGGCTTATAGAAGTTAATAAGCAACTTGTATTATCAGCGTTGTGGTTTTTGCGTAGGTAAGAACGGTTCTTACGCAGCCCCTAGAAGCCACGTAAAATTGCAAAAATCAAGGGAGAGGCGTCTAACTTGTTTTTGCAGGGGTGGTTGTGATTTGGTATAGCCCAATTTTACAATATTTGTTGTATGAGATGCACATTGATTGTAATATTATTTTGTGACCTGCGTGTCATGAGATCGGCAGCCGGCAGGAGCCAAATGGTTGTCTTATTATTTTGTGACCTGCGTGTCAACTTAATACGCCATGTAATTGCATTACTTTATCGCTAAGGAGTTAGCAATAGTTGTGGATGCAACGTGATGGTGGAGGCAACCATGCATCTTGCTGGAGGGATGATGGAGATCATGCCATGCGTTCTAGATGGAGATCAAGACGCAAGAAAAGGGCTATACCATATCACATTGTTTAAGCATGTGATGTTTATCCTTTATGCATCTTATTCTGCGTGTGCACGACGGTAGCATTATAAGATGATCCCTCACTCAAAATTAAGATCGTGTTCTCCCCAAGTATGCCACCGCCAAGACAGTTCTTCGTTTCTAAGCACCACGTGATGATCGGGTGTGATGGATTCTACGTTCCACACAGCGGGTGTTGCTCGAGCCTAGCATGTACAGACATGGCCTCGGCACACAGGCAGATATACTTGGGTTAGCTTAACGAGCCTAGCATGTGCAGACATGGCCTCGGAACACAAGAACCGAAAGGTTAAACACGAATCATATGGTTGATATGATCAACATGGTTGATGTTCACCATTGAAGCTACATCGGCTCACGTGATGATCGGAGTTTGGTGTGGTGGATTTGGATCGTGTTCCACTTAACAACTATGAGGGATGTTGGTTTAAGTGGGAGTTCACTTGGTAATTTGATTACACTGAACTCTTTATCATGAACAAGTCTAAAATTGTCTTTGCAAATTATGTTGTAGATCATGGCACGCAACGTAGCTCAGTTCAACATCAACGCGTTCCTTGAGAAAGAAAAACTGAAAACATCTGGGTCCAACTTCAATGACTGGCACCGCAATTTGAGGATTGTCCTCAATGGGTGTAAGAAGCATTATGTGCTCGATGCAGCGCTAGGTGACCCACCTGCAGTCAGTGCTCCCACTGAAGAACTGAACGCATTTGATGCGCGCAGTGATGACCACACGATAGTTAAATGTGCAATTCTTACATCTCTGGAGCCAGATCTCCAGAAACGTTTTGAACTTCACGGGGCATTCGAAATGGTCGAAGAGCTGAAAACTATGTTTCAGACTCAAGCCCGTGCTGAAAGATATGAGATATCTGAGAAGTTCTTTACTTGTAAGATGGAGGAGCACAGCTCTGTCAGTGAACATGCTTTAGCCATGTCCGGCTATATCCAACGCCTTACTCAGCTGGGAATTGTCATCCCAGACGAGTTGAACACTGATAGGGTGCTCCAATCACTACCACCGAGTTACAAATCGTTTGTGCTCAACTATAACATGCAAGGGATGAAAAAGTCGATTCCCGAGCTTTTCGCAATGCTGAAATCTGCGGAAGTGGACATCAAAAAGGAACATCAAGTGTTGATGGTCAACAGAACCACCGGCTTTAAGAAAGCTAAGGCAAAGAAGGGAAACTTCAAGAAGGATGGCAAACCTGTTGCCACGCCTGCGAAGAAGCCCAAGGCTAAGCCTGAAACGGTGTGTTTCTACTGCAAAGGGGAAGGTCACTGGAAGCGCAACTGTGCCAAATACTTGGCGGATAAGAAGGCTGGCAATATCAAAGGTATATATGATATACATGTTATTGATGTGTACCTTACTAGTTCCCGTAGTAGTGCCTGGGTATTTGATACCGGTTCGGTTGCTCACATTTGCAACTCGAAACAGGAACTGCAGAATAAACGGAGACTAGCAACGGATGAGGTGACGATGCGCGTCGGGAATGGATCAAGAGTTGATGTCATCGCCGTCGGCATGCTACCTCTACATTTACCTTCGGGACTAGTTTTAAACCTAAATAATTGTTATTTGGTGCCTGCGTTAAGCATGAACATTATATCTGGATCTTGTTTATTGCGAGACGGTTACTCATTTAAATCTGAGAACAATGGTTGTTCTATTTCTATGAGTAATATCTTTTATGGTCATGCACCGGTTGTAAATGGTTTATTCTTGTTGAATCTCGAAAGTAATTCACACATCCATAACATTGATGCTAAAAGATGCAAGATGAATGATGATAATACCACATACTTGTGGCACTGCCGTTTAGGTCATATTGGTGTAAAGCGTATGAAGAAACTCCATACTGATGGACTTTTGGAGTCACTTGATTTTGAATCATTTGACACGTGTGAACCATGCCTTATGGGCAAGATGACTAAAACTCCTTTTTCCGGTACGATGGAAAGGGCAAGTGACTTATTGGAAATCATACATACTGATGTGTGTGGACCGATGAGCATTTCGACACGCGGTGGATATCGTTACTTCATAACCTTCACTGATGATTTGAGTAGATATGGGTATATTTACTTAATGAAACACAAGTCTGAAACTTTTGAAAAGTTCAAAGAGTTCCAGAGTG
The DNA here is from genome assembly GCA_947311845.1 of Poa pratensis. Classification (NCBI taxonomy): domain Eukaryota; kingdom Viridiplantae; phylum Streptophyta; class Magnoliopsida; order Poales; family Poaceae; genus Poa; species Poa pratensis. The sequence goes on along the minus strand of CAMZMU010000117.1, from coordinate 49,048,848 downwards.
AAGTGGAAAATCATCGTAACAAGAAGATTAAATTTCTACGATCTGATCGTGGAGGTGAATATTTGAGTTACGAGTTTGGCATGCATTTGAAGACTTGTGGAATTGTTTCACAACTCACGCCACCTGGAACACCACAGCGTAATGGTGTGTCCGAACGTCGTAATCGCACTTTATTAGATATGGTGCGTTCTATGATGTCTGTATCCGATCTGCCAATGTCGTTTTGGGGTTATGCATTAGAGACAGCCGCATTCACTTTAAACAGGGCACCATCTAAATCCGTTAAGACGACGCCATATGAGATATGGTGTGGCAAGAAGCCAAAGTTGTCGTTTCTTAAAGTTTGGGGATGCGAGGCTTATGTCAAAAGGCTGCTGCCTGATAAGCTCGAACCCAAAGCGGAAAAGTGCGTCTTCATAGGATACCCTAAGGAAACTGTCGGGTATACCTTCTATCACAGATCCGAAGGCAAAGTCTTTGTTGCCAAGAATGGATCCTTTCTTGAGAAAGAGTTTCTTTCGAAAGATGTGAGTGGGAGGAAAGTAGAGCTAGACGAGGTTGTTGAACCTTCTCCCGAATTGGAGAGTAGCGCAGCGCAGGAAGTTGTTCAGGCGCCGCTTTCACCAACTAGAGAGGAAGCTAATGATGGTGATCATGAAACTTCGGTCTTAGCTGAAATTCGCAGGTCGGCTAGGATACGTACCGCTCCTGAGTGGTACGGTAACCCTGTCATGAATGTGTTATTGTTAGACAATGACGAACCTGCGAGTTATGAGGAAGCAATGATGAGCCCAGACTCTGGGAAATGGCAAGAAGCCATGCAATCCGAAATGGAATCCATGAGTGAAAACCAAGTATGGACTTTGGTTGATCTTCCTGATAGCCGCAAGGCTGTCGAGTGTAAATGGATTTTCAAGAAGAAAACAGACGCTAACGGTAATGTCACCGTTTATAAAGCACGACTTGTCGCAAAAGGTTTTCGACAAGTTCAAGGAGTTGACTACGATGAGACTTTCTCACCCGTAGCGATGCTTAAGTCTGTTAGGGTTCTACTAGCAATTGCTGCATTTTTCGATTATGAAATTTGGCAGATGGATGTCAAAACAGCGTTCCTCAACGGAAACATTGAAGAAGAGTTGTATATGATACAACCCGAAGGTTTTGTCGATCCTAAGGATGCTGGTAAAGTATGCAAACTTCAGCGTTCCATTTATGGGCTGAAGCAAGCATCCCGGAGTTGGAACATTCGCTTTGATGATGTGATCAAAGGTTTTGGATTTGTCCAAAATTATAAAGAAGCGTGTGTTTACAAGAAAGTGAGTGGGAGCTCGGTCGCATTCCTAGTGTTATATGTGGATGACATATTACTTATTGGGAATGACGTGGAGCTGCTTAACAGTATAAAAGGTTATTTGAATAAGAGTTTTTCAATGAAAGACCTTGGTGAAGCTACATATTAGGCATTAAGATCTATAGAGATAGATCGAGACGCTTGATAGGACTCAGTCAAAGTACATACCTTGACAAAGTTTTGAAGAAGTTCAAAATGGATCATGCAAAGAAAGGGTTCTTGCCCATGTTGCAAGGTAAGACATTGAGTAAGACTCAGTGTCCAACTACGGCAGATGAAAGAGAGAGGATGAGTAAAATCCCCTATGCCTCAGCCATAGGCTCAATCATGTATGCCATGTTGTGTACTAGACCAGATGTGTCTCATGCTCTTAGTTTGACGAGCAGGTACCAGAGTGATCCTGGAGAGGAACACTGGACAGCAGTTAAAAATATCCTTAAGTACTTGAGAAGAACTAAGGACATGTTTCTTGTCTATGGTGGTTGTGAAGAGCTCGCCGTAAAAGGTTACGTCGATGCTAGCTTCGACACTGATCCAGACGACTCGAAATCTCAATCTGGATACGTTTTTGTTTTGAATGGAGCTGCGGTTAGCTGGAGGAGTTCCAAGCAGAACGTTGTTGCGGCATCTACATTAGAGGCGGAATATATGGCTGCTTCCGAAGCAGCAAGAGAAGGGATATGGTTGAAGGAGTTCACCACAGAGCTCGGTGTGATTCCGAATGCACTGGATCCTATGGAGATCTATTGTGACAACACTGGTGCCATTGCTCTAGCCAAGGAACCAAGATGTCACAAGACCTCCAAGCATATCAAACGCCGTTTCCATCTAATTCGTGAAAGTGTTCACGTGGGAGATATTAGGATTTGCAAAGTACATACGAGTCTGAATGTTGCAGACCCGTTGACTAAACAGCTTCCACGAGATAAACATGATCAGCACCTGAAGTCCATGGGTGTTAGATCTTTACCAATGTAAACTAGATTATTGACTCTAGTGCAAGTGGGAGACTGTTGGAAATATGCCCTAGAGGCAATAATAAAGAGTTATTATCATATTTCCATGTTCATGGTAATGTTTATTCTCCATGCTATAATTGTATTAACCGGAAACCTAATACATGTGTGGTTATGTAAACAACACAGAGTCCCTAGTAAGCCTCTACTAGACTAGCTCGTTGATTAATGATGGTTATGGTTTCCTAACCATGGACATGAGTTGTCAATTAATAACGAGGTCATGTCATTGGAGAATGACGTGATGGACAGACCCAACCAAGCATAGCAATATTGATCGGATCAATAAGTATATTGCCATGTCTTGTATTGTCAAGTATCCTGTTTCTTTGACCATGAGATTATGTCTATCCCGGGTACTGAGGAATACGTCTTGGGGACTTCAAACGTCACTTCGTAACTGGGTGACTATAAAGGTGTCTTACAGGTATCTCCGAAAGTACTTGTTGATTTGCATGTATCAAGACTGGGATTTGTCCCTCCGTGTGAGATGGAGAGATATACTCTGGGCCCACTCGGTAATGCACATTCGGTATCGCTTGCAAGCACGTGACTAAAGAGTTAGCCACATGGAATGTTGTATTATGGAACGAGTAAAGAGTACTTACTAGTAACGAGATTGAGCTAGGTATGGTGATACCGCCGATCAGATCTCGGGTAAGTAAAATATCGTGAGACAAAGGAAATGGAATACGTTGACATTGTGGTTCACACCGATAACGATCTTCGTTGAACTTGTGGGAGTCATTATGGGCATCCAGGTCCCGCTAATGATTATTGATCGGAGAGGTGTCTCGATCATGTCCACTTGTTCTCGAACCCGTAGGGTCACACACTTAAAGTTCGGTAACGCTAGGGTAGTTTGGGATAATTTAATGGTGAGACCGAAGGTTGTTCGGAGTCGGATATGATCCATGACATCATAAGGAGCTCCGGAAGAGTCCGGAGATAAAGTTTCATATATAGGAAAGTGGTTTTTGGGTTCCGGAAAGGTTCAGGAATTAACCGATATTGTATCTGGGTTTTCCAGAAATGTTCCGGTGGGTCCCATGGTGGGGCCCACTATCCCGAACGTCCCACTTAGGATATTTGGCAGCCAAGTTCCTTCCTTGTGAAGTCTTGACAGCTAGGTTCCTTCGTGGATAAGCCTTGGAGGTGAGTTCCTTCGTGGGGAAGCCTTGGAGGCTGGTTCCTTGGTTGAGAAGCCTTGGAGGCTTAGCAACCAAGTCTCCCCATGGGCCCGCCAGCTCCAAGCTTAGGAGGCAAGCCTCACAGCCCCTCCCCACGTCCTATAAGGAGGGTACCATTTGGGGAAAGATAAGGATTGATTCCTAAGCCGGTACACTTCCTCTTGCTCCTTTCTCTTGTGGTCTTGGCTTGGCGAAGCCCTGCCCGCGTGAGAGCTCACCGAACCACCACACCGTCGTGCTGCTGGTTTGGATCCCATCTACTTCTCCTTCAAGCTTGCTGGATCAAGAAGAGGAGACGTTGCTGAGCCGTACGTGTGTAAATCTCGGAGGCACCGCTCGTTGTGGTGCTGATCGGAGTGAACCGCATCAAGGTCTTCACCAAGCTACGTTGTGATTAACGTCCAACGCACGTGTTCTACAAGGGTATGTTGATTGCCCTCCCCGTTACTTGCATCTCCTTAGATAAGATCTTTGGGTGTTGCTTCCGCATGTGAGAGAAAATTTTGATTTTCTGTCGCGCATATCCCTACACTCATCATGTTCTTTTGACGTTTGGCAGCCTTCTTGTGAAAGACGTGAGCCTCATACATGCGGTCCTCAATATCAAGCTTGAAGCAACAAGCTCTCTTCAACTTGATTTTCAGCTTTTGTGCCCAAGTTGGTTCTTCCATTGGAGAGGCAATTGCTTTGCCACTAACCCTCCTTCCCATACGAGAGACATGAGCCTCTTTGGGAGCATCTGTTGTAGTAGTTCCTGGATCCTTGACCACATGTTCCTTGATAAGCAACTTCTTGAAATTGTGTTTGACAACACGGCTGCCATCATTCATGATGTCTTCCTTGGTTGCTTTCCACCATTTGTTGTGAATGAGCTTCATGATGTACGGGCCATAGATGGGAGCCCGTCTATCAATCATTGCATGCCAAAGCTCATGATATATCACATCCATCACATCCATTTTCTCTCCCTTGCCTTGCTTCTCAGCAGATTTCTTAAGCATGTCAATCAAGAAGCCATGCACTTCATCAGCGACTGTCGCACGGTAGACACGGTGCAGAATTTCAAATGGGCGACAAAGGTGAGCAGTTTTGCCATTTGTACCTCTTTCCATTGTGATTGGTTCAAGGACATCCCTGTGACTTGAAAGATCATTCCCATGGCTTCTCTAACCGCTAGGGATTAATTCTCCCTTGTCTTGAAGGGGGTTCCCTTTCGGTAATGTGGGTCAAAAAAATTCTCCCTTGTCTTCATATCCCAAGAGTGCACCAAACTCCTTCAAAGTAGCAGAAAACTGCTTGTCCTTGGTCATCCAAGTCATGGTCCTAGCATCATCTTCATGGAAGTAAACAGTGGCAAAGAATTGTGTGATGTAGTATTCAATGTAATGTTGTTGGAGCTTCATGATTTCCAACAGACCAAACTCCTCACACATGGCTAAGGTCTCATCAAAGTATCCATCATGCACGGGCAGCCGCATGTACTCAAGATCAAGGGGATGTTGAGGAGTGACCTTGTAGTCCTTGTGAATGTATATTTCATTGAAAATAGACTCTTGATCTTTGGTGTGGAAGTGAGGAGGGGCGGTAAGAGACCTCTCAGAATCATATGGATTTTCTTCACGCAGCTTTTGATAATCATCGGGCTTCCAAAGGTGAAGTGGCTTACGAGCCGGTTTCTTGGGCTTTGTAATTCTGCCCCTGGAACCTCCTCCACGAGTTCTAGTTGTGGTTGGTCTTGGCAGAATCTCAGCTTCCTCCATGAATTCCTCCTCAATCTCATTCTCAACAAACTTGCCCTTCTTGTTAGAGTGGGTGTACACGGCGTCTTGGCTCGAACTACCACCACGGGAACCTGTGAATAGCAGTAGATAGGGTAGGGAAAAAAGATAAGTGCACAAGTTCTAGGAATTGAAGGACAAACACTGTTAAAAAAAATTAGTCAGTGGTCTCAGTTTACTACAAGCGGTAGTACCGGACGGGGCCCGGTAGTACCGGCCGTACGAAAGTGGCTCACCCGAAGGGAATCAAAATCGAAGGTAAATGAGACCAAGAGACTACACTAAGTAACAATGCAACAAGTTCCCTAGACTACCAAGACGATCCTACCAAGTTTAACCGAAGGAATTGGAGCTACCGGTCATTTTCCTCAAGAACACCTAGGTTTCACAAAATAGAAACGAATAGGGCAAAATCGAGGGAAATACCGGAGGCCATTGGAGGGGATCGAGGTAGAGATCACTCCCACGGCGCAGATCTAGCCGGGAACCACGGATTCCGGCGGCCGAAGCAGAGGAGAGAGGGAGGCGGCGGGGTGTGAAGAACTCGTGCGGGATGGGGAATAACCCCTCACCCCCGCACGGTTGACTTAGATGGTAGAAACCCGCACGCCCGGTAGTACCGGGGGCTACAGGGCAGTAGTACCGCACGTACAATTCCAGCAGCTTTTGAAAACTGCTTCGACTGTATAGGCGGTAGTACCGGCCCTTGCCCGGTAGCACTGCCTGGGCCTCCTTCTCAGCTCAAGGAAAAAAGATTTAGAACTTTTGCAAGATAGGGGAAGGTTTTATGGGGTAAGATCATGGCTTAGGATAGACAAAGTCACTGTATATGAGAGATACATACTTGGAAATTGCAAGATACAAAAGATAAAAGCCAATTCCAAGTGTTTATCCCAAATGAAAGCTAAAGGTCTAGAGAACCCAAATAAGTCCAAATAAAACCAATAACACCAACTCTTCCAAAGAAGAGGGCGGTGGCCTAGGCCACCATGTATGAGTGTGTGGTGTGACACCGCGAAGATGTATCTTGGGTCACGGTCACAACTCGTCATTTTAAGCTCACAATTAAACAAATGAATATAGAGAGGCAAATGAATTCTTACTATCGGCATAATGGGGGGAGGGATAGTCCAATGGATTAGGACCTCACTCCCCCTATGTCCATGCCTACACCTAAACCAAATAGATAGTTAAGAAATAGGTGTGTATGCAAGATAGTCAAGCCACGCTCCTTGAATCCACGATATTTAGCTCATGCCTCAAATAAGTGAATCTTGCTTCATCAAGAGGCTTCGTGAAAATATCCGCAAGTTGGTCTTTGGTTGGAATATAGCCAAGCTCAATATCACCACGAGCGATCTCTAATAAAATGATGACGAATCTCAACATGCTTCGTCCTTGAATGTTGCACCGGGTTGTGAGCAATCTTGATAGCACTTTCATTGTCACACCAAAGAGGCACTTTGTCACAACTGACACTGTATTCCTTTAAAGTTTGCCTCATCCATAGAAATTGAGTGCAAGCACTAGCGGCTGCCACATACTCGGCTTCGGCGGTGGAGAGAGATATGCAATTTTGCTTCTTAGAGGACCAACTCACTAAGGACCTACCAAGGAATTGGCATGCCCCGGAAGTTGATTTCCTATCATCCTTATCACCGGCCCAATCCGAGTCCGTGTACCCGGCAAGAGAGAAGTTGTAGTCCTTAGGATACCACAAACCAAACCTTGGGGTATAAACCAAATATCGAAGGATTCTATTGACCGCCTTCATGTGGGTTTTTTTAGGAGCCGCTTGATACCTTGCACACACCCCTACGCTCAACACAATATCGGGTCTAGATGCACAAAGATAAAGTAAAGAACCAATCATAGAGCGATAAAGTTTTTGATCGACATCAATACCCTTTGGATTAAGTTCAAGATGACATTTGGTGTCCATAGGAAACCGCTTCTGTTTAGCATCTTGCATCTTGAACCTCTTGAGCATGTCTTGGGTGTACTTGGCTTGAGAGATGAAAGTCCCTCCACTCAATTGCTTGATCTCAAAACCAAGAAAGAACTTCAACTCTCCCATCATGGACATCTCAAACCTATCGGTCATAAGCTTTGAAAATTCATCATTAAAAGCTTGGTTAGATGAGCCAAAGAAAATATCATCCACATAGAGTTGGCATATGAAAAGCTCCCCTTTAACCCTCTTGGTAAAAAGGGTGGGATCGATTTGCCCCACTCCAAATCCACGGTCTAGCAATAGCTCTCTTAGGTGCTCATACCAAGCACGAGGTGCTTGTTTGAGACAATAGAGCGCCTTATCAAGCTTGTAGACATGGTTAGGGAAGTTTAGGTCCTCAAATCCCGGTGGTTGCTTAACATATACTAACTCCTTTAAATGACCATTAAGAAAAGTACTTTTCACATCCATTTGTTGCAACTTGAAATTATGAGGTGATGCATATGCAAGAAGGATACGGATGGACTCAAGGCGAGCCACGGGTGCAAAAGTCTCTCCAAAATCAATGCCTTCAACTTGAGAGTACCCTTGTGCAACCAATCTTGCCTTGTTCCTTATAACCATTACATGCTCATCTTGCTTGTTCTTGAATATCCACTTAGTGCCTATAACATTGATGCACTCCTTTGGCTTCTCAACTAAATTCCACACTTTGTTGCACTTAAAGTTATTGAGTTCATCATGCATAGCTTCCAACCAATCCGGATCTTCAAGAGCTTCAAACACTTTCTTTGGTTCCACCATGGAGATATGTGCTTGATGTTCACTAAAGCTTGCCAATTGACCCCTTGTGGTCACCTTGTTCTTCAAATCACCAAGAATCTCTTCTAGCTTATGACTCCTTAATTCCAAGGTTCTTGCAACTTTTGCTTTACGATGGGCTTCGATATCTCTATTGGATCTTGGAGGTATCACTTGATCATCTTCATCATTTGAGTCCCCATTTTGACCAGAATGTTGACCTTGATCATCTTGATGCACATCTTCAACAATAGAAGGAGAAGGTAGATCTTGGTCTTGACCTTGGCTAGCATCAACAATAGGAGTACTTGGTTCTTGCATAGCAACTTGGTCAACTTGAGGAGGGTCTTGAACTTGTTCTTGGGTTGGTGCATCATGCGCTTCCATGGTAGGCACCCGTTCAACTTGTGATGATGGTATCTCCACTTGAGTGGAGCTTGGACTTGCTTGAATTGCTTGAGGAGGCTCACGATGGATCTCAACGAGGCGATAGAAACCAACGCCCATTCTCCTTATTTCATCTTGAGGTTCCTCATTATCTACATCACAAACATGAAATTGCGCCACTTGGGAGCCGTCATTCTCATCGAACTTCACACTACAAGATTCCACAACTCTTCCTAAGGATTTGTTGTAGACTCTATAAGTGTGAGATTTGGCACCGTAACCAACAAAAATACCCTCTAAAGCTTTAGATTCAAACTTGGAAAGACGAACACCTTTGATCTTATAGAAACACTTACAACCAAACACTCGGTAGTAGGAAATATTGGGCTTGTTGCCGGTAAGCATCTCATATGGAGTTTCTTTTCGTCCAACGCGGAAGAATAGCCGGTTTGATGAGTGACACGCCGTGGAGATGGCCTCGGCCCACAAGAAGATTGGGGACTTAAACTCCGCCAACATGGACCTTATCATATCCATGAGAGTCCGGTTCTTCCTCTCGGCTACACCATTTTGTTGAGGGGTATATATGCAGCGGAATATTGATGACGAATTCCATGCTCACTAAGAAACTCATTTAGGGTGTAGTTCTTGAACTCGGAGCCATTGTCACTTCTAATGGCCAATATGGGAACATTGTGTTGACGTTGAACTTCATTGGAGAAGTCGATGACGGCTTGTTGAGTCTGATCCTTCGACTTGAAGAAATAAACCCAAGTAAATCTTGAATAGTCATCAACAATCACCAAACAATACTTCTTCCCACCAAGACTCGGTTGAGGAACGGCACTAAAGAGATCAACATGAAGGAGTTCCAATATCCTCTTTGATGAGATGATGGTCTTGCTTGAGTGGGGAGAATCATGCATCTTTCCTTCAACACAAGCCCTACAAAGACGATCTCTAGAAAAAGAAACCTTTTCTTTTAGTCCAAGAATGTGGCCACCCTTGTGAAGACTTTGCAAAGTTCTCATGTTGACATGGGACAAGCGGCGATGCCACAACCATCCCACGTCGGCCTTTCCGAATAGGAATATCGCTTGAGTGTTGGTTGACCCCGAAAAGTCCACCACAAACAACTCATTTTCAACATACCCAACGAACATGACCTTTAGAGTCTTGCTCCTCAAGAGTACCACCATATCAATAGTAAAATGGACATCAAAGTTCATCTTATTAAGTGCACGAACCGACATAAGATTGTAACCGAGGGACTCGACAAGCATGACATTTACAAGGGTGATATCATTTGCAACTACCACCTTGCCGAGACCCTTTACCTCAGCTTTTGACTTATCACCATAAGAGACGGTTGAGTGATTTATATTTGGTTCCAACTCCGTCATGATCTCCTTGCTTCCGGTCATATGACTAGTGCATCCACTATCAACCACCCATTTACACCCACCGGAAGCATAGTTCTACAAGAAATCATTGCTTGGATTTAGGTACCCATTTGGCAATGGGTCCTCTTTTGTTAGCAACAAGGGTCTTAGGAACCCAAATAGAATAAGCAATGTAACCATCATAAGGACCAACATATTTTGCATAAAAATCCCCATAATAATCAACATAAAGAATGTAGTTGGGCTTGTTATGCCCCCGCAAAGTCACTACGAGTGGTCTTGCCCCTAGTGGCATCACCACCCGCAATGGAAGTCTTGGCTTGTGCGGGTTTGGCCTTGTTCTCCCTTTTGTTGATCTTCTTGTTCATTTCCTTGGCTACATAACCAAGACCCTCCTTCCCTTTGCATTGCTTTTGCTCAACTACATGAGCAATAACATTTTCTTTACCTTTGGGAATAGAGGTCTTGGCACTAGCGGCCTTGCCAAGTTCAACCTTCAACATAGCATTTTCCTCAATAACATTTGCATGATCACAAGAGGGAGTAGAGTGTTGGATGTATGCCCTGAGAGACAATAAATATACATCTGTTTCATGAATTAATGAATTATACCTTTATGCTATAACTGGTATGGTCTATAAATGTGAGATTTATAGGAAAACACATACGCACGTGTAAGGATATAATCAAACCCTGAATACCCTATGTCCCGTCTCTTGGACAAACTCATTAATATTGGATGGCGATGTTTTCCAGCCGTGGGCATAAGTTCTTGCCATTATTAATGAGAGCACATTGTTAAGTTCAACACTGTGTCTGGGAAGACCCAAAAGTATGATATACTACGAGATCGAGTTTTAAGTAAAATAGTATAGTCTAAGATTGGTTTCTTGTTTATTCCTTAGACCATGAGAATATATGATTGTATATACTAGAGGGGAAGCTTTGGCATAGTCAAGTATTACGGCCGTAACTGGGTGATCAAAACGGCTATCTCTGGGTAACCTCAAAGGTATATTATGATCATAGTAGTTCAAGACTGGGAATCACACCTCTAGGTAATATAGAGAGATACAACCTGGATCCACTCTAGTGGGAAACCGTCCATCGATAAGTCTGCGCAGACAAAGTTGTGATATGCAAATATCATGGGATGCTCGAACACAGGTAAAGAGTAATGGCATCATACCGGTAACAAGGATAAAGTGGCATAGTAAATGAAAGCTATCATTTACGGTAATATCATACATCTCGCCTTGGGTATTTGATGAGTATCGAGAAGTGATGGGAACTAGCATGTTAATCAAGCAGGTTCATCAGAGTGTCTTCGCATAACGATAAGCAGTTATTCAGAACGTCCATGGTTCTGACCCTGGCAAGTGATTGGATAGGCAAATCCTTTCTTCATGATCCAATCTCTGAATATAATTCCATCACGCCGGAACCATCCCAGGTGATACTCCGACTCTACTCCGAACCAATCTACGTATACAACAGACTTTGACGTCTTAAGTGTGTGACCCTACAGGTTCGATAACGAATAGCAATAACTGGATTTGCCTATCCATTAGAGCCATGTACTAATTGTATTTCTGCATGTTTGCATCTTTTGCATTAGCAATCATGATCTCTGGATTGTGATTTGTGAAGCACTAACAGTGAAACTAACTGAAAATTTTGGTAACAGCAAGCAATTTTTGCATTAGCTACTGTGATCCCTGGATTGTAGTATGTGAAGCACTAACTGAAATTCTATAACTGAATCTGAAGCAATTTTGGCATTAGCAGTTATAATCTTTGGATTGTAACCTGTGAAGCACTAACTATGTTAACATGACAAGAAAATGACCAACTAACTCATTTTATGCATTTGCACTGGCCTACTATGTTCCTGGGAACTGTAGCAGGTGAAGCACTGACTATGCATGCATTTGACATCCATCTCTGCATTATGGCTATTTTCTGGATCATTTCTTTTCAATTTCTTTGTCAACTGTCTTATTCTGTTAATCCAGAGTATTTGAACCTGGAAATGATTAAAACCTGCTATTTGAAACTTGTTTCCAAACTAGCATTTGCTCTAATAGTAAACAGAAATGCAATGAATCCAATTTAAATGAACTGCTAAGTTTTCAGAACTATGCACTGCCCATTATCAGACTATTGTCACTAGAACCTCATTTTGCTTTACTTGGGGACAAGGAAAGGTTTGGGTCTGGGGGTTTGATTGTCATCATTTATATGCATAATTCAGAGCCCTAAAACACCAAAAACCTCACTGCATCAACATCCATTGAAGCATTTATCTGCATTTTACAGAGCTTTGCATCCATTTGCAGTTGCAGTGTGCAAAGTGCACACTATCTTCAGAAGAACCAGTGCAAATGTGAAGCAAGAAGCAGCACTCAAGTGAACCCAATGCAGTAGAGAAGATGGCCATGCTCAACAAGATCAAATCAAGCCAGAAGATGAAGAACACCTCTGTGCCTGAAAGTGAACAATAACTGACAGAAGTGCATTTTCTGTCAGTTAACTCAAGTTCTCCAATTTCCAAAGATGCAATGCACAAGTGTGGCAGCACAAGGTCCCATGTGAAGATAAGAAGCAATTCAAATATGTTTGAACCAGAAGAGGGGGAAAGAATCAGCTTGGAGGCCAAGGATGCCAAAAAGGGAAAAGGTGCAAAAGTGGGGGACACCCCATGTGCTCCTCAACTGAGAGAGGAAAGGGGGAAGGTTCCACCTCTCCACCTCGGGTCACACCTCCACCACAATTGGAAAAGGTCCATAAAAGCCACCACACCACCACAGCATCCATCATATCTCCACCCCATTCCATTCCCATCCATCCACCTCACTCCATTCCATCGACAGCCACCACCACACCACCCTCTCTACCACTTTTCCACCAAATCCCAAGAACACCAAGAACTCCTCAAGAACAGCAAGAAGAAGAATAAGAAGAGCAAGATCAAGATGAACATGGAGATCAGGAGAAGAAGCACAAGGCCTTGGTGATCTGAAGCACAAGAACTGCAACTCTGCATCCACCCTTGTCTACTCCTCTGCTTCCTCTGCTTCGACAAGTGCTTCAGTGAGCTTAGCCACAGATTTCTCCCCATTCCTCTGTGTAATCATGTGTTGAACTGAGTAGATCATCCATCTGTAAGTAGGGCTTGTGATATTTGGCAATTGCAGTGATTTGAGTGACACAATTCTCTGTCTTTTCTGAATATTTGCATGATCTACTTGTTGTGTGGCTTGATCTGTGTGTGAAAGGCAAGTCCCTGCATACTTTGTGTTGTGATTCCATCCCTAGCCTCCCTTTGCTTGCTAACTCACTTTGATCTGGCCTGACAAACCAGAAAGGAGTGATCTTTGTGTTAATTTTTGCTTCCCTGCCTAAAACCTGCTAAAACCCTTTGCTGGCAAGACAAGTCTCTGCCAGTTGATGAATTAATTCTTGTTCCCTGTCCAAACCTTGCTTGGATCCTTGCTAGGCTCTGGATTGACAACCCAGAGGCTACAAGTTAAATTCTGAATTTTTTAGTTCTTAAACCCTTTCCTTTAAAACCTTTACTTTTCTGTTTAAAACCTGAAAACCTGAAATTTGAACTAGCTCTAGCTTCTGCCAACACTTAGAACCAGCATAACTTTGTTGATCCCTGTGGAGACGATTCAAACACACACCCCCTATATCTTAGCTTGATCAATAGGCTAGACCCAAAGGGGTAGGTGGGAAAGGAATACAAGGGCTTCAGCCCGTTGACTGCACGCAGGCAGCGGAAGTACCGTCGGGTAGCAGCGGTAGTACCGGACCTGGTAGGGTGGCGGTAGTACCGCTGCATCTGGCGGTAGTACCGGTGGCTCTCACAAATATACTTGAAGTTCTTCTCCAGCGGTAGTACGTGGTAGACACCCGGCTTGTACCGTTGGCGATCCAGAGAGCATTTGCAGCTGCGCGGTAGAGGTGGCGGTACTCGTAGTGGTAGTACCGCTCCTGGGACGTGACGGTAGCTAGTACCGCTCGGCCGGGGCGGTAGTACCGCTGCTGAAACTGCGGTTCTTCTTCCTTCTCCTGTTCCAAGCCACCATCTTGCACGGCTTCATTCCTCTCGCACCTTGGCCATTGATACGTCCATTTTGCATCACTATTTTATATCATAATTTACTGTTATTCATCGATATATTTCATATTAATACATGTTACTTATGTTATTTTATCTTATTTTGGATGTTTGATGATTATTGGGGATTTATCTGCCGGAGCCAGATTTCAGCTGGAAAAAGCACCGTCAAGCTAATATATTTGCGAAACTCCAAAAATCACGAAACTTTTGCCGAAGTTCCTATTTTTCCAGATGACGGAGCTAGCCAAAAGGGGAGCTCTAGGTGGGCCAGGTGGGCCCCACGCCACCCCTGGGCGCGGCCAGGAGGAGGGCGGTGCTGAGGCCTGGCCTGGCCACCTGGGCCCACCTCTGGCGCTGCCCCTTCGCGTATATCTCCCCCGTAACCCTAAACATCGAGGAGGTTCGTCCACGAAATATTCCGCCGCCTCCACGGGACGGAAACCACAGAGAGAGAAAAGCTCTCCGGCAGGGAGAAATCTTCCGGGGAAATTCCTTCCCGGAGGGGGGAAATCATCGCCATCGTCGCCGTCATCGTGCTGGACTTCATCAGGATCATCATCTTCATCATCCACCGCTCCACCATCATCATCTCCACTGCTCAACTCTGTTCCACTGTAACATCTAGGGCTGCACCTTGTCTAGTTCATTGGGGAGACTCTCCCGGTGTTAATTACGCCATGTTGTTGATGCTATTGAGTTTTATCGGTGAATTAAGGTTTATGTCCAGATTGTTATTCATCATTATATCACCTCTGATTATGATCCATATGATGTCTTGTGAGTAGTTCGTTTAGTTCTTGAGGACATGGGGAAAGTCTTGCTGCTAGTAGTGGAATAATGTTGAGCAATATTTAATGGTTTGATATTTAAGTTGTGGTGTCATTCTTCTAGTGGTGTCATGTGAGCGTCGACTACATGATACTTCACCTTTATGGGCCTAGGGGAATGCATTGTGTATTTAGCTTGCTAATTGTGGGGTTGCCGGAGCGACAGAAACCTGAACCCCCGTTGGTAAGTTAGTGCACAAGGGAGTGTAGGATCTGAGAGTTTAAGGCTGTGGTTAGATTTATCTTAATTACTTTCTTGTAGTTGCGGATGCTTGCAAGGGGTATAATCACAAGTACGTATTAGTCCTAGGAAGGGCAGTGCGTTAGCATAGATTCACCCACACAACACTTATCAAAACATTGAAGATTAATCAACTGCATGAAACGAAAGCACTTGACGAAATTCCCATGTGTCCTCAGGAACGTTTGGTAATCATAAGTAATACAACCGGCTTGTCCTTTGCACTCAAAAGGATTGGGCCACTCGCTGCAATTATTATTGCTCTCGTTTATTTACTCATACTGTATTTATCTGCTATATTGAAAACCCCTAAAAACTTGTCTGCTAGTGTTTACAGTGAATCCTTGATCAAAACTACATACCAGCACCTTCTGCTCCTCGTTGGGTTCGACACTCTTATTTATCGAAAGTACTACGATACATCCCCTATACTTGTGGGTCATCAAGACTATTTTCTGGCACCGTTGCCGGGGAGTGAAGCGCTATTGGTAAGAAGATTTGGTAAGGGAAATATTTACTGTAAGTGCTGTTCTGTCATGGAGTCATCTCCATTCGAATCACTGTTTGGGAAGACTACTACCACTGCTACGGTAGTAGATGACCCTCCACCTGCTCAGGGAATTCCATTTAAAATACCTATGAAAATTGTTGAACGTGTTATGAATAACAGCTATGATGGAACTGTCCATCCTGGTAATCACTTGCTTTTTCTACATGAATTGTGCGAGTTATTCAAGTGTGCAGATATTTCTATGGACAAAGTCAAGAGGAAATTATTTTCTCTATCACTGAAGGGCAGAGCTGCTGAATGGTATAGTCTGCTTAAAAATGGCCACTCATTGAGTTGGGTCGAGATTTTTCCACTCTTTTACTCCAAATTTTATCCTCTTAGTGAGATCCATAAAGACAGGAACTCTATATATAATTTTTGGCCTCATGATAGAGAAAGTATTGCCCAAGCTTGGGGGAGGCTGAAGTCATTAATGCTCAAATGCCCCATTCATGAGCTCCCAAGTAATATTGTTATCAACAACTTTTATGCAAGACTTTCTCTTCATGATAAAGATTTATTGGATACTTCTTGTTCTGGATCATTTACACGGAAGAAAGAGGAAGATAAATGGGACCTTCTTGATCGTATCCAGGAAAATACTGAAGGATGGGAGAACGACAAAGGTAGAGAGTCAGGTATAAATTATGATTTTGAATGCATTAAATCTTTTATGGAGACTGATAGTTTTCGTAATTTTAGTGCTACTTATGGTCTTGATTCTCAAATTATTGCAAACTGTTATAAGGCTTTTGCTTCGTATCTCGATATTCCTAGAAAGGGGTGGAAAAAGTATCATGAACCTTATAAAGATAACATTAATTCTGCTCTTGTTAAAAACATTGAAATTCATACTGTTGATCGCATTCTGCCAGAACCTTATATTGAAAAAATACCTTTTCCTGTAAAAGTAAAAGAACATTCTATTTTGGCTAGTGTGGTTAATAAAAGTGAAAGGAAAGCTAAAGAACCTGATGAGCAAATAACTGTAAAACCTGCAATAGCTATGGTTAAGGATCTTGTAACTGAAAATGTAGAAGGAGGACATATTAAATTTTGCGAAGAAGCTTCTAACATTGTTACTCATCCTAAAAGAGCCGGGAAAACAAATGTCCCTGTGCTTTCAGTCAAAATAGGTGAGCATTGCTACTATGGTCTTTGTGATATTGGCGCCAGTTCAAGTGCTTTTCCTTATGATCTTTACAAGGAAAATAGGCATGAAATTAATCCTTGCGAACTTGAGGAGATTGATGTGCTTATTCAGCTTGCTAATAGAGAAACTATCTCTCCGGTTGGTATTGTTAGAGATGTTGAAGTTTTATGTGGTAAGACTAAATACCCTGCTGATTTCTTAGTTCTTGGTTCTGCTGCTAGTAAAACTTGTCCTATTATTTTTGGTAGACCTTTCTTGAATACCTGTGGTGCTATTATTGATTGTAAGAAAGAGAAAATTTATACTAAATTTGATGGAGAATCTTATGAGTTCAATTTTTCCAAATTTGCTAAGAATCATTATGAAACTGCATTGCCTAATGAGGATTTAAAGGTTGAACAACTTGCTTCTATTGCTGTTGCTGCTAACAATGCTTTACAGCAATTTATGAAAGATCATGAGAGCGAGGTATTTGCAGAGGAGAGAAATGAGATTGACGACATCTTTCTTCGTCAACATCCAATTCTCAAGCATGATTTACCAGTGGAAGACTTGGGTATTTCGGCTCCACCAAAGGAGGATCCTGTCTTTGATTTAAAACCTTACCAGATACATTTAAATATGCTCATATTGATGATAAGAAAATATATCCTGTTATTATCAGTTCTAAACTTTCAGGTGATGAAGAAGCAGGATTGTTAGAGGTGTTGAAGAAACATCGAGGAGCTATGGGTTATACTCTTGATGATTTAAAAGGGATTTCTACAACAGGACAAAGCTCTGGTAACACCTCAGTGTGATACTACAGGTCCGAAATAGTGTTACTAGGTCAGACTATAACACATTTTTGAATGTGTTGCGTTAGGCCATGTTACTAAGTGTTGTCATTTGTCACACATTATCATTGTTACTTTATGTCAAAAATTCTGTTACAATTATGATGGAGTAACATACATCTTATGTGTTACTACATATACTGGTAACACATTTTTTTAGCTCTGGCAACACAGCCAGTAACATATTTTTCGTACATTTAATATTCTCCTAGAAGTAGTAACACCGTTTGTAACATCATATTCCAAATATTGTAACATTCTAAATTTTTAATTGATCATTGTGGACTACCCTAGTAACACGTTTGTCTAACCATAGTAACACCTATCGCAATATAATTATTGTATTATTTTTGAATTAATAAACACTAAATTATGGATCGAATTTATAGACTATATTTAATTACAAATAATTGCACTGTTTAAATACTTAATTTATTATGAAATAGATTGATGTTTGGCGCCATTAAATAACAGATAAAAGTGAAGCACGACACATTCACAAATTAAAAACCAAGATACTACGTATATACAACTTGCCTTACAATAAGCAAATAGCAATTCATACAAGACCATAACGTTCATTTCATTTGAACTACAAAAAATAAATCTTTGAAAAGAATATTACACCATAGCATCTGCATCAACTCGATTAAAGAAGTCATCTTTGTGAATAATTACATTTTCATCCTTCAATACAAATTACAACTATAGATAACTGAAATCTTGGTTTCATTCATTTCTTGATCCAGTCGCTATGTGGAATTCAACTGCAAGTCCTCATCATCCTCCTTTCGATTCTGCAAAAAAGTGGATATTACAGTTATGAACCAAAATAATCCATGTATGCATTTAGGGCCAGGACCAGTTTAGGAGCTTGAATGTTTTTAAATAATAAGAGACGGTCCATCAAGATCTATACAAAGAACCAACAATAACTGTTTCGAGCAAGTCCAATTTCTAAATCATTAGCAGTAAACATTCTGTGTAACACGCTAACAAATGAAGGTAACGATGGTTCAAGATAATTATGGTAAGCAGCTAGCAAAAGACATGTTGATGATCACTTTTGGTGTCCACAGTTGAAAAGAGATTGACATGGCACTATAATGAGTTAAAGTGGTATGCCCCAGATTGATAGGGTTGTTTTTCTTGGCCGAACAACAAATGAGAAGTCATGATTCCACATTTTGCAAGTTTGCATTTACTAGGTACATCTCCAGATTTGAGTTACTAGGTACTGGGTTTAACTGACATGTCTTGCTAATACGAAAGGTGTATGTTCCATGGCACCCTAGTTTCTCAATATTCACTGTTCAATGGTAGAAACCAGGTCTCTCAATCGTAAAAAAATTACCTTGTACAGCGAGCTGGCCATGCAAGTTTCATATTGGCAAAATCCTTCCATACCCTCATGTCGGCCAGCAAGAATCATAAGCCTAAAATAAAAATTATATATCAGATGGAACCATAAGTATCACAATCAAGTTGATATCACTCATCAGGTAGCGCATATTTCCTGATCTCGTTAAGCATGTCGAGCATTTTGGTATAGAAGACGTGTTCAACAGCCTCAACAATGAACCTGGTTCTACTTAAGGATGGCAATTTTAACCATGGGTACGGGTACCCGCGGGTACCGTACCCGCATGGGTAGGGTATGGGTACAATTTTATACCCATGGGTAGTACCCGTACCTTACCCGTTTAAGTCGTGGGTAGGGTACAGGTATAACCTCGTACCCGTGGGTATATCCATACCCTACCCGTTTATATACCTTACCCGTGGAGGTCGAACATTTATTCTTGTGAGTTTGTGTATCTATGTGAAGTTGTCATCAATTGTCAATTTGAGTTGACATAATTGTCACGTACTCAAATATATGTTATTGAGTTGAGATATATGTCTTTCTTTTATCAAAAAATTTACCGATGAATGTAAAATTATAAGTAACTTGTGTACTATTTGATCTACCCGTTGGGTACCCAATGGGTATGGGTATCCATCGGGTATGGGTACGGGTAAAGTTTCATACCCGCGGGTACGGGTATGGCTAGAATTTTGTACCCATTGACTACGCGGGTATGGGTATGGTATTGGTCTACCCGCCCCATACCCTACCCATCGCCATCCTTAGTTCTACTATGCTACATGGCAAATACATCCACTTTAATGGTAGAAGAGTTACTGTGTTACCTGGTTGTTTACTAAAATAAACTAGGTAGCTTTCCATGCCACAGCTCATATTTGAACTGAAATTTCCTGAATATAAGATAGCACTACTTAGAAAATCAATAAAAATACATGAGTAACCACTCATAGAATAACAAGATAGACTGATACGACTTTTTTAATGGATATGGATGAGCTAGTGACAAGGTTAACATGAACCATAATGTGGTTAATAAATTACTTGACCAATGGAGAATCGGCGAACTAGACTAGCAGTTAGCTTTTACCAACCAAGAACAGAACAAAGCTAGAGATTTCATTAGAATATAATCCTAAAGAAGTGAAGATGACTGACAAAACATTTTAGGCTCCACATTGGGTGGTCTGATTTGAATAGCGAAATGAGCTAACTCATTATATATGCATACCAGTGTTCATTTCAGCATTCATCACAAGGAGGTAGCGGTGTTTAAAACAATTCTTCCTAAATAGAGGCACCTTACTTAATATCAGCATTCATCACAACGACAACCAAACATAAGCGCCTCCACTGCATATCTACAGTGGTGATCATCAGGTAGTGTTCTTACGGTGGGGCAGTGCTTGCCGATGGCGGTGTAGAGTGCCTTGACAAGGCCCTAATCCTGATGAGGTCGTCCCTGGCCATGCCAGGCTTCTTCGGCACCCTCGCGGGAATGATCACCAGGTCAGCACCCTCCAGAGCCTCCAAGAGCTGGTCGTAGCCCATAATCCCTTTACCTACAGCAGAATTTTTTTTAGACCATAAGAATATCAGATCACAGAGATTCAACCAACCAGGCTAGCCAGCGAGGCGCCAGCCCGATCCTCCTGCCATGCCGAGGATGGCGACCTTCCACTCCGGCTGCCCGCCGTCCGCGGCGAAGGCATTGTCGCGCGGGGAGCTGCGGCGGCAGAGGTGCCCGGACGCGGTTCTCTCGGTGGGATCGAACTCAGCGGTTGTAGTTTCTTCTAGGGTTAGGTGGTGCTCCGATCTGGAGGGGTGGGTGTTGGATTCGGAGAAGGCCCATGTGGTTCGTGCTGATAGTGGAAGACAAGCGGGGCGGGGAGATGCGGAAAGGGATCGGGGAACGGCGACCGGCGGCGGTGGTACTAAGGGGAAGAGTGAAAGATGCGTCTGATCTCAATCTGGGTATTTCTGGGTCTAAGATTTGGGCGCATTACGGATGACGTGTGGGTCCATTAAATTAGAATTTGGCGCTTTACTACTTCAGATTTTCCCTCCGCGCCTGCCGCCTTTTCCTTTTAGATTTTTACTCCGTGCCTGCCGCCTTTCCCTCCCGCTTCTATTTTAAGTTTTTTATTCCGTGACATAGTCCGTGAGTCTAGATATTCCGTGACAAACTATTGACAATAATTGTATTTTGGTATTTTATAAATGATATATGAACGAAAATCATGTAGAATCAAGATTTTACAACATGAAAGTTCTCAATTCCAGTGATAGGGAAGAATTTATTTAGAACCATCTCACTCCGAAGTTGCATGCACAAATGACGACGGAATTACTCACATCATTCATACTTCACGATATTTGATTTTTCAAAATTCATCTCACGAGTAGTAATTTCAACACAATTACTTATTATTGTGATATAAGTAATCAGGAATAGTTAAATTGAACGATCATTGTAAAGGAAAAGAGGTCGTCGAGGATGGCGGCGCGGGCGAACCAGATGATAAACAATCATATTATTTGAGTAATTTAAAGAAGATACACTTAAGATGATGTCAAAAGAAAAAAAGATTGCCAAGCGCTCAAACCGAAAGTTTTCTACCTATCATCTCAATCCGATGCTGTATGTTACTCAAGTCAATCAAATACGGGGAAGTGAAATTCTCTAACGTTTAAGCTCGCTCCCATGCGGCTGCACCGAGCCTAAAGGGAGTTCCTGATCTCACGGCATGGTCGGCTGGGCATGTCATGCTGGTAGCAAGGAACCGTGATTCAGTTGACGTGGTATGGGACGACAAGTTTGTCGACGAAAATTGTGCTCAGATGCGATCTGGACCGACGGCAACGGCGTGCGGCACTACTACCTTGCTGGAGGCGTCGTCGATGATGTTTTTGTACCCTTCAATTGACGCCTTGAGAGAAATCCTAGATCCGAGTGCCCTTGCTTTGAAAATCATTTTGTTTGGGCATTTTAAATATGTAAAATTGAAATCACGTCACATGAAGATTTTATTAACATGAAAGTTTTTGATTCAGCGAGGGGGTCAAAGTTTACTTTGGAATCGTGTCAATCTATGGTTGTGTGAAAAGGAATACGCTGAATTTAGTCAAATCATTCACACTTGACGATATTTGACCTCGTTCAGAACCTGTCTCGCGAAGTTGAATTTTAACACCAAGTACAAATCTCGTGAAATAAGCTAACATCATAGTTTATTGATTCTATTGAGACAAATATGGATATAGAGGTTATGGGTGAGCTGTTGTCAACGGGAAGGAGTTGTGGTGGTTGTGTTGCGGCGGATAAAAATGATAGAAAATTATCATATTTGGGTATTTTACATGAAAATGATCACATTTGGGTATTTTACATGAAAATCATCATACTAACATGAAAGTATTTTGTTTCACAGTGAGGACACTTTTTATTCCGTCAGAAGTGGTACGAAAAAACAAATTTTCAAATTACTCAAGTCATTCATGTAGAGGTGCGGTGACAATGATATGCTTGTTTCATTTATTTTCTTTTTGTTTTACGTAACTTTTTATTTTATTACTATATTAGAATATCCATCCAGTAATTTATTTGGATTTTAGGCTAATTTTTTAGTTAATATTATTTAATTTGTCGTTTTAGAGGATATTATTTAGTTTATCTAGAAAATAAAATAAATTTCAGAACCATCTACACTTATTTGGGCTAATACTTTTATGAAAGCCCATGATATTTCTCTCTATCCTCTCTCCTAGGCGGTCCGTTAGATTTTAGTACTCCCTCCGATCCATATTAGTGGGCATAGCTTTGTCTAAATTCATATGTATCTAGTTAAGTATTTAGACTAGATACATGTGTATCTAGACAAAGTTGTGCCCACTAATATGGATCGGAGGTAGTACATTATTGCTCTCTATCCTCTTTCTCTTAGTCGGTCCGGTTACCTTTTAGCTCATTGGCCCATTTGGTGAAGGAAAAAAG
Source organism: Poa pratensis (assembly GCA_947311845.1). Classification (NCBI taxonomy): domain Eukaryota; kingdom Viridiplantae; phylum Streptophyta; class Magnoliopsida; order Poales; family Poaceae; genus Poa; species Poa pratensis. The sequence continues at coordinate 49,025,872 of CAMZMU010000117.1, read as the reverse complement.
GATGCCGATTGCTTCTCTAGCATGGTGCGTGGCCCAACAGCCAAATCACAAATTAATTAAAACAAGCAAATTTGGTGTCTTTTCACGTAAGGTAATTAGGTCCAATGGCTAGCTTATGTAGGCTTTACGCTACAGGTTGTAGGTTCGAACCTGTTCGTCACGGTTTAAAAAACGCGAGTAATACAAACAGGCACACTTGAAAGTTAGGTTAGGCATGTATTTTGGAATTTTAGTCAATCAAGTCGGTTCACTTGTTACGGTAGGCTGCGTTCTTTTTTATACTTGTTATGTCTGCATGCAAGTCCTATATACACTTGTTAGATATTATTTTTGTATACATGTTAGGTCTGCATGCAAGTTCTATACATTGGTTAGATGGGCCCACATGTAAACTCGTGGGCCTACATTATTTGTCAGGTCGACCAACATTTTAGTTACGTTAGCGGTTCTTGCTGTGAATAAGTTAAAAGAACTTCATGATGGCGATTTATGAAAGTTATTCATGTAAAGTTCTCCTTTTCACCAATAGAAGCTTGTAACACCAGGTAGCAACAAACGATTACGTGTTACTATAATCATAGTTTGTAACACACACGGAGCAACATAAACTTATGTGTTATTACAGACATATCTTTGTAACACCTTTTGAGATCTTACCTGCCATGTGTTACTACCTGTCATCGTAACACATGTGTTGTGTTACTTGAATTTTACCCGTAACACATTTTTTCATGTGTTACATGATAGTGTTACTTAAACTCTGTTTTGCTGTAGATCTCCTGCTATCTGTCAACATGCAATTAATATGGAGCCTGACGCAAAGCCCGTTGTTGAACATCAACGTCGTTTAATTTCTAAGATGAAAGAAGTGGTAAGAAATGAGGTATTAAAACTCCTTGATGCAGGTATAATTTATCCTATTGCTGATAGTAGATGGGTTAGTCATGTTCATTGTGTTCCTAAGAAAGGAGGAGTAACTGTTGTGCCAAATGAAAATAACGAGCTTATTCCTCAAAGAGTAGTAGTTGGCTATAGGATGTGCATTGATTTTCGAAAAGTTAATAAGGTTACTAAGAAAGATCACTATCCTCTGCCTTTTATTGATCAAATGTTAGAAAGGTTGTCTAAGAAAACTCATTTCTGTTTTCTTGACGGTTATTCCGGTTTTTCACAAATAGCTGTTAGACATCAGGACCAGGAGAAAACTACCTTTACTTGTCCTTATGGAACGTATGCTTATAGACGTATGCCTTTTGGTTTGTGTAATGCTCCTGCTACGTTCCAAAGATGCATGTTTGCTATTTTTCATGGCTTTTGTGAAGAAATTGTGGAAGTCTTCATGGACGATTTCTCCGTCTATGGAACTTCTTTTGATAATTGTTTGCACAATCTTGACAAAGTTTTTGCAGAGATGTGAAGAGACTAATCTTGTTCTTGATTGGGAGAAATGCCATTTCATGGTTAATGAAGGAATTGTCCTTGGGCATAAAATTTCTGAAAGGGGTATTGAAGTGGACAGAGCTAAAGTTGAAGCAATTGAGAAAATGCCCTGCCCAAGGGATGTGAAAGGTATTCGTAGTATTCTTGGTCATGCTGGTTTCTATAGGAGGTTTATTAAAGATTTTTCTAAAATTTCGAAACCACTTACTAATCTTCTTCAAAAAGATGTACCTTTTGTTTTTGATGATGATTGTAAGGAAGCATTCGAAATTCTTAAAAAGGCTTTAATAACTGCTCCTGTCGTCCAACCACCTGATTGGACTTTACCTTTCGAAATTATGTGTGATGCTAGTGATTTTGCTGTAGGTGCTGTTTTAGGACAGCGAGTAGATAAGAAATTAAATGTTATTCATTATGCTAGTAAAACTCTTGATGTTGCTCAAAAGAACTATGCTACCACCGAGAAGGAATTTTTAGCGGTAGTATTTGCTTGTGATAAGTTTAGACCCTATATTGTTGATTCCAAGGTAACTATTCATACTGATCATGCTGCTATTAAATACCTCATGGATAAGAAGGATGCTAAGCCTAGACTTATTAGATGGGTTCTTCTATTACAAGAGTTTGATTTGCATATTGTGGATAGGAAGGGTGCTGAAAACCCTGTTGCTGATAATTTATCTAGATTGGAAAATATAATGCATGATCCTATTCCTGTTAATGATAATTTTCGAAATGAACAGTTGGCTTCTATAAAGGTAAGTTCACATGAAAGTCCTTGGTATGTGATTATGCTAACTTTATTGTTACCAAATATTTGCCTCCAACTTTTACTTATCAGCAAAGAAGGAAATTCTTTTGTGACTTGAGGCACTATTTTTGGGATGACCCACATTTGTATAAAGAAGGAGTAGACGGTATTATGCGAAGATGTGTTCCCGAACATGAGCAAAAAGAAATATTGGACAAATGTCATGGTAGTGCCTATGAAGGACATCACGCTGGAGATAGAACTGCACAAAAGGTTCTACAATCAGGTTTTTATTGCCTACTCTCTTTAAAGATGCAAGGAAGTTTATTTTATCATGTGATCAATGTCAGAGAGTTGGTAACATTAGTAGACGTAATGAAATGCCTACGAATTATTCACTTGTTATTGAGCCTTTTGATTGTTGGGGATTTGACTTTATGGGTCCTTTTCCTCCATCAGATGGTTATACTCATATTCTTGTTGCTGTTGATTATGTTACTAATGGGTAGAAGCTATACCAACCTCTAGTGCTGATGGTAAAACTTCTTTGAAAATGCTTAAGGATGTTATTTTTCCTAGGTTTGGTGTACCTAGATATCTTATGACCGATGGTGGTTCTCATTTTATTCATGGTGGTTTTAGAAAAACTCTTGCTAAATATGGTGTTAACCACAGAATTGCTTCACCATATCATCCTCAAACAAGTGGTCAAGTAGAGTTATCAAATAGAGAAATTAAATTGATTTTGCAAAAGACTGTTAATAAATCCAGGAATAATTGGGCTAGACAGCTTAACGATGCTTTGTGGGCTTATAGAACTGCTTATAAAAATCCCATGGGCATGTCTCCTTACAAAATGGTTTATGGAAAAGCTTGTCATTTACCTTTAGAGTTAGAACATAAAGCTTATTGGGCAATCAAAGAACTTAATAGAGATTTTAAACTAGCTGGTGAAAAGAGATTGCTTGAATTGAGTTCTCTAGATGAATGCAGGAGTGAAGCGTATGAGAATGCTAAACTCTTCAAAGAGAAAGTTAAGAGATGGCATGACAAGAGGATTTTAAAGAGAGAATTTAACGTGGGTGATAAAGTTCTATTGTATAGGTCTCGTCTCAGATTTTTTGCAGGAAAATTGCTCTCAAAATGGGAAGGGCCTTATATTGTTGAAGAAGTTTATCGCTCAGGTGCAATAAAAATTAATTCGCTTGATGGTGACAAACCACAAGTGGTCAATGGGCAAAGACTCAAGCACTATATTTCTGGAGATTCTTAAATGAAAATGTTGATGTTATTCAAGTGGTAACTCCGGAAGAATTCATAGAAACTCAAAAACAGGAAACTGCAGAAGATGATTTGGAGTAGGTATGTGTTTCGGTAAGAAAAAGTTCGTATTTATCTTTAAATCTTTTATATTAGTTATTTTTGTTTAATTTTGGAAATTACAAGTCGAAAAAGGGACGGAAGTGGTGCCCGAGGGCACCACGCCACCCCTGGGCGCGGGCCCCACCTTGGCCGCGCCGAGCCCTGGCATGGGTGCCTCGGAGCCCATCTCCGACCCCGTTTCGACCTGCTCCTTCCTTTTGTCATGAAACTTTCGGCTATATAATCCCCCGGATCCCTCGAGGTCTGTATCTCGCGCTTTCGACATCTTTCGTTTTCCAGTTGTGTCAGCCAGGTTTTCAAGCCCTAGATCGAGATGTTTTCTTGCAGCTCGAACAAGGAAGGCTACGCTGCCAGGCGTCGCCGCGAACTTCAGCGGGACATCAACAATGGAGCTTTTGTTGATTGGTCTACTAAGGAGGAGATTGCCGCCAGGAGGGCGGACATGGAGCGCAGCATCTTCGAGGAAGTTAGGAGGGTACCATCACGTCGTCCCGCAGGAGAAGCAACTGGGGGATCAAGGCCAGGCAACCCCACTTTTGTGGGATCCATTAACTATCAGCGTGCTTTTTCTCATAATGCGCAGGGAAGAGTGCCGCCAAGATCAGAGTCTTTTTCAATCCCTGTCGTTTCTGAAGCACACAGAGTTGCTGATCAATTTTGTGAGCAATACCGTGTTCTTTGGGAAGAAGTGGAAATACTTCAAGAGGAGAACACTCGTCTTCGCCGGATGTTGCAACGTTTCCTCACTCCTATTACTGTGGTGCCACCATCTCCACCAAGGGAGTAATTCGTCATGGGTAACAACACACCCTCAGCTTGTTCCAAGCTTGGGGGAGTGTTTTCAGTATCATTATCTTTTATCTTTTACCTTCTAAATTTTGTGGTAGTATCATGAGTAGAGAAGTTATCATATGAGATGGTTTGCAATGTGGAGTGTCACTCCTTAGTTGGTTATCAATGTATCCGTTGGTGTGAGGTTGCTTTTGTTTGAAATATTAATGAGAAGTTTTATCTTTACTTCCTGCACACCTTATTTTAGTTTGCAAATTCTTTTCATATGATGATCTTTAGTAGTAGCATCACTTTGGGTGTGCAAGTAAATCTAGTTGGTTGTGGCAAACTTAGCATTGGTCAGTAGCAACAATACTTTGAAGCTTAAGTAGAGAGGAGAGAACTTCTTGCAAAAATATTATCCCTGTTATCTTTCTTTCTTGTTAGCCCATGAGATTAGCATTCTTGAGTTTAAATATTTGTGCTTACAAGGAAGATAGCATGATTGTTTTTATTACATCTATGTTTGTTTGTTTCTCTCAACTCTTATGCTTGCTACCAAACCTTGCTAGCCTAAACCCTGTACTGAGAGGAAATACTTCTCGTGCATCCAAAACCTTTAGCCACTACCCTCCAAGTGTCCACATAACTTCCTATGCGTGGTATTTCATCGCCACTCCAAGTAAATTTGTCATGTGCTGCCTTTAAAACATTCAAATACTCCTTTTTGTGTCACTGTTTACCAAGCTCATAAGGACGTGGTAGTTGGGTTTGTCATTTCCATGCTAATTTAATTTTCTCAGACTAGCAGCTTACATCTGCTTATCTATTTTATATTGCACAAGAGCTGGTTAGACCACTGTAAAGTAATTAAATAGACACTCCTCCATGGTTTGAGATTGTTGGCAGGCACCCGAGGATTCGGTTAGCCATGGTTTGTGAAAAGAAATGGTGGGGAGGAGTGTCAAAGCTATAAGTGCATAATATAATGCAAAGTATATAAATTCTCGGAACCGCTCTAAAAGTTGGTTAGCATGGAAGATGATAAGAACTCTATCGCTGATTTGTTGACCATTAGCATACACCTCTCAAAACAATTTTTACATCTGTTTTAAAAATAAAAAGCTCTAGCACATGATCTAATCTATGCTTCCCTCTGCGAAGGGCCTATCTTTTACTTTTATGTTGAGTCAGTACACCTATTTCCTCTTTCTTTAAGCAAGCATTTGCGTTGTTGAGATACAACCATCTATAGACTGTAATACTTTCAATCATGTCTTTTATTCTTCCTTTGTTTGAGCACAAAGACTTTTATCTATGAGAATATAACTTTGAAAGTTTTTCTTTGACTACAAAGAGAACCGTGATGGTTGAGCATGCAAGTTCTGCGATATAGCTCTAGTATAAAGACTCTTCTTGAAAGATAAGTTAAATTGCTGATTGTTCTCTGACCAAGACAAAGGTTGCCACCACCAATTGATTTCTTTTATGTACCTTTATTTGTGGTTGTTTCATTACTTGTTTCAAGTTAAGTTATATACAGAGAAGTTGCTGTTTAAAATGATTTTTTTGTTAAGTAAATATTGATGCTCCTTGTCCGTATTCTTTATTACCGACACTTCACTCCATAAACTGTGGTCTTGTTTACTGAGCTCAGTTTTCGCTTGGGGACAAGCGAGTCTAAGCTTGGGGGGAGTTGATACGTCCATTTTGCATCACTATTTTATATCATAATTTATGTTATTCATCGATATATTTCATATTAATACATGTTACTGATGTTATTTTATCTTATTTTGCATGTTTGATGATTATTGGGGATTTATCTGCCGGAGCCAGATTTCAGCTGGAAAAAAGCACCGTCAAGCTAATATATTTGCGAAACTCCAAAAATCACGAAACTTTCGCCGAAGTTCCTATTTTTCCAGATGACGGAGCTAGTCAACAGGTGGGCCAGGTGGGCCCCACGCCACCCCTGGGCGCGGCCAGGAGGAGGGCGGCCCCGAGGCATGGCGTGGCCACCTGGGCCCACCTCTGGCGCTGCCCCTTCGCGTATATCTCCCCCGTAACCCTAAACATCAGAGAGAGAAAAGCTCTCCGGCAGGGAGAAATCTGCCGGGGAAATTCCTTCCCGGAGGGGGGAAATCATCGCCATCGTCGTCGTCATCGTGCTGGACTTCATCAGGATCATCATCTTCATCATCCACCGCTCCACCATCATCATCTCCACTGCTCCACTCCGTTCCGCTGTAACATCTAGGGCTGCACCTTGTCTAGTTCATTGGGGAGACTCTCCCGGTGTTAATTACTCCTTGCTGTTGATGCTATTGAGTTTTATCAGTGAATTAAGGTTTATGTCCAGATTGTTATTCATCATTATATCACCTCTGATCATGATCCATATTATGTCTTGTGAGTAGTTCGTTTAGTTCTTGAGGACATGGGAAAAGTCTTGCTGCTAGTAGTGGAATAATGTTGAGCAATATTTAATGGTTTGATATTTATGTTGTGGTGTCATTCTTCTAGTGGTGTCATGTGAACGTCGACTACATGATACTTCACCTTTATGGGCCTAGGGGAATGCATTGTGTATTTAGCTTGCTAATTGTGGGGTTGCCGGAGCGACAGAAACCTGAACCCCAGTTGGTAAGTTAGTGCACAAGGGAGTGTAGGATCTGAGAGTTTAGGGCTGTGGTTAGATTTATCTTAATTACTTTCTTATAGTTGCGGATGCTTGCAAGGGGTATAATCACAAGTACGTATTAGTCCTAGGAAGGGCAGTGCGTTAGCATAGATTCACCCACACAACACTTATCAAAACATTGAAGATTAATCAACTGCATGAAACGAAAGCACTTGACGAAATTCCCATGTGTCCTCTGGAACGTTTGGTAATCATAAGTAACACAACCGGCTTGTCCTTTGCACTCAAAAGGATTGGGCCACTCGCTGCAATTATTATTGCTCTCTTTTATTTACTCATACTGTATTTATCTGCTATATTGAAAACCCCTAAAAACTTGTCTGCTAGTGTTTACTGTGAATCCTTGATCAAAACTACATACCAGCACCCTCTGCTCCTCGTTGGGTTCGACACTCTTATTTATCGAAAGTACTACGATACACCCCCTATACTTGTGGGTCATCAGCCATCTTCCCGTGTACACGTCGTGACAAACCTAGTATCATCAATGGACGGAGCATGACGTAGCATACTGATACCCGATGACGTAGTTATCTACGTCAAAAGAATATGGGTTAGGTTGAGACTCCAAGTGCAGAGTGTGTAGTAAGTGGAAGACGTGTTTTCCCCACGAGGGGTGACTCGAGGGTTTAATATCGAACTCTCGGGGAATCAGTAGTGAAGATTTATCTTTCCTATCCTTCTTTTGGTTACCTACAAAACAAAGTAAATGTTTTGGTCCTCAACCTCACCTAGTGGTTGTCAAGCACAAGGTGTGAGAATGATATCAAGATAATATGCAATGCAAACAAGAAATAAATATGCAATGGTGGTAAATAAATATGCAAGGATGGTGGTAGCAATGATAAATGATATTTTTGGGTTTTTATGATGAATGCAAGATGTAAAAGTGTTTTTGTATTTTCGGATTTTTAAATGGCAGAAAATGGAAAAGTGGTAAAAGTGGTTGGAAAGGTGTTTCTTATGATTAAAAATGGACCGGGGTTCATGGTTTCACAAATGCACTCTCTCTTTAATAAAGTGGTAGACAATGGAACACTAGAGTTGACATATGAGATTGCAACACAACAGTTTAATGACAAGTTATAATTATATGGGCATCACGTCCTAACATAGAGACCTTTTGGTTATTAGTCTCTCTTATACTCCACCAAGATGCGAACTAAATCATAACACCTCAGTAATTAAGATAACTCAGAGTATAGCAATAAGTATCATGACATGAAGTTAAAATAAGAACATGCTAGATCTAGTCATGGAGTAGTGGCAATGGTCACACCCACATCTCCGGTAGCATGGTATTTCTTTTTATCCCTAGTGAGGCAACAAAGTAAGGTAAAGATACCCAAGTGGATCGCAGAACTTTCTCTCACGTTCACTGCACTAGCCACCCCCCGTTACTCCAACTAATGCACACGTTCCCCCTCACACGCTCTCATAAACATGCTTGATCATGACAAGTAAATAAGAACGGGGTACATAATATGCATCTACTTTCATAACTGAAACAAAACCATTGCAATCTCAAACATATATTAACTCATAAAAAGATCCACCACAAAGGTATTACATAGATGACCGTAATCATGTTCAGCAGCTCATACGGTACTAATTAGTGAAGCTCAGAGAGAGAGAGATACATAAGTTACTTCCACAAACCCATAGTCCAGAGGTGGACTACTCCCTCTTCATCATGGAGACGGTGGAGAAGTCGTTGGAGAAGATGGAGACCACGCCGGCAGCGCCCCGCCGGAGTTTTCCCCCTCCAATCTGCAGCTCCAGGTCTCTGTTTCGGTGTTTCTGTGTTTCTGCGGCGCTCCTTCCAGAGAACGTCGGGGGACTATTTTTATAGGCGGTTTTAGGTCAAAACGGAGTCGGTGGAGGAAAGATCGACGGCAACGGAGCTCCGAGGCCAAAAGGGGGGTCCCACGGCCAGGTACTGGGCCGCGTGGGCCCACCTATTTGGCCCTCGGGCCTCCGCTTGTTTGCTTCCTTCGCTCCCACGCTTTGTTCCTTCCAAAAACTGATGCTCGTAAATTTCCAGGTCATTTGGACGTCGTTTGGGTCCCTGAAACATTAAAATATAGAAATAGGGTTTTCTGCCTGCGCAGGGTTAATTCCATAAAAAATAGGAAACATATCAAATATTCCCAAAATCATTATAAAACAGTGATATAACCCTTATATGATGCAAATATGACTGGAATATAAGTAAAATAATGCAAAGTTCATGTATGCATTTTACATGCATCAACATCCCCAAGCTTAACCTATACTCGTCCTCGAGTATGAAGGTGATAAAACTAACATGGACTTTGCAATTTAATACTAACAATGGATATCAAAGATGATTACTATTGCTACATAGAGTCAAATGTTCATTCTTAAAAGGAGTAGCAATATGCAAGATAGTTTATGAAGTGATATCAAGTATTCAATGCAAGGATGTTCAATGATAATTCACAAAGTGTAACATAAGAGAAAAGTACTATGGACCACATGTATGCATAATGATAAGTAAGAACATCCTACAATGGTCATAGAGTATTGATGAAAATCTGAATATAAAAGGTGGACACTTTGGAAAGATATATATGAGTAGAGGTAAAGCATGAATAAATTTCATCTAACTTCTGAACTTCTCTACTTAAGTTAATGATTGTAATGTGGTAATCCTTGGTGTCAAGCTCTCATTCCCCTATCATAGCATCTTGAATGATTAAGTTTAAAGTGAAAGCAAATACGAGTAGTGTGCTTGACAAAGTACAGGTTGAAAGTCTCATGCCCCTTGAATACAAGTACCTACTCCATGTGTTACTCAACTTGGAAAACAAAGCAAGTTCAAGTTAAATATCATTGTAAGTAATAATAGTATCATTAAGAGCGTCAACTGGGGTACCTCTTGTCCCAGGATATGGAACAAGCCCATATCAAAATGACAAGACAAACAAACACAATGAACAATCTCAACACCCTTTTTATTTACCATTAGATAGCTTTTTATTGTAAGGTGTATCACAGAAGGTTCACCATAGCATGTAAGTAAATTTCCACCATGAATGATGCATGGCTTAGATTAGCGGCCCAGGCGTCTCTCTAACCATTTATACAAACTCATTTAAACTCACTTCATTTCCACATTTATTTCACCCATGGTAAGCATCCATAAACAAAAGTACATGATATCAACTAAATGAATGAAGTGCATGTTGAAAGCTTGCCATGTGACAGCACATATGAGCTAACTCTCAACCAAAGACATTTGTCAAGCCACAACATCATAATTTTAATCACAATGGGTCATATTTTATTTATGCAATGAAAGTAAAGTGTGCATCAAGTTCGAGAGAGCTCTATAACCAACTTTTCCCACAACAATAACAACATAAGCATTTTCATTCAGAGGTATAGATAACACAAATATCATGATAAACATACTCGGAATAGCATAAAGCTAATAGGTAGATATGGTGGACTCACTGGAAAAACTTTGGTTGAAGGTGTTGGAAACAAGTTTTTGCTTGTTGGAATTTTTGGGCTAGCAAGAGGGAGAAAGTTGACCATCTAAATGCATGCATGAGTGTCCATAGAACTAACTAATCCATGTTAAACAAGTAAATAACATTAGCATCAAAACATGAATAAAAGATAGCTCTTGATAAAATACTTGCAAATTATTACTCATTAACAAGCTCATGAATCATGCAACTATATGTATCTTTTAAAATCAACTCAACATCCCTTTTCCCAATCTTATAATAGCATCCAACATAATTCAACCCAAATTTCCAGTAGCTCTCTCATATATAAATGATAGTGTGGTGGTCTCACAAAATAAAAATCAAACCAAACAAACAAAAAGACGCTCCAAGTTTATGCGATAAAGTGTTTCGATCGAAAAACAGAAGTTAGACGTGTGCAAACCGAGAGTGTGTAGGTCCAGTGGGGTTGTCTTCACATCCCCAAGCTTATGGTCTTCACCATCCTTGGATAGCTCTTGGTGCATCTCCTCTAATCCCTGTGAAAAAACTTCAAAACACCGTTTCTCCCATTTCTTTTTCTGTGGGGCATTAGTAGTGATAAACAAATAGATTTCTTGCTGCATATAATCCTTAGAAAAAAATTCATATGAATGTCCAGAAAGTGTATAATGTTGTATGCCTACTCATAAACTCAATTGGATCAAAAAGATTCAAGTTAAAAGTTCTAAGCATGCATCAAACAAAATGGGACAGAATCTGTCCAGAAAAACAGCAGCAAAACGTATTTTTCTACCCTACTTAACTTTGTCGAAAATTCCGAAAAATTCATGCATACAGAGGATGAAAAGTTGCAACTACAGTTTAAATATGAGCTCATTCGGAGTTACAGAATAAGAATTAAAAATCATACCGTGCACAGATTCGTGCAGGAATAAAATCTCCGAACGCTATAAGCAACTTTTCAAACCAAAATGAGTAAAACTTGGCACTTTATTAAAAATTCCAGAAACTAAACTAAACACTAAGTCTCTTGTTACAGCAAGAGGACACAAAGAAAATCACAAATAAAAACAACCGGGTTGCCTCCCGTAAAGCGCTTTCTTTATAGCCATATAGCTAGGCTTCTTACTTGATGTTTATTGTGGACGAAGCTCATGAGGGAGCTTGAACTTTGGTGTCCCTCTTCCTTGGGAAGTGTTCCATGCACTTCTTGTGTGGAAACTGAAACTTCACATTCCCTTCTTTTGAATCAATGATAGCACCTGTAGTACGAAGAAAAGGTCTTCCAAGAATAATTGGACTAGAGGTTTTATTCCCCATATCCATGATTAGAAAATCAACAGGCACAAATGTCATATGTAACTCTACCATAACATCACTTACTTTTCCTAAAGCATGTTTAATGGAATCATCAGCAAGTGCAAGTTCAATAGAGCATTTTTCAAGATTTTTCAATTCAAGTACTTCATATAGTTCTTTAGATAAAACAGAGACACTAGATCCTAGATCAAGTATAGCATGGTGTGTCTCTTTTCCAATGGTTACTAGGACTTTGGGAATCCATATATCCCCAAGCTTAGGTGGTATCATAGCCTCTTGGTTGTACCTAGCAATCTTTTCTTTTAACATGATTAGCAATATAAGAACCAAAACCAGCTTGGTTAGTTATGGAAGGATCACTTGCAAATTTTTGTAAGATAGATATTAATTCATGCAAGCTACAATTCTCTAAGTCAAGCAATGGTTCCTTGACTTCACTAAGCATTTTAACTTCCTCAACTTTCTCTCTTTCATTACCATAATAGTTTCCTTAGCAATTCTCTCTTGCTCATGAATATGTTCCCAAGATTTATTTATAACCTCTTGACAATATTTAATTGTTTCCTCATGTTTTTGAGCTATAATGGTGTTCTTTAATGAGGAAACTTCCTTAGTGAGCTGATCTACCCTTTCAAACAAAGAGTCTTGTTTTTCAAACTTAGATATAAATTCCTTATTAAGCTCCTTTTGAGTAGATATAAATGATCTAATGGTGTTTTCCAAATCACTAGAAACATTACCACTAGTAGTATTTGTTTGGCACATATGGGGGTTTATTATAAGAGTTATAATTGTTGTTACCATACCCATTATTACCATAGTTCCTAATGAAGTTGACATCAATATTTTCAGGATTATTACCAACTAGTTCTTGCAAAGGCACATTTTCAATATTTTGTTTATTAATGAAAGCAAGAATAGTATCCATTTTAGATGACAAATCATTTGTTTCTTCTATGGAGTTCACTTTCTTAGAAGGATTAGGTGCTCTATCAGTATGCCATTGACTATAGTTTTGCAAAATACTTTCCAATATGTTCTTAGCTTCTACTATAGTTTTTCCCATAAAAGCACCTCCAGCAGCAGAATCAAGAATATTTCTAGACATGTAATTTAGACCATTGTAAAAAGAGTGTAATATGGTCCATTCGTTGACCCCATGTGATGGACAAGTTCTAAGCATAAGTTTAATCCTATCCCAAGCCATAGCAACATGTTCATTTTCATTTTGCCTAAAAGAAAGAATGTTGTTTCTATTTTGCAAAATTTTAACAGGAGGATAGTATTTCTTAATGAAAGCTTCTTTTAAATCATCCCAAGTTTTAATGCTATCAATAGGTAATGAATGCAGCCACTCTTTAGCTTTTCCTCTAAGTGAGAAAGGAAATAACTTCAGTTTTAGAATATCACTTTCCACATTTTTAAATTTCTGCATGTCACATATTTCAACAAAATCATGAAGATGCATAGAGGCATCCTCCATAGCACTACCGCCAAATTGTTCCCTAGTTATCAAGTTCAACAAACTAGGACTTACTTCATAACTCTCAGCATTTATCTTAGGTGTGGCAATGGGCCTAGCAATAAATTGATCATTTGGAGTGTTTGTGTAATCACACAACTTAGTTCTTTCTCCCATTTTAGCAAGTTTTTATGTGTTTTTAATTTTTTATGCAAAACTGAAAATAAATATGCAAACCGAACTATAAAAATGCAAGACAATGACAAAACAAATAAATTGCTTTGAAGGTAAAGATGGATAAGATGATGCTCACGTAGGTGCAACCTCCCCAAGCTTAGGTGTTAGCACAAGTTGGTGATGAAGTTGACTTGGTGAGATATCCTTGGATAAACCGGCGCCAGAAAACAGAGCTAGTGCAGGGGACCCTTGGATAAACCTTTCAGCAATGATTCCCCGGCAACGGCGCCAGAAAACAGTCTTGATGGCCCTTCACGTAGTTACCTGCGTGAAAAGTAAATGGGTTAGGTTGAGACTCCAAGTGCAGAGTGTGTAGTAAGTGGAAGACGTGTTTTCCCCACGAGGGGTGACTCGAGGGTTTAATATCGAACTCTCGGGGAATCAGTAGTGAAGATTTATCTTTCCTATCCTTCTTTTGGTTACCTACAAAACAAAGTAAATGTTTTGGTCCTCAACCTCACCTAGTGGTTGTCAAGCACAAGGTGTGAGAATGATATCAAGATAATATGCAATGCAAACAAGAAATAAATATGCAATGGTGGTAAATAAATATGCAAGGATGGTGGTAGCAATGATAAATGATATTTTTGGGTTTTTATGATGAATGCAAGATGTAAAAGTGTTTTTGTATTTTCGGATTTTTAAATGGCAGAAAATGGAAAAGTGGTAAAAGTGGTTGGAAAGGTGTTTCTTATGATTAAAAATGGACCGGGGTTCATGGTTTCACAAATGCACTCTCTCTTTAATAAAGTGGTAGACAATGGAACACTAGAGTTGACATATGAGATTGCAACACAACAGTTTAATGACAAGTTATAATTATATGGGCATCACGTCCTAACATAGAGACCTTTTGGTTATTAGTCTCTCTTATACTCCACCAAGATGCGAACTAAATCATAACACCTCAGTAATTAAGATAACTCAGAGTATAGCAATAAGTATCATGACATGAAGTTAAAATAAGAACATGCTAGATCTAGTCATGGAGTAGTGGCAATGGTCACACCCACATCTCCGGTAGCATGGTATTTCTTTTTATCCCTAGTGAGGCAACAAAGTAAGGTAAAGATACCCAAGTGGATCGCAGAACTTTCTCTCACGTTCACTGCACTAGCCACCCCCGTTACTCCAACTAATGCACACGTTCCCCCTCACACGCTCTCATAAACATGCTTGATCATGACAAGTAAATAAGAACGGGGTACATAATATGCATCTACTTTCATAACTGAAACAAAACCATTGCAATCTCAAACATATATTAACTCATAAAAAGATCCACCACAAAGGTATTACATAGATGACCGTAATCATGTTCAGCAGCTCATACGGTACTAATTAGTGAAGCTCGAGAGAGAGAGATACATAAGTTACTTCCACAAACCCATAGTCCAGAGGTGGACTACTCCCTCTTCATCATGGAGACGGTGGAGAAGTCGTTGGAGAAGATGGAGACCACGCCGGCAGCGCCCCGCCGGAGTTTTCCCCCTCCAATCTGCAGCTCCAGGTCTCTGTTTCGGTGTTTCTGTGTTTCTGCGGCGCTCCTTCCAGAGAACGTCGGGGACTATTTTTATAGGCGGTTTTAGGTCAAAACGGAGTCGGTGGAGGAAAGATCGACGGCAACGGAGCTCCGAGGGCCAAAAGGGGGGTCCCACGCGGCCAGGTACTGGGCCGCGTGGGCCCACCTATTTTGGCCCTCGGGCCTCCGCTTGTTTGCTTCCTTCGCTCCCACGCTTTGTTCCTTCCAAAAACTGATGCTCGTAAATTTCCAGGTCATTTGGACGTCGTTTGGGTCCCTGAAACATTAAAATATAGAAATAGGGTTTTCTGCCTGCGCAGGGTTAATTCCATAAAAAATAGGAAACATATCAAATATTCCCAAAATCATTATAAAACAGTGATATAACCCTTATATGATGCAAATATGACTGGAATATAAGTAAAATAATGCAAAGTTCATGTATGCATTTTACATGCATCACATACCATCCAAAAGGGTAGGAATTGAGCTCATGTAGAGGAATGGGTTCACCTTTGATGTCCATGCTGACTTGTGAAGTGTTGGAGTGCTTGACATGGTGATGGACGTGACCCGGGCTACATCAGCTAATGGCAAAGGAATGGGTTATTTCTTGGGCAATAATAATATTGTTGCTAATTTGACGCCCATCTATAAAAGCTTGCTGAGCCGGGTGTATGTAGTCTAGGAGATGGGGCTTAAGTCTATTTGCGAGGGCCTTAGCTATAATCTTGTAGACAACGTTGCAAAGACTAATTGGCCTATAATCAGCTGGTACTTGAGAAACAAGTTTCTTAGGAATTAAGACAATATGAGTATCATTTATATGTGCAGGCATAATACCAGAATGAAAGAACGATTTTACCAAGTTTGCAACATCGTCACCAATCCATCTCCATGTGGCCATATAAAATTCGACATTGAATCCATCGGGTCCTGGCGATGCGTTCCTCTTCATGTCCTGAAGAATGTCCCAGAGCTCTTGTTTGTCTGGCACTGAGTAAGTGTGGTCTTGGTTGTTCTGGGAAAGGTGGGAGTCTAAGTAGGGCCTACCAAAGTTAATATTGGAAGAGGCGAATATATGTCTAAAGTAATTCACAAAAGTATTGCTAATTTGCTTGGGCATGTAGTGAATAACATTATTTTCGTCCTTGATTGGGACAATTGTGTTTCTTCTACTTCTTTTGAGAATGGCCCTGTGAAAAAAAGAAGTGTTCCTATCTTCATCCTTGATCCATTGCTTATTTGCTCTCTGCATATAGTAATCGGTTAGCTTCGTTAAAATTTGTTCATACCTAGTAACCAGTGAGCTTTCAAGTGCATGATCTTGTGCATGGGTAGATTGCAGTTGCAGCTGTTTGATCTGCTCCTCTAAAGTATTCAACTCGCTTTGTAGTGGTTTCTTCT
Source organism: Poa pratensis (assembly GCA_947311845.1). NCBI lineage: Eukaryota > Viridiplantae > Streptophyta > Magnoliopsida > Poales > Poaceae > Poa > Poa pratensis. The sequence continues at coordinate 49,009,393 of CAMZMU010000117.1, read as the reverse complement.
TCCTGCACCAAACCTTGAGAACTCCAGCAAGATGGTTAGTTCGTTGCGAGAAGGATTTTCGATTTGTTTTGGACCAAGCCGCCTTTGCATGATATTGAAAGTCTTGTTCTTTTAACCACCAATTTTCTAATTTGAAATTACGCTTAACTCTACGAACCGGACCATCAGTGGACAGAAGAATAGGAGCATGATCACTAATAGTATGCATAATGGGCAAGTTATAAACATTGGCAACAGGAAAAACAGCACACCAGTCAGCGTTAAAATGACAACGATCAAGCCTTTCATACAAGGGTTTGGAAGAGAAACGTCTGTTTGTCCATGTGTAAGCCGGCCCGCTGAACCCCAAATCAAAAAAAACCACACGTCTTTACAAGAGATTGGAACATAGAGATACGAGAGCGATTAATATTGGAAGAACTTTTATCCGCATCATATAGCAGTTCATTCATATCCCCTATACAAAGCATTGGTAGGTTACTGTTATCATAAACAAAAGATGCAACTTGCTCCCAGATAATACTAGTCTGCTTATGGTAAGGATCACCATAAATACACACCAAACCAAACTTGTGATTACTAGCCCTAATAGTGACTGAAGCTAGGATAAGATAGAAACTAGAACTATGCACAGTCACTTGAATATCATCATTCCACATTAGCCAAAGCCCACCTGCACGTTTTCGCGAAGGAACCACAAAGCTATCATGCATATTAAATCTAGAAGTAATATCAGCAGGTTTAATTTTTGAGGATTTGATTTCTGAGACAAAAATTACCCGCGCCTTTGTGGAGTCGATAATCCGGGCAAGGTGGGACATTTTGGTACTACTAAGGTTTCTGCCCATACCTTGGCAGTTCCACTCGACAACTTTCATGGCGCCTCAAGGTCTAGCGCACTGCCCCTCAAGTTGATTTCCAAGCTTTCTCTTTTGTGTCTCCCTCCTCAAGATCGCCTTCACACCACAAGGAGGTCACCGCAGTGCTTTAACGAGGTGGACGAGCTGCTGTTCGCAGAAGAGTTGTTTTACAGGATGCAAGGGAATCGATCCCGGCCAATCTGCCAAAATGAGTCGCGGCGAGCAAATATGGGAAAGCTAGGATGCAGGGGCTCGGGATTGACAGAATTAGAGCTGAATCGAGCTGGGGAGCACCGGATTTGTAGGGAGAGGAATCTAGAGAAGAAATCAAAGGGGACGGCCGCAAGTTTCTCAAAGGAAAAGGAGTCGATTTGGGAATTTTTTGATCGTAAGAAGAACTGGGAGATTAGGGAGATTATGTGGGGGAATAACAGATCGATACGGAAAGGAGATTAGAGAGCTGGGGGAATCAGAGGAAGAGATCGGCATAGCGCTAGTCCGGCATGTCGCCAGTCGCCATGAGAGGCAAAGTCGTATACGTTCTCTTCGAGGTCAGCTCGTTATCTGTTCCGAGTATAGCTTGGGGCTGAATTTGGGGGTACTCCCAGCTGAATTTGGGGGGGAGTACCCCCAAGTTCAGCCCCAAGCTATCCGCGGACACGTTCAGATGTGTCCGGATGTGTCCGCGGACAGTGATCGGACCTCCCCAAAAGTGGTCTCATCCAACCCTGTAACTCAAAGTCTCCCCAAATTGTGGGGTCATTTGCATGTGATTGGTGGAGAAGTAGAGAGAAGAACAAATGAAGGACAAAAGAAAGGAAAGCAAAAAAAAGGTGGTCCAACCACTAGCCCGGACAAGCCTGGACGTATGCGGAGTGTTTGGGACCATGGTTGGGTGCATTATTTCACTCTCTCTCTCCTGTCCGGGCTGTCCGCCCGGACGTTTGGGTGAGGTTTGAGATTCCCAGTTGGAGATGCTCTAAGGATGGCAATTTTACCCACTAGTGTGGGTACACGGGTACCCGCATGGGCAGGGTATGGGCAGAATTTTATACCCATGGGTAGTACTCGTACCCTACCCGTTAAGTCACGGGCAGGGCAAGGGTATAGCATTGTACCCATGGGTCTATACTAACATGTGGATCTTACCGGTGGAGCTCCAACATTATTGAGCTTCCTGTCTATACTAACATGTGGATCTTACCGGTGGAGCTCCAACATTATTGAGCTTGTGAACATATGTTTAAATTGTCATCAACTGTTAATTTGAATTGAAACAATCGTCATATACTCATTGAGTTGAGATAAATGTTTTTATTTTGTGAAATGTGTTATCGATGAATGTAAAATTATCAATAACTTATACTATTTAATCTACCCGTTGGGTACCGTGGGTATGGGTAAAGTTTTATACCCATGGGTACGGTATGGGTAGAACTTTTTACCCATTTACTACACGGGTATGGGTATGGTATTACTCTACCCGTCCCATACCCTACCTATTGCCATCCTTAGATGGAGCCTGCCTTGTACGTACTCCAGTGATAGGGGCACGCCATCCGCCTCACAAGAGAGTATCAGAATGACTCCAACGGGCCGACGCATTCAGTCCGCCCGCGTCCATTCCTGTCCACGCGAGCCAAATACACGGCCCAACACGGCGATGCAAATGGACCACACATCCGTTTTCCTGTCCGCCGCGATCCATTCTTGGCCCAAATTTGGGCCAGGTTTGCGTCGGCCGCAGACGCGCGCGGACCGCTATTGTGTCCTCCCCGAGTCCACCCCTGGCCCGCCCATTAGAGGCAAAAATCAACACTCCGGCTTCTTCTCTCCCAAAACCCCACTCGAGCTCCAGCCGTAGCCATGGCCAACGCAACCGCCGCCGCTGGCTCCGCCGCTGGACCTGCCGCCGAGAACCCCTTTGACCTCGATTTCGCGCCTGAATCTCCGAAGAAGCCAAAGAAGGAGCTGACGACAGAGCAAAGGGCCGTAGAGACCCAGAAGCGGGGCACCCGGAGGAGGTTAAAGGAGGACAGGGTCGCCGCCGCCGAGCAGAAGGGTAAGGACGAGGAATCTGACCTCGTGTCCAGGACCGCGACCGCTGCCCTCCTCCTGATTGGAATGGTACCACCCGCGGGAGCGGCCGCGGCCGCGACTGCGGCGGCCAGCTCCAATGGCTTCACGCCCGACCGGCCAGGTCATGAACTTCCGTGATGGCACCCTGGCCTGCGTATGGGTACTTCCCGAGAACCATGCCGCCGCAGGTTTCATCCGAGGTAGGGGAATCCGCGCCCGCCACCCTCGAGGTACCTACCCTTGATCTCAATGCTTCCGCTACACCCTTGGCCAGCCACTCGCCGGCGCCGCAGGTCGCGCGTGCAGCTACCTCGGCTATTGTCGCCCACGGCCGTAACCTGTTTGCCCCGGAAGCCGATGCAAGAGGCAAGCAGGCCGATGCTAGGGCCAAGGAGGTCGAGGCAAGAGCAAAGGAGGCCGATGTGAAGGGCAAGGAGCTTGAGCTCGCCCTACGCCAAGAGGAGGCGAGTATCATGGACATGGATATCTCGGCCTTCACCCCTACGAAGAAGGCATGCTACCTCAAGAAGTAAAGGTACTACATGGACCGAGATTGATCACATCTCGGTCGTTTTAGTAATGTTGCATGCCGGCGTTGGACTATGGCCGAGAGGGCCGGAAAAACATGGCCGATGAGGCCGGGATTATGTGTGATTTTGGGTATGTATGCAGACATGGCCGATGAGGCCGGGATTATGTTTTATTTAGGGTTAATTTGGTTGCTATATATTTATTTTGCTGCAATGTGATCACAATGGCCGAAAATGATCAAAACCCTAGCCGGGAAAAATGATCAAAACCCTGGCCAGGCGGACACAAGGCGTCGACCCGTTGGGTGCAGTGGCCAGAAAGGGGCGAACATGGGCCTGACGCGCATCCGTTTGCCGACCCAAACGGACAAAACGCGCGTCCGTTTGCGTCGGCCCCTTGAGTCATTCTTATATCTCCAGAGGGAATTGGTTTTTTATAGTAGTCAAAATTTCATTCGTCTTAGATCATGTACCGAAAGTTGGTTTGACAATGGTAAAATACCCACCGTGTTTATGTACTCAAAAGGGACTTTCTTTAAGCTAAAAGAAATTTACCTTTTAATTACTAGTGGAAATGACTAATTTTCCAGAAATTCACTTTGGCACCGGTGCAAATGCTCCTGTTATGTTTGTCAAAATTTTAAAAATATGAAAACACATCAAAACAATCTGAAAAATATTGGACACGAACATACATGTTTTCAATATTCGTGTAACATTGCAGAAGCAAATGACATTTTATGTGGTCTGCGCAAAAAAGACCAAATATGTGGCCGAAATGAGATTTAAAAATGCATTTTTCAAAGCACGGATTTTGTCTTTTTGTACAGACCACATAAAGTGTCATTTGCTTCCGCAATTTTACACGAATGTTGCAGACATGTATATGTTCATGCCCAATTTTTTTCATTTTTGTTGATGTGTTTTCATATTTTTTTAATTTTGACAAACATAACAGGAGCATATGCACCCGGGAGCCAAAACGCCTCTCCCCTAATTTTCCCACTAGTCTATTTCAACCGGTGTACGGTTGCTTTTTTGGGTAACTCCAACGACACCTCCATTCTGAACGTGGAAAGTGTCCGTTTTGTTTCTTTGGGGCGCATATGTTTGTCTGAACCGCGCCATGGCACCCAACAGTGCCCTCCATTTTTTCAGGCATGTGTGGCTTTTTTCATTTTCACTATTTTGACCATTTTCACTATTTTGACCATACTCAAACAATTCAACGCACCAACGCGGAGGCGAGAGACCGGAATATGCCACCCAACACAACAGGCACATTAGCTCACGCAAATCCAGAGGAAGGCAAAATACTGAGGAGAGGCCTCCACGATTTTTACCGGTACGGGGCAGGAGGCCTCTATAGTTCAATAGCTTGTCGTACATGACCCAGTGGTCGTCCCCCCTCCCCCCCCCCCCCCCTCCGCTGAACTATTGTGTCGCCTCCTCATCGGGTCGAGTTGCTGCTGCAACTGCACCGACAACAAGAACCAAAACTCCAGGGTTGGTGACCGGGAAGAGGATGACGGCATGAGCATGCTAGGTAGTCGAAGCCCTCCTCCTGGATTCTCTCTCTAGATAGGGAAGGGGGCAACACGGGTGGAGACGGCAAAACCTTGGAAATTCGGGTGAGAGGAGATGGGGGCTGACAGGTGACCCTACGTCCACCTCATGTACTCTTCCACTTGTCCTGCGAACACAGTGCCTACAAATGGTCCACTAGATAAGATTGTTGTGAAACGACGATCAATCGACTATTTGCACGATTTGTAACACCCACAATTGAGATTTAGTAGCTTGAAAAATATATCAAAACATGATACTAACATGTTAACATAACAGAAATATCATTTTTTTAATTTACTCACCAACCTGCCTAGGTAATAAATTTGTATAAAATACTGGTAGTGATAAAGAGTGTTTTCCTGCATTGAATGCGGTTGTGTGGCCGTGCAGAGCAAAGCCACACGAGCAAGCAAAACATTGATGAACGAGCTAGAGGCTAGAGAGAGGGAGAAGCGGCTTTTTGCTCGTAGCCACGAGCAGCGACGTGACAATACGGGCCCGAATCTCCACGCGACTCCACCACAGTCAACACATGTACTGTCACACGCCGCCCTCCTCCCTCTCTCTACCCCTATAGCCCTCCTCTCTCCCTGGCGGAGACTATTTTCTCGGGTATTCCTAGCGGCGGAAAAACGGAATCTTCGGCGCTCGCTCGCTCTCTCGATTCGCTGCTCTCCACCGCCCCCCTCCCCGAGCGCCTCCCCCTCTTCGTCGGCGGCGGCGGACTCCGAGGTCCTTCCCCGAAGAAGACCGCGCACGTCGGCATTGTACTGGTAAGGGCGATCGTCACGGTCCTTTTTTAAGCGGCTTTGGTTTGGGTTTTTTATTTGCTTCCCCTTTGACGCGATCTTGACGGTTAGGGCTTTCGAGGGTTTACTTGCCGGCGGCGCAACGACGGCGAGCGCCGCCGATCGCTCTAGACCTCTAGTTATCTGCGTTCTTCTCTCCCCGCTCTCCGTACCCAGATTTTGGCTTTCTTTGCTTTCGTTCTTTCCCCCCTCAAAGATCGATTTGTTCTTGCATTATCTTGTCCTCTTTCTTGTGAATAAAATCTCCTTCCTTTCTTGCATTGTATCTTCGAAGTTCTGCATCGAGGTTATGCCTGTACTATCTGCTACTGTAGTTGTTTAGGAGAAATCGACAACTGGCCCCGCCAAGTATAATAAATACTAAACCAAATTCGTGGACCAAGATTGACGAGGTTTACGCTCGAGAAAATAATGATACTGTAGTAAACAAGAGTCTAAATTCAAGTCCAATAGATGTTCCCTCCGCTCCCCGCGCGCTGAATCGTAATACTAGTTTTTATTATCTTCCGTTGTGAGTTCTGATCTTGCTGTTTTCAGGTTAATTTGTGAAGCGTACGCCAGGAGACACAGCAATCTTCGGTTGGGTCAAGGTAATCACTCTACCCATGCATCTTGATGTGCCCCTGAGATAGGGACTCATGCCTCTTTGGCCTCAGTTGCAATGCCCTTTTTGTTTTCCCAAATAATTATCACTGTAGTAGGTAATTAATGATACTTAATGCAAATGCTTTCTCTGTGCTTCCCATGTAGTGTGATCATAAAAAGTGCACACTTTCTCTGTTGTTCAACTACTTAACTTTGTGTTGGGGACTATCGGTGCTTCCCCCTTGCTTGACTGTTCTATCTTGGGGACCGGATGCATGGTTTTGCATGTGTAGTGCTACATTATGTTTGGAGGCATTGACCAAGACAGAACCCCTAAGTGCTTGAAGGCGGGACCTGTGTCTTGATTGGTCTCTACGAGCTGTGCATACATAGCCTCAGCACCCAATTACGTGACCATGTCTCGAGTGAGGTAGGAAATGACAAGAGTGAGGAGAAGCTGTCGCCAGCACAACACTTGCCACTGATGCTGCTTGTTGCTTATTTGCTAATGTGGCAGAAGATGGTCAACAAGTCTAGTTAGTGCATTCAACAGATGAGCTGGTTCGCAAAGGCCATGTCACCAGCCCGTCATCCGTCTTGTAGTGTTGCCTTCTTCCTCTACTGTTTCTTCTTCCAGCTGGTGACTCCAACCTGTTTTTCTCAAGAAAACACAAAACTTTACGTCTTACTGCATTAATAGAAATAAGATTTCATGTCTTTTATGCGCCGCCTAGACAACCTAGGCCAGATGCGCCGCCTAGACATGCTCTGGCCACCCGCCTAGCTGAGAAACTTAACTTGATACTATCATATCAGTTTTATAGGGTTACTGATGTAGCGCCCCATTTGTACCACGACACCTAATCTGTGCACCTCATATTGCAATCCAATCTGTCAGTCAATCCCGTATGAGATCTCAAACGTTGCTTTTACTGCGCAATGGCTATCTATATTTAGATAGTGATCTTTTGTTGTGGATAGTTTGCTATAAAAACAGCCTATTTGTACGGACCATGTAATGGTCTTCGACGTTTTAACTAATTACTTCCATAATTTATTGGCTGGCTGTCTTCTTTAATTATAAAATCTTTTATTCTCTGTTTACATTAAATTGTTGGCAATTTAATATCTGTAAACCAACATAGAACATCAACATAATTTAAGTTATACTTAACTTGCTAATTACTCATGTTTGGACAATAGATAAACAAAATGGTACAATCATACAATATGTGACAAGAAACCTACAACTGCAAAGTGAGGTTTTGCCTCTAGTCTATTTCTATTTCGTACGTACCATATTTCTTCCTGCAACTACCACAACTGCTCAGTCTACCTCTCCTTGTCGGCCTTTTAGTCTCTGGCTCATGTTGTCTCGTAGTTGCCACATTGCCTAAATCTTTAAGCCCTAGGTTCCGTTGAAACCTCCAACCCTACTCGTTAACAGGTCTGATGAGGTCTTCATTAGCTCTGCCGGCGATATATCGTTCGTCACCTCCAGCATCACGGCATCGCTGGCTGGTACCCTCCCTCGGTTCCACCTTCATCGCTATTCATGTGTCGCTGGTGACACTCTATCAAAGTTCATTAGTCGAGTTCGGCACTCAGCAGTTCATAAAAAACCAATCGAGTGGCACAAGCTATTGCCATTCGCGAGGTCTCGGCGATCAACTGCTAGAAAAATAAAGATGAATCCCATGGTACCTGACATTGATCATGACTGAATATATGTCTATTTATGTATCTTCTTTTATAAACAAGATCTCTAGTAGTACAAACCACGGCAACAATTAATCGGAGGAAGTAGCCCACTTCTTGATTTATGCAGCCACCAGAGCTCATCGCCAGTTGCTCATCGCCCAGAGGATTATCATGGTAGTCACGATCTTGATACAAAAAAGTGCAGTAGCTATGGCAATATGCATGATTGCTCGATTAATTTGCCGATCTACTAATGTGGTTGGAGCTCATCACGTTGGAGACGGAGAAGAATTACCGTGGTTAAGTTTTTAGAGAGGACGGCAGCGATGTGAAATCGGAACATGCAACCTCACTCTAGATGGCCTGACGTGCAGGATCATATACAGGAACATGCAACCAGTTCAGCTCTGCGCCTCAGCGATAAATCCAGTGTCTACCAGCGGTGGGAATCACAGGTGGCTGATCTTCAGGTCAGTGTGGGGGCAAAGGAAGCTCACGGCGCAAGGCGTGCAGTTGTTCGTGACGTCGTACCTGTTGGGCGTGTCGAACATGGTGTTGCGCTGTTAGCAAACCAATTAGGCAGTACTTGATTGGCCGTGGCTGAATTTCAGATGACGATACAGTTGGCGTCGGCCAGCCAACCAAACTCTATAAACATGATCGAATATGACACACCTGCATGTGCATGCTAAACTCAATATAATAGTCACGTACCAATCCAAAAGGGAAGAAAGAGAAGTAGCCCCAAACACAATCCATCCATCAGTCTCTCTCAGGTGCACGTATACGTGTCCGGCGAGGGAACAAGATCGATTGAAGGTCTCTCTGATGCATGTACATGTACCATCGGTCTCTGCTGGATTGAAGCTGGGCCGCAAGACTACAAAAGATTGAGCCGCTAGATTGAAGCTGGGAGACTGGGCTTAAAAGATTTGATTTGGGTCCTGTGTTTGCATAGATGTGTGGATGAACCATCACCAATCCAAACTTAATAGTTAAGATTATTTTTAATTTGAATGGACATATTAGTACGATGTACAGTAAATAATATGCTAAATGATAATTAGTCTGTGGTATAACAATCAATCATTTCATTGCGCCCCCTTCACTCGGACATGCACAATCCTTTTTAGATGTGATTCACGTGAACCTTGATAAATTGGCATATTTTCTCTAGTTTTGGAAAGGAATACTCACGAATTAAATTTGTTCATTTATTTGTAAAATGGCGGCGATTTAAGTCCGCGTTATCAACTATTTTTTTAGGGAGTAACATTTGAAGCAATGGATATATATGTGGTGAACTTGATCATTCTTGGTTACCTAAATGATAGTATAATTTTTTTAGGAGAAACAGTGGGAGAGATGATACAGTATAATCATTGCATATTGTTGAAAGCAATTTAAATGTGCTAAATTAGCAACCAAATATCAGTTTGCTGATCAGACATAAGGACTGAGGGTCATGAATCTTTGTGGTGTATCCTTGAAAGGGACCTGTGATTTGATCTGCTATATGGTCTAGCAGGTGAAGAATCATTGCAAGAAGCCATCAAATGAGTTTGTAGGAATTGTTAGTAGAAGGACAACACAGTGTGAAGATACTAATGGGAGCTTAAGTCATGCATTTTATTGCATGATAATCAGATTTTATTGGTAGGTATCTTCTTTTTGTACTATTTACTCATGAAATTCGAGTTTTATGGTAAATTCAGACTTTCCTTTCACTGACTGTACCTTTTTTTCTTCCTGAATTCATTCTCAAATTTACAGCTTGTGGAAGCTTGATCTCAGGAACTGAAGATAGAATAACTTCTCCGTCTCATATATGATATAGGGGTGTGCATTGTCTGTGTCATCTTGCTTCAATAGTTGCAGAATTAATGGGTTCAAACAGTCTACCCTTTGGACTCGGTTCTGGAGGATATAGCTGCAGTTAACCCTTCGTCAGAGAGAACAAGCAACATGGAAGCAACCCCATCGTGGTGCAAACGCCAGCAACCCTGTGCATGCACTCAGCAGGTTATTATTTGGATTAGCATATGAATTTAAGTCATAGATTCCATGTCATGCTCATCATGTTGTTTAGCTGTACATGTTCAAATGTAGATTTCTTGATGGAATTTCGTGATTCAGAGACAAGGTAGATTATTGGGTAGCTGCTACAGTAATTTTCATCGAGGGATGTACTTATATACTATTATTTCTGCTCGTCAATGGCCTCCATGTGTAGTAGGATATCAATAGGAATTTTAGAGGATTCCAGTCCTTAGAAAATCTCCCTAGAAAAGCCCTTTGGATCATAGAATTGAGGTTGTCAAATTCCGATGTAATTCTTTGCTACGACACCAATTTTATACAAAAACCAAAATGATCTCAGACGCCATTTCATTTTTCTTTCTAGAAGTTCAATGCATTTTCTATATCTTCTTAGCTGTCATTTCATTCCTTCAAATTTCATTTATTCACTTCCTGTGAATAAACCATCCAAAGGCGTCCTTAAAAAATTTCCTATATTTCTAGACCCTTTAGGAATCCATAGTATGTGACATCTCATTCCTGTGTGTTTCGTACTCCTATGTTTTCTAGTTCTGCGACCCAAAGAGGCCTTAAACTGTTTATTTTGTAATGCAGGACTGAGAGGACTAGCATGTCTGTTGATCGTGGTTGTGATCATGCAGAAGATGATGGACATATCCATGCAACAGTAAGCCTTGGCAATGTTTTTCGGTTTGACCAGGGGAGTAGCACTCAAAATGCATCTTATCAAGAGGACCGATATGGGCCAACTTACTCCCCGGTTAGCCATTTTTCTGAGATAGATGAAGAACAGCATCGGGTCTACATGGACAGTTTGTGCACTAAAAGTAAACCTGATCATACCTCAGCTGGTCAGTCGCATCACAGGGATGAAGTAAGCCGAGCTCACACGAAGAAGCCATTTGATAAATTGCACACTATCCATCCTGCGCAACCTGAACTTTCTTCGCGTGAGGATTTTCATGACCAGTCGAAACCTGATCACACCTCAGCTGGTCGGTCGCATCACAGGGATGAAGTAAGCCGAACTCACACAAAGAAGCCATTTGATAAATTGCACACTATCCATCCCGCGCAACTTGAGCTTTCTCCGGGTGAGGATTATCATGACCAGTCGAACATTAGCAAAAATTGCAGGAGTAAGTATCGTGGCAAGATGTTACGAACAACAAAGGAAAATTGGACTTCTAAGAAAAACAATTCATATAGGTCCTGCATTAGTACACATGGGAGGAACCGTCGACAGGCAAGGTATCGAGATCAGCTATCTGAACCGAAAGCGAAGAAGAGTCGCCAGAAAAGGTATGGCGATCAGCTGTCTGGAGAGAAAGCTAAGAAGCGTATGACTTGCAAGGAGCACCTTAAAGAAGTCTGCTCAATCCGAGAGCAGGACGAGCGATCATATCTGCATGAAGTACATTGTGGTGGTTCTGATGTGATAAGAAATGATAACCGGGAGGAAAAGGCTGAAACAACCGATGAAGTAGCTCATGGTGGAGCAAAAGGGAACTGCCAACTGACGAAGAATATTTTGACAGTTCCTACATATTGTGGCTCAACAAAGTCTAATGATATCTCAGATGTGTTGAGTCCAAAGTACAGCATTAAAACCATAGCTTCATCAAATAGCCGAAAACAGAGTGAAGGAAGTAGCAACATGAAACTAGAATCTGACCAGCGTCGCAGTGTTGTTGATTGCACAGGAAACACGGCTGAGGTTTCCACGTGTAACCTGCAGCATCTTCCCTCCACTCATATGGAGAAGGGTGTGAATACAAAGCAGTCAGATAGTACTCCATCTGAATTACTTCGTGAATGCCTGGATATTTGGAGAAGAACAAGAAGATTAAGGAAGGACAGTGGTGCTGAAGCTGAAAAACTAGTACAAACCAATGAAATAGGTACTGCGAGGTATAAAAAGTCTGCTGATTCTGGTAGCTCAGAAAGTGAGGATGGAAATGTCAATGCACCTGTGAGTCCTTCAGGGAGCTCAGAAAGCACGGCTGAAAATGAAACAGCATTGGACAAGTCTGAAAAACGTAAAAGTGCCACGTCACCTGATGAATTACAAACACGTGGTGAAGGAACAGCTAAGACAAATCCAGAGCAGCCCTTCAGATGCCTTACTGGCAGCAATTGCAACAAAAGCTTGGCTAAACAAGGGCTGTTGTGCAATTTGGAGGTTCTGCCAGAACCAAATCTGGGTGAAATCACACAGCAAAAAGAAGAGGCTAAAACTCCATACTATATGATCTCAACTGCTCATCCAAATGCCATGGTACAAACTAGTCAGAACAGCTGTTACTAGCTGATACTAGCCAGATACAGCCTAGACATAACAGGGGTTCAGATACTAGCAAGGTGGATCAAGCAGTTTCTTTGCATCCTGATTGTAGTCTGCGTCGAAATGTTTCTCAGCAGAAAGCAATTAACAATCATTTGGATTTGGATTCTAGGAGAAAATATAAACTGGGTGCCAGAGCAGAAGGCGATGGTGCCAAATTGTGTGAGCAAACAGCTAGCTTGAAAACTGGTCCGACACTGCCGAATCAAGAAACTGTTGCTGTTTGCTCGCCGCAGGATCTCAATGTGAAGGTCCATGGGTCAGACTGTTTCAATCAGGGCAGTGAAACTACTCCATTCAGTGTGTCAAATTTGGATAAAGGAAGCACACACTTTTGCCCAAAGAAACCTGTTAGTTGCTCCTGTGGAAGTGATTGTCGAGACATTAAAAATTGCTCCAAGGGAGGTGATTGCAGAGACATGCCATTGGATACCATGAATTGCAAAAAAATAAACAGATTTCTTCAGAACTGGGAAATTATGAAAACGATATTTGTCAGGAAGGAACAGAGGATGATTATCAGTTACCTGAAGTTCTTGAAGTACCATTAAATGAGCAAATATCCCTCCAGTCTGATGCTGACATAACAAATTCCGGTGTTGCAAAACCAGCCGATAGCGCTCCACGTTTTGCAATACCAGACTTGAACTGTTTGCCTAGTACGGCTGCAGATGAAGAAGGATATGTGGCATCTGAGGAAGTCATTAATCAGGTAACTGGGCACATTTCGATACCACAGGATACTAGTCAGAGCTTTTCAGCCTGTAGTGGTACCGCTGTTCAGAAAGAACAGTCTAAGCAACCCGAAAAGAATGAATCTACTGGAGGGCACATTTCGATACCAAAGGATGGTAGTCAGAGCTTTTCAGCCTGCAGCGGCACTGCTGCTCAGGAAGAACACTCTAAGCAACCCAGAAAGAAGGAAGTTGCTGGAGGAGTGTGCGAAAGGGAGATTGCAAACGAAGCTCGGATCTCTGAGTCACATATTGGGCCACCACAAGTAAGCTGTGTTGACGAAAGCAGCGTATCAACTCAGGCATTCAGATGTGCCCTTAGCGAATTCATAAAAAACATCTTAAAGCCTCTGTGGGAAGAGGGCCTCTTATCCCGGGATGTCCACAAACTTATAGTGAAGAAAGCCGTAGATAAAGTGACCCTCACGTTGGGCCAAAAGGTACCTCGGACAGAAGCAGCCATCCGTATATTTTTAACAGAAGAAGAATCAATAGGCGTAAAACGACTCATTCAGGTGGCTTGCCTATTCTCTTTCTGTTGATGCTAATTCTTTCCCAATTGGCTAAAGAAAACTGCGGTGTGTTGTCTTGCAGGGTTACCTAGATGTTTACCTGGGAAAGGAAGTTCTTAAAAGAACTATTGCCTGATACGATCTGACCATTCTCTGGAAGCCCCAAGTAAAAATATTCTTAACCCCGTTTGTTGGTGTTAATTGAATTCCCATGTTATGGATTTTTCTAGCTAACCGTGAACTCCTTGATTTCCACAGGTAATTTATAACAAGTGGGGATCAACCTTTTGCATTTACTCGGCATCAGCAGAAGCCAACGAGAAGATCTTTGGGAGTTAACGGATCTTTCATCTGCTCCTGACGAGCCGACTTGTCATGCAAACATATCAGTACGTAGGTTTGTAATCTAATGTAGGGCAAATGCCGTGAACATTTATGATGCAGCCAAGTAATGTGCATTTACCCAGTACGTAGGCCTGTAATCTGATAAAGTGCGGAAGTTGCAAAGAAGTCGACGAAGCTGCATCTGGGTAACGCGTGCTTCGGGTTTCAGCAAATGCTGCCCATATTGCATGGCCTTTCCTGTAACGTAGTAGTAGTATGATAAGTATAATGTTTACGTTATAAGGCAAAGCGCAATCGTTGCAAATATGTCAGGCGAAGCTGCATTTGGGTTGCGCATCTCTTTTCAGTAAATGCTTGGATTACCCATTGTGGTGCATGCCATTCCTGTATCTATGAAATGCGCGCTGTGGGCTGTGCGTTACTTTCCTGAAGAAATCATGAAAGGTCTAGAAACTCATGCACCTGAAAAGGTGCATTGTACATCACGATTTGGTGGTGTGGCCGAAATGCGTTTGTCCACCGCCGACGTGCTCCACACCTGGCCGATTTCTTTGTTAGTGCTGATCCCACTACGCATGGACGGCGGGTTCCATGGAAACATGCACACAAACATCTTTTCGTCCCTTCACGCATTCATGGGTACCACCAGGGAGCATCTTATTTTCTTTGACAAAGCACGTGCATATGCACTAGAAGGTTTAAGCAATGCTTGTTTTTTCTTAAGACTACCATGGACTCATTACATATATACATTTTCGTTCCTTCACGCATTCATGGCTGAGTGTAAAGAGAGAGTGCAAAATTGAGAAGTCTTGTAATCGAGCAGTGGCAAGATTGGTTGGTCATAGTGCCAAGAATGATAAAACCTTTTTAACTAATTGTACACCATTCCACCCTTGAATGCATAGAATTTTTTGAGAAATGACAAAAATGCAAGGACTAATAAAAACATGATGCTTTGAGCTTTAGAATCTACATCATTGTCGGGGGGCAACAAAGTCACAAGGATATATAAGATATAAATATTAAATAGAGGGAGACACACAAGAATTTCAGCGAATTTGGAATAAGGTGGAATTTTGCATTAGTTAGAGTGTTGCTGTGATTCTGATTTCCCTGTCGAGATCACAACGTTACTCGCGAACTCTTTACACATGCAACATAGATTCTACTCCCTCCGTTTCTAAATGTAAGCCTTTTTATTTTTTTGGGCACATATAGCTAGACTTGTTTTTGTGCAAGATTGATATGAATCTTGTAAAACATGTCTAGATATATATGATAAAAAAAAGCTAAAAGGCTTACATGTAGGAACGGAGCGTATATATGCCCCATTATAAGAAAATGTCTATATAGAATGCAATGACCTTCTGAACCTATAATTTTTTTAATCTAAATAATGTGAAGACAGATATATATCCTTACTCAAAATGGAATTTTTAAAGAACAGAAAGATAGATTAGGACGAATATTCCACAACTAATTGCGCCCGCACCCCACTATCAGATCTCCTATTTTTGAGTTTTCAAAGAATCCGAAATAAATCATGAACATTGGTTATGTTGTTTCTCGTGCATCCAGAAAATTTCATCCTAAGATTTTTTTTTTTTTGATTTTTTTCATCCTAAGATATGATCATATGTGTCTTGTGCAAAAAAGAAAAGACACAAGTGAACAATATCACATACTATTCACACATCATTTGTCTTTTTTATGCAGCCCACATATTGTCAAATTTTGGATGAATATTTGTGGATACTTGTGAAACAACATAACCAATGTTCATGATTTATTTCACATCTTTTTGAAAATTAAAAGTACGACATGCGGAATAAGGTGCGGACGCCACTAGTTGCAAATTTTAGTTTCCGTCTCTCAATGTGCACATAAGACAAGGAGATATAATTTGTTGTTAGGAATTCCACTCATATGTGTAGGGTAGCAACCTATAGAAAACTCGGTGGTATCATTACTTTAATCTGAATGGCTGTACAAGATAAATTCTTACGATGCGCTCATACGCAAACAGAACACGACTGCGCTGCTCCAACAACCAGAAAGAACTGACTGAACAAGCAAGCGGCGCGATGGAACCCCTAGCTGCAGCGCGGAGGAGGCCTCCGGCGCCCGCGCCGCCACCGCTCCTCCTTCCCCTGTTCCTCCTCACCCTCGCCTTTTCCTCATGTGGCGCGGCTGCTGCTTCCGGGGCCCCGGTCGGAGAGGATTACGTCCGGCCGCCGGCCCGAACCTACGGCGGCCAGCCCAACGCCCTCCTCGGTCTCTTCCCCTGGAGCAAGAAGAAGGCCTCCTCTTCCGCTTCCGATCCCCAGCAGGTGACATCTCTGGTTCTGCCCAATTTCTTGCATGTTGCTCTTGATTTGGTCTATTCGAAGGGGATTGGTGACGTTTTTGGAGTTGAAGAAATGTCCGTTTCTTGATCACCGGTGTCGTTCCTCGCTAGTTTTGGGTCAACTTATCGAAATGAGTTGTTTTATGGTTAATTAATTTAGCTCTCTCTCGGTTGCCAGAAAAATATTGATAGAGTACCGATGTCTTGCAAAAGGTCAACTTGTCCTCAAATATCTAGTTGTAAAATTTGCTGGGTGTTCATTTACTTGCTCCATTCTGTATTTGCTTGGCGAGTGAGTTCATATGCCTGCTCTTTACTAGATCTGGCATGGAATAATTACATCTCGTCTCCCGATTTATCTCAATTCCAATCATGGATGATCGTGTATTTTCATAATGAGGTTCAGCAAACTTTTGTGCCTATTGAGTATTTGAGAGTACCGTCCATCTGTGATGTAAAAATTACGTACTGTAGCTTGGATTGGACCGACCAATTTGTCATACAGAAGCACAGAGGATGGAAGTATGTATACTGCATGTTATGTTAAAGTGGTGGCATCTTGATTTCAGTTTAATCTTGTCACCTAGTGGTATTTTATCTCTGTTTTGGCCTTCCACATAGGCTGATTTGCCTTCCACACTCTAGCACGTTCAACTTCAAGATGTGTTAACTAGTGGCAAGCCGAATGCAACCCATGGTTGACAAGCTGGCAAGAAAAGTGCCCACGTGGAAGGCAGGTCTTATGCAGAAGAGTGGGAGGCTAGTCCTTATTGACTCTGCTCTCATCATATCTGCGGCAATTTACCCAATGATGGCTTTGGACTTGCCACCTTGGTTTTTTGAGAGAGCAGACAAAATCTTCAGAAGCTTCTTCTGGGCTGGGTCAGATGAGGCAAGAGGTGGGCAGTGTGCAGTTGCATGGAAGATCGTATGTACTCCCAAAGAGCTAGGTGGCCTTGGAGTCAAATGTCTGCGCACGTTAAATCTTGCTTTAAGGATGCGATGGCGGTGGAGTGAACTGACGGATAAACACAGGCCATGGCATGGCCTCCGTTTCTCGATTCCACAAGAGGCGGAGTCTATGTTCTTGGCAGTGATCGACTGCACATTGGGACATGGAAAGACACTGAAATTCTGGACAGATCCATGGCTCCAAGGAAGAACAGCAAGGCAGATCGCTCCAACTCTCTGGGACTTTGTCAAGAGCAATGCCAAGTTTTTGACAGTGGCGGAGGCCCTGCAAAATGATAGCTGGATCAGAGGGTTCCGAGGCGAGCTCACGATACAACCCCTGGTAGAATATGGAGCTCTGGGAGGCGGTGCAGGAGCAAACTATCTCGGAAGAGGAAGACACAATTCGCTGGAAGCTGAGTAACAACGGCGTGTATTCATCCAAGTCAGCATATGCGGCATTCTTCTACGGAAAAACTGCAGCACCATGTGCTAAGGAGCTGTGGAAAGCAGGGGCGCCACTACTGCAAAAACTTCACATGTGGCTAGCGCTCAAAAACCGTTTATGGACGGCAGACAGACTGGCGAGAAGAGGCCTGCAACATCCACCGTGCTGCCCTCTTTGCAATCAAGAACCTGAAACGGGTGTTCATCTGATGGTAAGGTGCGTCTTCGCTAGGGAAATTTGGTTCAAAATCTTGGTGCAATTCAACCTGCATCAGTTCATGCCTACGGCTAGCACGGTGCCAGCGGAATGGTGGCAGGCATTGGCGGCAACGGTACCAGCCAAGGAGAGGAAGAAAATCAATGGACTAGTCATTCTCACGGCCCGAAGCATTTGGCTGGAGCGTAATAGCCGAGTGTTTGATCACAAATCCTCCTCGGCGACGGCGGTCTGCAACCGTATCCAACAGGAATTCGCATTGTGGGCGAAGGCAGGTTTAGGTGGATCTTCGAGAGGAGTAACGTAGGTGTGGAGTTTATGACAAGCCGGCTGTGGCTTTGTCATGTCAAATTCTTGTAAATTTCACTCTCTATCTTAAATATATAAACACGCGATGCTCGCACGTGTTCTTGCATATTTTGGCTTGCCTTTTAGTTTCTTACTGCCTAATTACTTATTAGAGTCATCAAGTTTAAAAGTTATAGGCACTTGCTGTGCATGATCAGTTGGATTTTGACTGTTAGGTTTCCATAGTGTACTTCTCTCATTTGCCGTAAGCAAAACATACGGTCTGATGCAGTATATGCTAGGCTATTAGAATATTTAATGTGTCCGTCCATGACAGGTTCATTTCTCCTTTGGGGCCGAACACCAGAACCTGTGTAGTTCTGGAAACCATCAGGCGTTCAGCCGCATGCCCTCTTTACAAAACATATGCATATTCAGCTTTGAATATATCTAGCAAACCTAATGTTCTATATTTAGCAAGCTAGACAATCTAACTTGGGATTCGAAAACATTACGGGACCGTCATGGATCCACTTTCTTGGCCGTCTCACATCGGTATTCCATGAAATGGTGTTCAGTTTCTTGAATCCATGTGATCCCAGAAGTTCACAGTTGCATTTAGCAGATACTGTGTGTAATCTTGCAGTACTTACGAAGTTCACACATATTTTTGGTGTGGACACTTTTTCGCTATTATATTAGTCCTGAAGTACTTACGAAGTTCACACTCATATTTTAGGTCTTGACAGTTTTTTGCTATTATATAAGTTCATCAATCGCTGAATATGTATATGTGTTACAGGTGCACATTTCACTATCTGGAGAGAACCACATGAGAATTACATGGGTCACAGATGATAACTCTGTTCCTTCAGTTGTGGACTATGGAACTAAAACCGGCACATACACATCCTCATCTCATGGAGAAAGCACATCCTACAGCTATTTAATGTATAGCTCGGGAAAGATCCACCATGTTGTTATTGGACCTCTCGAAGACAACACGATATACTATTACCGATGTGGAGGACAAGGTTCGGAGTTCCAACTTAAGACACCTCCCTCTCAGTTTCCATTGTCATTGGCTGTTGTCGGTGACCTTGGGCAGACCAGTTGGACGACGTCAACTCTAAACCACATTAAGGAATGTGATCATGATATGCTTTTTCTTCCTGGGGATCTTTCTTATGCCGATTTTATGCAACATTTGTGGGATTCCTTTGGTACGCTGGTGGAGCCTCTTGCTAGCACCCGGCCCTGGATGGTGACACAAGGCAACCATGAAAAGGAGAGCATACCATTTTTTAAGTCTGGATTTCAATCATACAATGCACGGTGGAAGATGCCTTATGAAGAGAGTGGATCCACGTCAAATTTGTACTACTCATTTGATGTTGCAGGGGTGCATGTTATAATGCTAGGTTCTTATACAGATTATGATGAGAGTTCAGATCAGTATGCTTGGCTTAAGGTACATAACCTCCTAACTCCATGTCATATTGCATTACAGCTGCTCTAGTTTTACTAATAGTACTTATTCCTCTAATAGTACTTTTGCTAGAAAGATAAAATGACCATTTGTAATTGCACTTATACTCATTACTTATCTTAAACTTGTAAGTACAAGGAATACTTATTCAAAATTCTCAGTGTCGATAGATAGCTTTCTTTAATTTTCTGGTTTCCTTTTTATTTTCTGTACAACCCTCTTGTACTGTTTTACTTAATTTATTTTGTAACTATAGTTAATTTCTGGCTGTGTATTTATTCATATTTGCCTTAAGAGGATGTCTTTAAGTAAAGTGGAAACCCTTCCTAGTCATTTTTGCTGAATGAAGATCACATTTTTCTGCTTTGCAGGCTGATCTTGCTAATGTAGATAGAAAGAGGACACCATGGCTCATTGTGCTGTTGCATGTGCCATGGTATAATAGCAACTTTGCTCATCAGGGTGAAGGTGACAGTATGATGGGTGCAATGGAGCATTTGCTATATGCTGCTCATGTAGATATTGTAATTGCAGGTCATGTGCACGCCTATGAACGTTCGGTATGACTCCTAGCAGATCCCTTAACTTCACAAATTTTCAAATTTGAGCCTCCGACTTTGTAGCTCATTTACATAAAATTCCATATTATCATTTCACTGCCTGTACAGGAGCGAGTCTACAAGGGTGGAGTTGATCAATGTGGTGCTGTTCATATAACTATCGGGGATGGTGGAAACAGGGAAGGCTTGGCCCACAGGTACCTTTCTCCCATCCTCGTGGTTAATGCATCTGAGTCGTAATCACTTTAGTGTCCCTATATCTATCTTGGCATCTGCAGGTACCGTAATCCAAAACCATTTTGGTCGGTCTTTCGGGAAGCAAGCTTCGGGCACGGCGAGCTAAAGATTGTTAACTCCACGCATGCTCACTGGACATGGCACAGGAATGATGACGAAGAACAAGTAAGAACAGATGATGTGTGGATAACTTCGCTGTCTGGTTCACGGTGCATCCAGGACAGCAGCCTCGAGTTCAGGAAAATCCTGATGTCTCCTTGAGAACAGAGCTACACAATCATATGGTTCAGTAACATAGTCTTAGAGGTGCTTGCCATGTACCGTATATATGTGTGTAAGTCTGTTTGCTAAACCACCAGATCTGATGAGTTTTTGCTGTATATTGTAGTATAATGGTTAACTGAGAGATGTTTGTATCATATATTCTCATGTAACCCTTCTGTATAACTCATACAGTGAAGCCGAGTGGATATGACGATTTTCAGTAATTCATGAATACATTGTACACCTGAATGGGAGTACCGATATGCACATGTTTCACAGTTTCTTTGTTAAACCTTTTTACGAGTACTTTTTTTTAGATCTGTTAATTTTTTACTGAAATGAATTTTAGCAAAGGCCACATTTCTTACTGAAGCCAATGGAAATTGCGTGAGATGAGAATTCGATGGCAAGAAGCAAGATGTGGAGAGTTGTTGATAATACAGTACATGACATATGTACATGTTCTCTTGCAGGCACGAAACGGAGTATGAGCAATATATGCTTGGTTCTCCCGCATAAAAATGAAATCAAATGCCTGGCTCTGTTCATATAACAGTTTGTAGATCCGATCAAGAAAAGCTGATTCACTGTAAGCAACTGACACTTTTTTATATGGCGCCTAAAAATTTGCTTGATGTTCCACTAGTATGTGGATTCGGTCACAAGTCACGGAGAGAACACCCAAACCCAATGGTGATGACTAAGTTTTCAGCCCCATTCAAAGTGATATTTCACCTAGTTGCTGAGAAACAAGGAACAAAACCAGCACCATTGCAGGTAACAAACATCATCATCTTATTCAGAGTAATCATACGAAAGACAGCTCAGAGGTTACTGGAAAAAATGAGTTACATTCAGAACAAGCTTGATAGTATGCCTCCATTCTTACAGATCCGAAAGTGGTGGCAACCAAAAACACTATCCAATAAACTATCGGTATGGAATAATGATTTAGAGACATCTGGACTTAAATTGCAGCCATAAGTTGTCAAATAAAAATTAGATCACAACACAACACTACAACAGGAGCCAATACTACTTCAACTTTGGTTTCCAATTCTCATCCTTGCAACGCCGCTGATCAACAATCATGGACTCGAAAACAGCCAGAACATCATCCAACCCCTTCTCATCCTCTCCAAGTTTCTTCATGGCGACAACTATGCTTTCAATGGTCGACAAACACCCAGGCTTCGGTTCATGCCTCACCTCACAATACAGGCTAACCCTATCTGATTCTAGCATCACGTGTGGCAGAAGTTGTAGCCATGGGTTTTCATGGTACATTCGTTGTGCCTTTGCCCAGGTGCCATCCAACACGATCAGATGTTTCACCTGACAATCTGAAGCATCAATGCTGATTGCACGCTGGCATGGAAATAGAAGAGCTGCGTGTGGCGGTATTGTGATGGAGAATTCCTCAAACTCCGACACTTCACCAGTAAGTTTGGACTTCTTCTTTTGTATTTTCATGACGGTAAAACCGTTCTCAAGAGCTCCTTTACCCACGGAACCTTTTGTCAACCATCTGATTTTGGGCTTCACACCACGCTCAATGTCGATCCTGAGTTCTTTTTCTGTATAAGCAATAGAGCACTTATCCATGTTTTCCACAGTCCAATCTTTCCCAATAGCAGCGCTAACTTCAATATTTTCAGTGCATATACTATTAACAGAGCTATTTTCTACTAAAGGGTGAGGAAGATCATCATTTACCTCGTTTGTCATGCCTGCCCCACTTCTGTTCTGGCCTTCACCTACAGAGGTTTCCAACTGATTTACTGCCAAGACTGGCCTTTCAAAATCTCTAAGATGTTTGTCTCTTTTCGCCTTGTCAAATCTGAAACCCTCATCACCATTAGAGTCACACTCAACACGGCCAACTTCTCGATCCAAATTACCAAGAACACCATTGCTTAGCTTCCCATTTTCTAGTCCTTGACCACCAACTGGACCAGAAATTGCAACATGGGCATTTTGATGACCCAACTGAACGCAAGGATTGATGGCCATATTTTCAGAATCACAAGACACTGTAAAATCCAATCCTTTGCCTTCACATGGCCCAAATCCATTGGTATGATTTCCCGTATGGGCGGCGGCAACATCAGTTTCTCCGCCTCCTAGATTCGAGGCCATGGAGGCGCCGTCGAGGGTCCTGAGGAGGAAGGTGGCCCCGCGGTTGATGTCAGTGACCTGCGTTACGTCGAGGTTGCGGAGGCCGAGGCGGGCGACGCGGATGGAGCTGAGCGGATGGTTGACCTCCATGGTGTGCTGCAGAACGGTGACACCGACGGTGGTGTCGAGCGGCGGGCGGCGTAGGCGGCCGCAGAGGCAGACGCGGAGGGGCTTCGTGCATACGGCGCACATGGGGCGGCGCTGGCCAGGCTCCCGGCGGTGCGGGTCGCTCGCCGCCATGGGTAGCGAGGTGGGGGATGCTGCTGGGTTGTGGGGGATGGCGGCTGTCTGACGGTTTGAGAGTCTAGGGTTTTGGAAGGGGATCCTTTTACGGAAGGTTTTGGATGTATAAAAATGGAAGAATTGCCGGCGGATTTGAACTCGGAAGTGTTCTCTGCTAATGCAAGGAACCGAGGCCATATTTGGATTGGAAAAACTATTCCGAAATAATTCCAGACGACTGGCATTTCCACGGGGCAACTCAAAATGAACTCTGGACATATGGAAAGCTCGCTGATGCAAATGAGTGGCTGAGGACACAAGAAGATTTGTTCCTCGCCTTCACTGATATATGAGGCTTCCATTTGTTGGTGACTTGTCTTGAAATGATGAAACTGAGCAAACGAGAATGCTGATCACCAATTTCCTTCAGTGGATTTTTTTTAAACGAAGGCAAAAACTTTATCTTATTCATTAATTAAGAAGAAGGTGACCGATTTATTAACGAAAGAAACCGACGAAAATCATACAACATACACTAACACACACATGGAGGAGCTCACACAACCACGAAGAGCAACATCTAAGACCAGCAACATCCAAAGCAACAACTTCCCTCTACCTATAACAACCACGAACTTACAACAACTCTAGGACCACGCATCTGTGTAAGGTTTCTTTGCGATTTCCTTCTTTCTTCTCTTGCCACTGATAGTAAACGTGTTGAGAGATTTCTCCACATTTCTGATTAGATCCTCTGAAGTATTCCCTGCCAAGACGCAAGCAATATCCTTGCCATATCCAGGACTGGTCGCCTCTAAACAGGCGAGTAAGCCGCAAAACTCTTTAGCGAAAAGGGCCTCAGAGTTAGGAGCCAACACTCCTCCACTATCCACAGAGGGCGTCGAGGCCATCGCCAAATTCTCAACCGAGGTCAACTCCGTCGGAAGCACAACAGCTGAATCCCCACACGACTCCTGAAGCTCAGGAACCAAGATCTCACCTCTGTCCTCGCTCACAGGGACGGACGTCGCAACAAGCTGCGGCGACGGGCAATGACTGCAACGTGGAAGAAACAAGCATAGTGAAGTGCTTCCTCAACCACATACGACTTCTGCTCAGCGGAGTCAAGCGGAACAAAGCCTCCCCTGGGAGCCCCAGGCCATCAGAAACACATGCTTCTGTCGGCTGCAAAGGACCATCAACACCTGCCAACAACAACTTAAGAGTTGGTAAAAAACTGAACACACCATCGGCACAACAACGGAGCTAAGTTTCAGATAAAGGGTGTATGACGCTCACAAATAGTCAAACATGAAAACTATATGATGTGTACTGTCAGGCTGTCATGCGTACACTTATCATACCTTGGCAAAGTTTTTTCCTCAAAATAATGGGTGTAACTGTACACCCATGTACTCATCTGGCTCCGCCCATTCATCGGCATATAGACTGTACCACCACACGTGCATGTACATGAGTACATCGGTCATATCTTACCAATGCCACGTGGAATAATTGATAAGGAAGAGAGAAAACACAAACAAGAGATTAACCTTCTCTTAGCTAAAAGGTGACATGTTAGTAACAATGACATTATATTTTCTCCATTGCATGAGATGTCTTCTCTTACTCAAGTATTTTCTTGTTTAATTTTAGAGCATGCAAACATTAATTGGTAGACATAACTCAAGATATGATTTACTGTATATTCCATATTTTTTTGCTTCAGTTTTTAGATGAAAATTGCATAGTCTTGCTTTGATGTGGTGACATGTCACATCCGTACTATGGATGCATACATCTTACCTCGCTTAAAGTGTGTCTAATCATCATCTAGCGAATCTTTATGCCCGTAGAAGTAGAATACCATCCTTACCATGTAAGACCAATGAACAATATAAAAAACTTCATGATGCATGTGTGATTAAGCAGATAAGCACAAAAACATGAATGATATCAACATTAAAATACCAAGTTATTAGAGATGAAAAAAATATCATCACTAACCTTGTGTGTCCACTCGCTCCTTATTGGACGGTCGATCTTGTTAAGTGTTGGATCTACGTTGAACCTTTAAAAAAACTTGCAGCTCAAAAGAGCAAAAATCGTATAACAAAGAGTAATTTACTCAAAACCATCATATTAATGTGGAAAAACTTTATAACATAGCCTTCTTTATTTTAAAAAG
Source organism: Poa pratensis (assembly GCA_947311845.1). Lineage (NCBI taxonomy): Eukaryota > Viridiplantae > Streptophyta > Magnoliopsida > Poales > Poaceae > Poa > Poa pratensis. The sequence continues at coordinate 48,983,894 of CAMZMU010000117.1, read as the reverse complement.
ACACCCATTTTGAGATTAAAAAAAGCAAAATTCTCATTGGGATTTCAACAAAATCTAATGAGCCGGACCTACATGTCATGAATCATAACTAACACCACAACTCAAATCAATGGAGTTTTTCTCATTAAAGACATTACTGGTAAGGCCATCTGTAGTGCGAAACGGCTTTGCCGTATCCAAAAGCTTTCCACATCGTCACATAATTGTAAGAGACAAAAACATTTCAGGTCGTCTTATCTTTTTCTCTGCATTTAATTCTTTTACTTCATCCCATGGATAATCACAGGAGCGGTGATTGGTCAACAGTGTTTGAGTACGACGTCGTAGTCATGGGAAGAGCAAACATCCTATATGGATGACTAAGAAACGGTACGGTGGAGCGTTAAGGACATGCTGGAATGGAAATCTACTTTATTGAGCTCTTTAAAGTGAAGGCCCTTTAAAATTTGAAATGTGCTATAACACATCATTAACATCGACTTCTTAATCTATCAGGGAAATTCTGTCTTTTAGGCTGGCCACAATGGAAGTAATTTAGATTAGTAAATGCATATGTTACTACCTCTATAGCGAGAGTAACTTATGTGTGGTGTCATGCAAGATTCCATTTACTAGTATTAGGTTATAGAATCATTTTGCCTTATTATATGTGATGTTTAAAGTAACATATTATATTAGCATAAACATCACTCTGCTCATTATTTACTTGTCACATAAATAAATTTATCTTGGGGTTGATGTTATTATCTAAGTTACCCGACCTTATAGGTCGTGGTGGGAAGCCACCAATCTCAACCAAAGAGTTGCATATACAAAAATCCATGGCAATTGTGGACATCATAAGCTTAGATCCATGACAATGTCTCAGCTTCTAGATCAATAGGAGTATATGTTATTCTCGAGAAGCATCATCGTGTTAGGTAACTACTCGGTGTACGCCGCCACAGAAAATTTAAAAAGCATTTTTTCGCCGGCGAACATGGTAGGCTTTACGGGAGTGGCGAGTGGAGGACACACGTTTTCCGGCTCCTCCCTCTTTCGCTCTTCGCGCACAAGTCGACGACCAAGCCAGAGGAGGAAGAAGGAAAAGAGAAAAGGCTCCCAAGATCTCACAGGCGAGAGAGATCTCACACCGGGGGCGCTTCCGAGATGCACGACTTCTGCTTCACGATCCCCTACGGGTTCGCGGTCCTGGCCGGCGGCCTGCTGGCTACCTCCGCCGCGGCAGCACCGCCTCCCTGGCCGGCGGCGCCGGCGTAGGCGGCTCCTCCTCCTCGCGGGATTCGTCAGCCTCAAGGCTTTCGAGAAACGCCGCAACTCCTACCTCGCCCTCGCCCTCGAGACCCGTACGCTCCACCTCCTCTTCCTCTATACAGTTTCAACCGCAAATTTTTTGCTTTCTAGTTGCTACTACTTCAGAAAATTAAAGAAAGGGAAACGTGCACATTCTCGAGGTCACGATGCCACTTTTATTGTTTCCCTGTCTTGGGATCATACCATTGAGAATGAATAAATTACGACGGTGGATTCTAAATTTTTCATTTGGTCAGGATTGTGATTTTTAGTTTCTGGTAGGTGTACGAGTGGGATTAGTCACTAGAACATTATGTTCTGATGTTAGTACAAATTAGTGTCACACGAACTCACGAACATCCCTCTGGGTTGTTATGGAAGGAGATGCATATGTTCATCGCAGGAATCCACATCATTACTATTTTTTTCATGCATGAAAAAGGCGAGTGAAAGATGTTTCTCTGCGCTGGATCACCCCTGTCCTGTTTCCTTATGCTCTAGAGCACCCACTGCGAGAAGCGTTTTCGTGTGCTCATTTGTTTTCGTGTGCTCATTCTATTCTTTCGGAGTACGGAGTTCCTTAATCGTGATTGTGTTGTTGAAGAACATATTGTGGCTACATACGACATGGGCATTGTATTAGGAATGCTCGCGATCAAACCATTACTGAGGAGTAGGTGGCAAGACGATTTTGTTAAAAAGGTTCAGTGCGAACGCCTACAGCCTGAGGGCATGACTATGGGCGCTCCTTGCCATGTATTAAATTGACATTATACATCTAACGACAAAGCCTGCCGCTGCCATCGATAGCATCTCGACCACCGGTCCACCGCACCACGGCCAGTCCGGTCACTCCTGCCATGGGCCCCAGACCATCCCTCTCAGATCTTGGTATTTAGACTACCAGCTGTGTCTAGTTTTATTTTGGCTACCCCGGTGCCTTTTTATATTACGACCGGATTACATGTGTTCGACTCAACACTTAGCTTCCACTAATACCAAGTCTAACTGTAGCCCTATACACATATTCGACACCAATTCCAACAAATAGTTTTGTATATGAGTTATATTTTGCAGCATAATAGCCATTTTGGATGTAGGCATGCCAAGGACACTTGTTGCTAGCATTGGAATAGTTTCTGTATGGTTATAAAAAAATGCATTACTGTACTTGTTCCCTCCAGAGCTGCAGTTAATTGCATTAGTGTAACCTTAATGGTAAGGAGGGCACTGATGGCCCCTTGGTCCAACGAGTTGCACATTTTCTTGGGGCCCAGAGTTGGGGATACCTAGTGGCCGCTGTTAATGCGTAGCTGTAACCTGCGATTTCTTTTACTCATGTAGCCGTGGATGCTAGCTTACTGACACTGATCCTTCTGACTTTTATTGTCATGCTTGATTTAGACTGAACATTTAGATCCACGTTAATGTGAATGGTTGCTTATTATATCACTAAGAGCTTACAGACTCATTCGCAAAGTAGTTGAGATTTCTGCAGCACATACTCATTCAGCTTTTGTTTGAGATGGGAGTTTTTATACCCAATGAACTAGCTTTGTGTTTTGAGTAATGCATCTGTATTCGAATGTATTTCAGCATATCATCATATCTATCAACTTTAACTGCAGCACTGTTTGCTATTACAACTTAACATAGGTCACCACTTAGTCTGACATATCAAGCATCAACTGCTAATTCCTGAAATAAAGGAATCTTCACCATAGGTGTAAGGAGGAAACTTATAATAAGAAACCAATCTACTCTTGTGGCCTTGCATGAACCACGATTTGTTGAGTTTGTTGTTTGTGTTCTGACTGCAATTCTTTTGGTGTGGAACAGTTTGCGCGTTGGCCTTGACCTTTGTTATGGGCCAACGGTACCTTGAAACTTCGAAGATAATGCCAGCTGGTGTTGTTGCTGGTCTCAGTAATCTCCTTTTTATGTTTTAGTTGCACATCCCACTGGATTACACACCATTTTGCAACTACCGTCTTCTTGTAAACACAGTATTTGTCTTTTCACCGAGCTAATCTGTGCACCCTTGCAGTGCTCTGATGTCTGCATTCTATCTATTCAAAATCGCTACGGGTGGGAACCATATATCACCAAAGAAAGAGTAGACGAGTGGTGTCTTGCTTGTAAGATGTGCTTCGCCAAACTCCCGACGACCACGGCATATTGTGTTGTGCATCCGCATTGTAACTCCATTGATGTTGTTGTTTTCTGCTTGCACGAGACTTCTAATGTGTTCGCCATGTAAAAGAATGAACATTTCAAACGTGTGCTTTACCTACGCGTATACTGATTTAACTGCATGTTGTCTATGAGCATAAAAAGTTTATCCAAGGCCTGCCAGATGCTTTGTAGGTTGAAGAGGATGTGCTGGGTAGCAAGCAAATCCATCGTGTTGTGCTTTGTACCTGTTTGACCGTCTCTGTGCTAAACCGCCCGATGCACCAAGCGCACAAACTGTCTAGATTTTTTTTTTCGAAACCTGACGCATACGTACACGGTATACACGCATCCCTATGAACGCACGCACGCACATCCTACCCTTATGAGCACCTCCGAGAGACTGAACCGGCGAATCAAGTCTTGAGATTGACGAACTCACCACGGGCGGCTCGTTGTCGACGGGAACGTCGCCTCCTACTGAAAAATATTCCGTTTGAAATGAGAAACACAAGCGTCAAACCTGGGGTTTGAACTTTGATGCCTAACTATCCAACCACAGGTTGGTTCTCCAAACTGGCTGGACTCGCTAATCCTTGGCTTTGCTGTGTGCCAGCTGTCCAGTGCAGGGTAGCTGATGTGCGTACGGTTGATTTCCGTCCGTCACAACGAATCTGCCACTCTGCCGGGAAAAAGAAATCCAGATTCAAATGTTGAAGCTAGTAAGAGGATCTTCGACCGGATCCCCCACATCCCCCTATACATTCGGTCCGACAGAAAACTGCCACTCTGCCAGGAAAAATAAGTCCAGATTAAAATGTTGAAGCTAGTAAGAGGATCTTCGCTTGGATCCCCACACCCCCTATACATTCGGCCCGATAGTCGGATACGGAACGGATAGAAAATCGTCACCCAACCGGAGCCCCATACCTAATATAATGTCGGGCTTTCTGGCACCTCTCACAGCCCATATGTGGTGCGGAAATGAAGTTGACTAGACACGCCCGCCACGCCGGATCCAACAGACCAAACTCACCCTGAATCACCTAAGTCGGACCGAGCACTCACCCGACCTGCCATCTTTATAATTTATGCCCTCTCCCTTGCCTAGCTCTGTCGCCGCATGCCTAACTCCCCCCCCCCCCCCAGTCGTCCGCACTCATGCCTCACCTTTCTCGATCAGGTATGTAGATGAGGATGACTCTATTAACATCCAAATTTTTTTTTTTGGGTGTTACACTATTGTTTGTAAATCCGACACTTAATTTTCCAGACCATATGAGTAGGTCCGGACGTCCCGTTATAGTTGAAGTTGCCGTAGACCTAACCAACTCCATTGTTTGAGGCCCGATTGTTAAGCCCGAGTTGAAATTCTGGATTTTTCGAGCCTGTTCGTTCTAAAAAAACCGACAAAGGGGGTGTGTTTCCGAGTCGATTTCAGAAACCGCCTCCAATGGGCCGGTTTATCAGCAACTATGGCGTCGAGTCGGATCGGAAAACCGACTCTAATGGTGGTTATGTGCTAGTGAGAGACACCTTTTTGCAAAAATTGGACCAATTATCACGATTTTTTGGTACATCGCACATTTTGTTAAAAACCATGTGTGGATTGTCTCCTATCGTCGCACACATTTTTGTTTGCCAAAGACCGTGTGCAAAGCACATCACACACTATTTCTATTTAAAACCATGTGTGATTGCTTTCTACATCGCACATCTTTTTTAAGACAATGTGCGATCACATAGCGTAAGCTTTTCATTTTTTTTAACCATGTGCGATTGCCTATACATCAAACTCCATTTTTTTCCCAACTGTATGCGTTGTTCTATTACATATGGTTTTACCAAAGGGTATGCAATGAAGGGAGGAGTGTTTAAATGGTCTGATATCTACTACTGCGCTCTTGTCTTCGAAATTTGTATGGAATTATAGAATTTTCAAACGGGGCTACAAAATTCTCAATCGAAAGCCACGTTTCTTGCAAGTGTACTAATCAGGAGCAATATTGATCCACACAGCTCGTACAGAGTCAAGAACAGCCTGAGAATTTAAATTTTCATTTCACATGCAGAAAATAATTACAGGGTGGACAGTATCATACAAGCAGCGCGACATGAATTTTGGCAACGAATCAACATATATCCAGATAATACAGAACCAAGATCATGGTGCCGTGTATGTGTATATTGCTTCGCTTAGAGCAATCGGTCGATCGCCAGGGTTCTTGATTTGATCTTGGCGCTGGTATAGCTCTCGTCCATGTCTTGGACGTCTTCAGGGTTCTTGATCTTGATCTTGGCGCTGGTCTAGCTCTCGTCCATGTCTGGACGTCGTCAGGGTTCTTGATCTTGATCTTGGCGCTGGTCTAGCTCTCGTCCATGTCTTGGACGTCGTCAGGGTTCTTGATCTTGATCTTGGCGCTGGTCTAGCTCTCGTCCATGTCTTGACGTCGTGAGGATATTGATCCTGGTACTCATCACCGTCCTCGTCCATGGCGGCTCGAGCGCGAGGGCCAGCTCGGCAAATCTGAAGTAGACGCTTTCATCCGCAGCCGGTCCCTCCTCCACGTTCCCGTTGGCTTCCAAGACAGCCTCCAGCTCGCGGACAAATTCGGCCAAGTCCTCTTCCTCATTGTCCACGATCGGCGTCGCTGCCGCCGCTCAACGGCACGCAGCCGAAACACTGGCGAGGGTACGCGAAGGCAAGGGCCCCGTAGGAATCCACCTCCATAGCCATCTACTAGCGAGAGAGGGTTAGTTCTTCTCGATCGGTGTGAGAAGAAGAACTGGACGTCGAGGGAGATCGATCGACAAGGAGGCCCCCGTATGGAAGAATATTGGACTGGCGAGATGGGGTTCCTGCGTGGGTATTTATGGGGGCAAGCGACGCGCGAACCCATCCTCCTCCAAGTCGGAGACGGACTCGGAATCGACCAATGCCATCTACTCGACCTCGGGCAAGCGGCGCCGCCTACCTCCTCGAGCGGAAGAAACGGAACCACCCGCCGCCGATGCCCCTCACCTTTCCCGACCAGATTATAATCGCAATGTTTGGATTATCCAGATTGGCTAGATAAATTATGTTATATGATGGGTATGATATATGAGCAAAATTAATATGCATATATTTGCATGGATTTAAGAGCTAAAAGTAGACCTTCTGATTGTAAGGGTGAATATAAAGGGATGTCTGCGTAGCGCGATCCGCGGACATATTAATATGTATAGATTAATCCACATTTGGTGAATAGCAAGTCAATTAAATTGGAACGGAGGGAGTAGGTGTCAAATTAGCATCCCCACCGGTACTCCAAAATTTTGTTAAGCGGGGGCGACAACAGCGCCGCCCCACCCCCAGACACACACAAACCAAATTGAGGTCATATGTAAGCAAAATGTTACCATTTCATTCAAATTTGTTATATTTACGGTAGTTGTAATAAAATCTATACTTCTTATAAAGCAAAACCCCGCTAACATGCATTAAATTAGCCTATCTCCATATGCAAGGTGCCCACATCATCAAAAATGCGGTGGAGCACCCAGCGACACACCCACCCCATATCTGCCCGTCCGCCTCGTTGTACCGCAACGGCCCCGATCCCCTTGCTAATCGTATCCCGTTCACGTATTTTTCGTCCCGTTTTTAAAACTCCTGTATCTCAGCGCGTATACGTGGACAGTAAAATACGGCCTGACGTCATGCGCAATTTAATGCTCACATGTAAACTGCCCTGACCGTTGTATCCGCTCCGTTTCTTCTCCCCCACCTCACCGTGCTCCAACAGATCCTCGACCTTCTCTCCTCATCCTGCATCGACCTGTTTCGCCCCGCCATTGCTGCGGCAGATCAACTCTTCCATGATTACGCCGCCAATGGAAAGGTCTGTTTCGTCTGCCGGCAGTGGAACGCCAGCCGCTCTGGAAGACGTTGCCCCTCTCCCGCTCATCAGATGCCCTCGATGCAACGTCGGTGTCACGCAGTGGTGGGTTTCCAACACAATCAAGAATCCAGGCAGACACTTCTACAAGTGCGAGTTCCAGGTATCTAAATCTGCAACCCGCTGATCCAGGTTCATACATGTCGATGCTGTTTTACTGATAGATCTCTGGTTTATTCGAATTTGAGCAGCCCGCCGGATGTAGCTTCTGGAAGTGGGAGGATGCCTACATTGACTACCTTCAAGCCCGCTGGGGAACATCTTCGCTGGATAGCGTCGCGGCGGCATCTCAGACAATCTTCTTCGTCTGCAGTCTGACATCAGGAACATGTTATGGGTCGTGTTAGCTACTATTTTTGCTATTTTGTTCATTTTACCAACCAGGACTTAGGTTTTTCATGTGTGATAGGACCGGTTTTGGTGATCTGATTATGCATGTAAGAACTCTATTAGCACTTGTATTAGGTTTATTACTTGTTTAGCAAAAATCGCTACATGTAGTACCCCGTCCCTAACTGTAACCAGCCAATCGTCAATAAAGTTGCTATTTTTTGTGTATTTTTGTAATATCATTTTCAGCAGTAAATCCTGCATTAAAGGTATCCGTGGTTCAAAAAACCTACTCTACCCTAAGGCCGTCAATCGGGTTGGGTTTGGTCGGTCGACCTCTTCCAGACCCATGCCCGTTTAACAAATGGGCAAGCTTCTCTGCCCGCGACCCTGCCCATGAGTCAGATTTCATGCCCATGCCCGTACCCGTCGGGTCACCCGACCCATCGGGTCGCCCGTCGGTCTGCATACAACAGCTCCTCATGTCAATTCTGGCACTCCAAAATGGCATATTTTATGTGTCACCTTCAGCCGGCAGGTAGTAGGTGTCGTGTCTCGTTGCACGGACACCGGGAGTATAGGATACCCCCTTTTAGGTTCGGCACGGGGCGCGAAGGAGGCTGAGAATCGTCTTCTTGGGCGGAGTCTAGATCAAGCTCTCCTCTCCACGATCAAAGCATGCAACCAAAGGGACACAAGGAGCTACCCAGGTTCAGGCCGCCCGGAGGCTAAAAGCCCTACTCCTGCATGTCTGGATTGATGAGTTCTTCATAGTGTGGCTTACAATGGAACCTCCCGGCAGGGTACCCGAAGGGTTTTGGCCCGAGGTAGAAGAAGGACAGATCCTGACCCGGAGGAGATCACCTTCCTCTCTACCTCCGCAGCCCTAGTCTAGTCTTGCTCTGGTTCTAGCTTGTGTTCTCCTTGCTCTATCTTGTCTCATCCTTCCCTCCCCCTCCTCCCGTGCCTTGGTCCTCCTTTTATAGGCTAAGGGGTTGCCACAGGGTCACGTGAGGAGGATGAGGGACCTTCGGGGTGAAGGACCCTCCTCATCTAGTTTAGGGGGAGACGTGGCCTCTCCTCAGCCTAGCGTCTCCTCTGGGTTAGGTGGGAGCGTCCGCCTTGGGGTGGACAGGAGCTGACACCACCACGGGACGTGCTTCCCGCCGCGCTGCCTTCGCCTTGCTTCCCAAGTCTTCCGTGGTGAGGTGGAGTGCTTATCCACAGGAACGTAGGAAGTACCCGGGAGGGAGCCTGGCCTCCTGCCGGGAACTCGGGCTCTCGGGTCCTTCCTGGCCTTCTCGCTTGATTCGGGGACCCGGAAGGTCCCCAGGACCGGAGCCCTTAGTCGTCGTAGGCCATGTGCGTCTTGACGGTGAACCCGCCAGCTTGACTTGAGTCTTGGTCTTGTCCATCTTCATCTTGGGCCCACATGGGGTGGACCCACTTTGGCAGTACTAGGGGAACCCCATGTTCCACTGTTGCGACAGTAGCCCCCGGGCATGGTCCCGGGCTCTCTCCAGCTGCCGGGGCCATGGCCTAAAGATAGGTCAAAGTGGGTCCCGGGTACCTGGTCTTCTCAGCTCCGTTGGGGACCCGCCGAGGCGAGGTAGAGACGAGCCCCCGGGTCCTGTTGACTGAATCACGGCGAACGTTGCGATTCATACGGACCCCTTGCTTATCCTGGAATCCAACGGGCGAAACGCGCAGAAATCGGCACGCCCCCTCGATCCCCACGTCCGTCGGAGTAATGGGGCCGCGACGTGACGTGTGGGATGCCTTATAAGCCACGACTGGCTTCCACTGTAGCCGTTACCTCTCCAGATTCGCCGAAATCCCCAAATCGCCGCCCAGGAGACTCCTTCTCCCTGACTTCGCCAATCGCCGCCTCCCGCCTTGGCCGCCGCCGTTCCTTGTTCTTGCCCCCAGCCCATGCCGCCTAAGCGAGATAGGACGGGAGTGAGGAAGATGTCGCAATCCGCCGCCGAGAAGATGGCGATGGAGGCTTCCCTGGCCGAAGCGCCGCCCTCGATGAGGGTGACTCAGGCCCTCTTTTCTCCCAGTGAGTATGCGTCAGAGAAGCCATCCAACGCGTCCGCCAATCCCTGGCCGCGAGCTTCCGCGGTACTGAGGGAGTGGTGGTGCGCCCTGGGAGCGGTCCTCAACGAGAAGGGGAGGTGATTACTTTCCACGATTTCTCCGTCGTCGGCCTTCTTCCTCCGTTCTCCGAGTTCTTCGCAGCAATCTTGGAGGCTTACGGATTGCATATGCTGCACTTGCACCCCAATGCCGTGATGATGCTTGCTACTTTTGCCTATGCCTGCGAGGCATTTGCGGGTGTCATGCCCTCGGTGGCCCTGTTCCGCCATTTCTTCGTTCCACGCCTGGGGAAGTCCAAGTGGATCGCTGGCGGTGTCTCTTTCTGCCTCCGGAGAGATGCGGCGCACCAGTACCCGGAAACATTCACCAAGGCCTCGGTTGGAGAATGGAGGCACAACTGGTATTTTGTCGAAGCTGACGGGACCAATCCCCATCTGATGACTCCATATTATCCAGCGGAGCGACTGGCACACTCGAAGGAGAGAAGCTCTCAAGGGGAAGCACTGGCTCCAGTCATCAACAGGTTGGCTGCGCTCCGCGCAAGGGGAGTGACGGGTGCCATGATCTGGCAGACTTTCTTCACAGGGGGATTGCCCCTCTGCAGTTCCGGAGCCGCCCGCTCTGGGAACTCAATCAGGTGGGCAGCAGCCTTCCACGATCTAGATTCCACTTGACAGAGACCACCTGGGCTCTGTCCATGGGCTACATATTGCCATGGGTACCCTTCGAGTTCCAGGACGAGACCTTGCCGCTGTTCGAAGATCCGGCCGCCGACGGTATCCGATCTTCGATGCCAGAGTGCAATGAGTACGGGGTGGCGGGTACTACCAAGATCGAGCCCCCGCCAGTACCCAAAACACGCAGTCTTCAAGGAGGTAGGCCAAGGGAGCAAAGTCCTTGCCCACGGGGACGTTTCCCCTGAAGAACCTGGGACTTCGGATGACGAAGGCGACGAAGTGACTCCTCCGGGAGTATCTTGCGGGCGCGGAGGCCCCGGCGCTCCTTCCGGGCGGCGACAAACCCGCCGGTGACGAACTCCCAGAGCAGCCTGCCGCCGAGCTCGCCGTCGTTGCAGGAGTCCGATCAGGTGTCGGAGGCCATCCCTCCTCCCCTTGCTGACATGGAGGTAGGGGATGAGAGCCTGTCCTTGCCGGACCTCTTTGACGACTTGGTGCAGAAGAGGTGGAGCTTCTCCGGATCGAAGAGAGCCCGCCGGTAAGTTTTGATGGCATCTTGTCTTTGAAAGCGGAGTTGTTTTTCTTCTGCCGCCGTCCTGACTTCTGACTTTCATTTCTTGCACAGGAGCCCGACCCCGGAGTGGCCAAGCAAGCGACCCCGGAGAGGCGAGGACGTCGAAGCGTCGAGCTCCACCGGCACCTCCGACGGAGGCAACTCCGAGCCCCCAAGCCCCCAGTCCGCCCCAAGGACCAGGGGGTGGCTCCGGTCATCGCAGACGAGGCGGAGGCTGTCGGCGCGAAAGGCCCTGGGGAGAGGCGCGACGTGGATCCCCAGGCGACCCTCGGACCGCGAGGACTCGCAGCAGGCGGACATCCCCGGGGCTCCGCCCCGGGAACGCTGACCCCTGCCCTGAACCCGGGAGAGTCGAGGAAGGCCCCGGGTTCTCCAAGACGTTCTCCAGCGTCTCGGAGTTCTTGTCTTCTGCCCGCGCCGAACTGGCGCGGCTGGTGCCCCCGACCGACCGACAGCGGGGAGCACTCGCAGGCTCGCGAGCTGCGGCTTCCCTCCGGGGAGGAAGCTCGTAGCGCCCGTGAACTGAAGCTGGCGGCGGACGAAGAGCTGCTCTATGCTTGGGAACAGCGAGTGGCCAGCCGCGAGAAAGAGCTGGAGCGACGAGAGGCCGAGCTGGAAGATGAAGAGCGCCACTACCTTGGCACCATTGAGGAGCTCCAGATCAAGATGGAGCGGGACGAGGACCGCTTCGAACAAGGCCTGGAGAACGTGGCTGGCTGGGCTCGCAGCGAGGTTGAAAATGATCTTCGAGCCAAAAGCAGAGCCGCCTCGTCGCTAAGCAAGCAGGTCTCTAAACTCCAGAGCGAGCTCAAGAGCGAGAGGGAAAAGCGGGAACAAGCCTACTCGGATTTCCAAAGAGCCAGGGGCGAAAGATAGCCGCCCGGGCTGAGGCATGACGGCCACGATTGAGGCGCAGAAGCAGGCCCTCAAAACAGCTGAGAAGTTTAAGCAAGAGCTACGGCTGGCCGCGTCGCCATGGAAAGGAAGATCCGGGAACTGGGCGACGCAATTGACTTCTGGAAGGACAAAGATGCGCGCATGACTGTCCTTCGCAAGAAGGAAACAAAGGAGCTGGCTGATGGGCGTGCGGCATGGAAGCGTCCAAATCCCAAGCTCAGATTGCGTGGCACCAACATGAGCAGGTATCCAACCAGCTGACGGGAGTGCAGGCGAGCTGGCGGAGCGAAGGATGCACTTGAGAAAGAGCGACGGCGATTTGCTCACACCGCCGCGATGATCACAACGTCTTGCTCCAGATGAACCACGGGTCCTTGGACATCGTGCAGGAGTTCACGAATTTGGGAGTGCCTTCTCCGCCCGTCCTCATGGCCGATCACTCCACTTCCTTCGCCCGCTATCCCGGGTTCTTGAAGTACGTGGCCTCGCTCATCAAAGGCATCAAGGAGCAGGTTAGCAGGCCACTCGCCTTGCTGGGGAACAGGCAGTGAGGCAGGTGACGACCCGATTCGTCACAGCGCTTCGCCAGCGACACCCGCAGCTCTCCTTGCTATCCGAGCTGGAGGCGCCTGAACCCGGGACGCCGCTTCCTCCGTGACCCGCCAGGTGGAGGAGATCTTGAAGCACCTTTCCCGAGAAGATGACCCGTGAACCTGTGAAGTCCTGAAAAGGACAATACCAGGGGCCGTGAACCATGCTTTTGTACTGATTTGCCAACTGGCTTATGAACTCATGCTTTTGAATGTAAATAACTTCTTCCCAAAGTATATAAGTTTTATTGTACTCGTGGGGGCTTTACGCTCTCGGGAAGGATCCAAAGGTGTGAGCGCTAACCAGCCGTGGGCACTCAGACTGATCTGAAGTGCGGACACAGGGCGCAACCCCCCAAAGGACCCACCGTTTCCTGACCGCACGGACCTCAGCCCACGATTCCACTGCCCGAGGGAAACTGACAGTGTCATCGCGAAGGCGCTGCCCCAGGAGAACGCCCACTTTCGCCTTAGCCAAAGCACATAAAACTGATATACCCGGGAACAAGCCCGTGCAAGCACGTTTATACTTAGCTCGCGTTTTGACTCCTTCTGGCTACCTCGGTAATCGTTCTGTCGCGCTGCCGCCAAGGCGGGTCTTCTATGCCGTGTTTCAGACATAATTCTGCCTTGCCCAGCAATTCTTGGCGGGGACAAGGCTTCCAACCGAGATAGCCTCCAATGCCGACTAAGGGCATGACTGGCTGGCTTGCGCCGGTCCGGAGACCATTTGTGCTTCTTGCTCGAGTTACCCGGAGACCACCCAACTGGTGATCCGGCGGCTTGCTGGCGTATCAGAGACGCCGGTCCGGAGACCCCATGGTTGTCTTAGTTTCCTGACCCGGATGTTCCTTGTTCGGTGATCCGACAATCTGGCTGGCTCATGCCGGTCCGGAGACCCTGAAGCTTGCTTTACTCGCGGGATCCTGATGCTAGCCACTTAGCGATCCGGTACTTCTGAGGGGTCCACTTGGTCCAGGCTGAATCGTGACGATGTGACCCGGGAGATCCCATTCTCCGTGGGCCACGTCTCCGCAAATGAAGGTTTGATCCCAGCTAGCTGCAGCTTGCCCTTGACTGCTTTGTATCTGTGGGGGCTCCGGTAGTAAGCAAGGTTCCGGGAGTTCTTCAGTCTGGGTGGATGCATTGGCAAAGGTCCGAAAGATCTTCCCTTCTGAGGAACCCCGCTGTGGCACTCCTCTTGGCTTTCTTGGACTTCTTGTTGAGGGGGCAATCTCGGCTGATGTGCCCTGGTTCTCCCGCACGAATAGCAATCACCGTTCTTCTGGCGTATCTGGATGTCGTTGAACTGTCGGCAATCTTCCAGACTGTGCCGGTCAGATCTGTGGTACATGCACCACACTCCAGGCTGGCCGTCTTTGCGCAGAGGAATCTGGAGTTCTTGGGGCACGTAGATGAGAGGATCTTCTTGCCGAGGCTCGCTTTTTGTGTCTTGGTCGAGGTTTTCCTCCTCCGGAAGCGGCACTGTGGTCGGCGCGTCGGAACAGAGTTCCTCCTTCGCTCCATGCGTCCATGGGGAAAGAGGGACATCAATGTTCGTGGCACCTTCCTCAGGTCTTCCCGTGCTGACCAGAGAGCTGACATAAGCGGCTGGAGGGACGAAGTGGACTCCAAAGGCGCGATCTTTAGCGGCAGGTGCCGGCGAGGATTCGTCAAGAACGAAGCCGAGGCCGGGGTACCGCAGGAACTCGAAGGCTGCCTTTCCCTTTCTCTTCTTTGTCATCTTGAATGTCGGATTCGGTATCTCTCTTCACGAGAGCCGAAACTAGCGCCGTTCCGAAGGCGCTGGAGCAGATCTTGACACGGACTGAAAGCTTGACGCCGAACTTGACGATGAACTTGACGATGAACTTGATGTGAAGAAGAAGAGACGAATCCAGCACTTGCGCCCCCTACCTGGCGCGCCAGATGTCGTGTCTCGTTGCACGGACACCGGGAGTATAGGATACCCCCTTTTAGGTTCGGCACGGGGCGCGAAGGAGGCTGAGAATCGTCTTCTTGGGCGGAGTCTAGATCAAGCTCTCCTCTCCACGATCAAAGCATGCAACCAAAGGGACACAAGGAGCTACCCAGGTTCAGGCCGCCCGGAGGCTAAAAGCCCTACTCCTGCATGTCTGGATTGATGAGTTCTTCATAGTGTGGCTTACAATGGAACCTCCCGGACAGGGTACCCGGAAGGGTTTTGGCCCGAGGTAGAAGAAGGACAGATCCTGACCCGGAGGAGATCACCTTCCTCTCTACCTCCGCAGCCCTAGTCTAGTCTTGCTCTGGTTCTAGCTTGTGTTCTCCTTGCTTCTCTCTTGTCTCCTTCTCCTCCTCCCGTGCCTTGGTCCTCCTTTTATAGGCTAAGGGGTTGCCACAGGGTCACGTGAGGAGGATGAGGGACCTTCGGGGTGAAGGACCCTCCTCATCTAGTTTAGGGGGAGACGTGGCCTCTCCTCAGCCTAGCGTCTCCTCTGGGTTAGGTGGGAGCGTCCGCCTTGGGGTGGACAGGAGCTGAC
>CAMZMU010000117.1:48602183-48724154 GCA_947311845.1 Poa pratensis | reverse complement strand
AGAAACAATGCTTGTACGTCACACGTCAGTTGGGAACCCCAAGAGGAAGGTATGATGAGTGCAGCAGTAAGTTTTCCCTCAGTATGAAACCAAGGTTTAATCGAACCAGTAGGAAAACGAGGTTTGCTTCGAAGGTGTTGGTGAGAGGAGTGTAGTGCGGCGCAACACCAGGGATTCCGGTGCCAACGTGGAACCTGCACAACACAATCAAATTACTTTGCCCCAACTTAACAGTGAGGTTGTCAATCTCACCGGCTTGCTGAAAACAAAGGGTTAAACGTATCGAATGGAAATGATGTTTGTTTGCATAAAACAGTAGAGAACAATGATTGCAGTAGATTGTATTTCAGATGTAAAAGAATGGACCGGGGTCCACAGTTCACTAGTGGTGTCTCTCCAATAAGATAACTAACATGCTGGGTAAACAAATTACAGCTGGGCAATTGACAATTGATAAGTGCATATAACATGCATGTGTGAGCTGTGGTGTCTACTATGAGATTCATTTGGGCATTACGACAAAGTACATAGACCGCTATCCAGCATGCATCTATGCCTAAATAGTCCACTTTCCGGTTAACATCCGTACCCCTTCCAGTATTAAGTTGCAAGCAACAGACAATTGCATTAAGTAATGTGCGTAATGTAAACAATACATTCATCCTTGAATAAAGCATTGCTGTTTTACCCCTAGTGGCAACAACACATCTACAACCTTAGAACTTGCTGTCACTATCCCAGGTTAAATAGAGGTTGAACCCAACTATCATGCATAAATACCCCCTCTTGGAGTTACAAGTATTCACGTGGCCAAGGCTTCAACAAGTAACGGAGAGCATGCAAGATCACAAATGACATAGACATGATAATATAATATTCAGCTCCACATAGGTATCAATATAAGTCAGATCCCAGCAAACACAACATGTAGCATTACAATAAGATGATCTTGATCATGATAGGCAGCTCACAAGATCTAAACATGATGGCACAAGTGGAGAAGACAACCATCTAGCTACTGCTATGGACCCATAGTCCAAGGATGAACTACTCACGCATCACTCCGGAGGCGGGCATGGCGATGTAGAGCCCTCCGGTGATGATTCCCCTCTCCGGCAGGGTGCCGGGAAGAGCTTCAGAACCCCCCGAGTTAGGGTTGACGACGGCGGCGGCAGCGAATATGTTCTGGATGAAAGGCTCGGTGTTTTAGGGTTTTCACGTCTCGGGGAATAAATAGGCGAAGGGGCGATGTCGGCGGACCCCCGAGGGGCCCAAACCACAGGCGGCGCGGTGGGCCCACTGCCGCCAGGTGGTTTGGCCACCTCGTGGTCTTCGTCTCTCCTTCGGACTCCGTGTACGTGCTGGAAAAATAGGGACTGGCCTTTTGTTTCGTGCAATTCCGAGAATATTTCCAGAAGTAACTTTCTGAAACCAAAAACAGCAGAAAACAGGGAACTGGCACTGTGGCATCTTGTTAATAGGTTAGTCCCAGAAAATGCATAAAAGTGATATGAAGTGTATATAAAACATGTAGCAAATGGTATATATAAGCATGGAACAGCAGAAATTATGGATACGTTGGAGACGTATCAAGCATCCCCAAGCTTAGTTCTACTCGTCCTCGAGTAGGTAAAACGATAACAACAAATAATTTCTGAGGAGACATGCTTTCACACAATCTTGATCAATATATTGCAAGGCTCATGTCATGAATGAAGTGACTCAAAGCAATGATCTATAGTTTGCTAACAAATAGATAAAGAGTAAACAATGAATCATATAAGCAAAAACTTTTCATGAATAGTACTTTCAAGACAAGCATCAAAAAGTTTTGCATAAGAGGTAACTCATAAAGCAATAGATTCAAAGTAAAAGGCATTGAAGCAACACAAAGGATGATTAAGTTTCAGCATTTGCTTTCAACTTGTAACATGTATATCTCATGGATAGTTGTCAACATAAAGCAATATAACAAGTGCAATAAGTAAATATGTAAGAATCAATGCACACAAAGTTGACACAAGTGTTTGCTTCTAAGATAGAAAGGAGTAGGTAAACTGACTCAACATAAAGTAAAAGATAGGCCCTTCGCAGAGGGAAGCAGGGATTAAATCATGTGCTAGAGCTTTTTAAGTTTTCGAAAGCATATAGAGAGCACAAAATAAGTATTTGAGAGGTGTTTGTTGTTGTCAACGAATGGTAGTGGGCACTCTAACCCCCTTGTCAACCAGACTTTCAAAGAGCGGCTCCCATGAAGGACGTTATCTCTACCAGCAAGGTAGATCATCCCTCTTCTCTTTTGTTTACACATGTATTTTAGTTTCTTTATAGATGACACTCCTCCCAACCTTTTGCTTACACAAGCCATGGCTAACCGAATCCTCGGGTGCCTTCCAACATTCACATACCATGGAGGAGTGTCTATTTGCAAAATTAAGTTGCTTACTGATAAATCAGGGCAAAACATGTGAAGAGAATTATTAATGAAAGTTGTAATTAATTGGGGCTGGGCACCCCGTTGCCAGCTCTTTTTGCAAATTATTGGATAAGCGGATGTATATGCCACTAGTCCATTGGTGAAAGTCTGTCAGAAGTAAATGACAAGATTGAAAGATAAAACACCACATACTTCCTCATGAGCTATAAAACATTGACACAAATAAGGAGTAATAAAGTTTTGAATAGTTTAAAGGTAGCACATGAAATATTTACTTGGAATGGCAGGAAATACCACATAGTAGGTAGGTATGGTGGACACAAATGGCATGGGTTTTGGCTCAAGTTTTGGATGCACGAGAAGCATTCCCTCTCAGTACAGAGTTTAGGCTAGCAAGGTTGTTTGAAGCAAACACAAGTATAAACCGGTACAGCAAGAATCACATAAAAACATATTGCAAGTATTATAAGACTCTACACTGTCTTCCTTGTTGCTCAAACATTTTACCAGAAAATATCTAGACCTTAGAGAAACAAATATGCATCCCAAGTCTCAACAAGCTCTACGGTAGTTCTCCACTACTAGGCTTTAACTACATGATGCAAGAGCTTAAACATGATCTACTTGAGAGCTCAAAACAATTGCAAAGCATCAAATCAAAACAAGACAATGATCTACAAGAATGCATATGTCTTTTCCAATACCAACTACTACATGTAGCATTTTCTTTCTTCCAAACAAACACCAATCAATTTATTTAAACATAAACTCTCCAAATGATAATATAATGCAGCAAGAGAGTATTTATAAACAAGTGCTAACAGCTCGAAGAGATGCATGAAAAACAGGAGCTAAAAGCACTGCAGTAGCTAGTTAAGAATACTCAACAAATATAAGTGAAGAACATGAGTATTCACATGAAAAAGCGGAGCGTGTCTCTCTCCCACACAAGGATTGCTAGGATCCGAATTTATTCAAACAAAAACAAAAATAAAAACACACAGACGCTCCAAGTAAAGCGCATAAGATGTGAAAGAATTAAAATATAGTTTCACTAGAGATGACCTGATAAGTTTGTTGATGAAGAAGGGGATGCCTTGGGCATCCCCAAGCTTAGACGCTTGAGTCTCTCTGAATATGGTTGGGATGAACCACGGGGGCATCCCCAAGCTTAGGCTTTTCACTCTTCTTGATCACATAATATCACCCTTCTCGCTTGATCCTTGAAAACTTCCTTCACACCAAACTCAAGACAGTTCTCATTAGAGGGTTAGTGCATAATCAAAAATTCTCATATTCTGTAATGATACAATCAATCCCAAAGCTTCTGGACATTAGCTACAGCCACCAATGCTTTGTGGAGCAAAGAAATCCACACAAACACAGTAAAAGAGCGAATGCAAAACAAAAGGCAGAATCTGTCAAAAACAGAACAGTCTGGAATGACGAATTTTTTCGAGGCACTTAAGTTGCTCAGATGGATCTGGCCTAAAATAATGAAAGTTGCGTACATATCTCAGGAATATGCGTGATTTTTCTCAGAATTTTTTGAATTTTCTACAGGGAGATAAGCTCAAATCCGTGACAGCTAAAAATCTGTCACTGCGCAGAAATCCAAATCTTGCATCAACTTTCAATATAGAACTTTACTTGGCACAACATTGCGATAAAATAAAGATACAAAGGAGTTGCTACAGAAGTAACAAAACTCCTTGACTCAAAGAAAACAAAAATAACAGCAAATAAAAACGATGGGTTGTCTCCCATAAGCGCTTTTCTTTAACGCCTTTCAGCTAGGCGCAGAAAGTGAAAATCAAGTGTTGTCAAGAGAAGAAGCATCAACATCATAACTTGCTCTAACAATAGAGTCAAAAGGTAACTTCATTCTCTTCCTAGGGAAGTGTTCCATACCTTTCTTGAGAGGAAATTGGTACCTTATATTACCTTCTTTCATATCAATGATGGCACCAACAGTTCGAAGAAAAGGTCTTCCCAAAACAATAGGACAAGATGCATTGCATTCAATATCCATAACAATAAAATCAACGGGGACAAGGTTATTGTTTACTGTAATAAAAACATCATTAACTCGCCCCAAAGGTTTCTTCATAGCATTATCAGCGAGAAAAACATCCAAATAACAATGTTCCAAAGGTGGCAAATCAAGAATATCATAAAGCTTCTTGGGCAAAACGAAATACTTGCACCAAGATCACACAAGGCATTGCAATAAAATCATTCACCTTTACCTTAATGATGGGTTCCCAACCATCTTCTAATTTCCTAGGAATAGAAGCTTTAAGTTTCAACTTCTCCTCCCTAGCTTGCAAAAGAGCATTTGTAATATGCTTTGTAAAAGCCAAATTAATAGTGCTAGCATTGGGACTTCTAGCTAATTTTTGCAAGAACATAATAACTTCAGAGATGTTACAATCATCAAAATCAAAATCATTATTGTCAATGGTGGTGGAACCATTGTCTCCAATAGTTTGAAAAATTTCAGCACTTTTATCAGAAAAAGTTTCAGCAGTTTTAGGCAATTTCAAACGCTTTGCAGAAGTAGTAGAGACATTACCAACACCAATAACATTACCATCAATAGTAGGAGGTTACTAGCATGTAAAACATTAGCATTACTAGTGGTGGTGATAGTACAAACTCTAACTATACTATTCTCTTTTTCAAGTTCTTCCTCTTTTTCCCACCTAGCATGCAATTCAGCCAACATCCTAATATTATTATCAATTCGAACTTGGATGGCATTTGCTGTAGCAAATGACTTAATATCTTTAACTTCATTAGGCATAACTTTCAGTTTTAGAATTTCAACATCATGAGCAAGACTATCAACTTTAGAGCAAGATCATCAATTTTTTCAAACTTTTCCTCAACAGTTTTATTGAAAGCTTTTTGTGTGCTAATAAATTCTTTAAGCATAGCTTCAAGATCAGAGGACACACTTCTATTGTTGCTGTAGGAATTACCATAAGAATTGCCATAACCATTTGAAGGATAAGGCTTATAATTGTTGCTACCAAAATTATTCCTATAAGCATTGTTGTTGAAGTTGTTGTTTTTAATGAAGTTTACATCAACATGCTCTTCTTGAGCAACCAATGAAGCTAAAGGAACATTATTAGGATCAACATGAGATCTACCATTCACAAGCATAGACATAATAGCATCAATCTTATCACTCAAAGAGGAGGTTTCTTCAACAGAATTTACCTTCTTACCTTGAGGAGCTCTTTCGGTGTGCCATTCGGAATAGTTGATCATCATATCATCAAGTAGCTTTGTTGCTGCACCTAAAGTGATGGACATAAAGGTTCCTCCAGAGGCTGAATCCAATAAGTTCCTTGAGGAAAAATTTAATCCTGCATAAAAGGTTTGGATGATCATCCAAGTAGTCAGTCCATGAGTGGGACAATTCTTCACCAAAGATTTCATTCTTTCCCAAGCTTGAGCAACATGTTCATTATCAAGTTGTTTAAAATTCATAATGCTACTTCTCAAGGATATAATCTTAGCAGGAGGATAATATTTCCCTATGAAAGCATCTTTGCATTTTGTCCAAGAATCAATACTATTTCTAGGCAAAGAAAGCAACCATTCTTTAGCTCTTCCTCTCAAGGAGAAAGGAAAAAGTTTCAGTTTTATAATATCCCCATCCATATCCTTATACTTTTGCATTTCACAAAGTTCAACAAAGTTATTAAGATGGGCAGCAGCATCATCAGTACTAACACCAGAAAATTGCTCTTTCATAACAAGATTTAATAGAGCAGGTTTAATTTCATAAAATTCTGCTTAGAAGCAGGTGGAGCAATAGGAGTGCATATGAAATCATTGTTGTTTGTGCTAGTGAAGTCACACAACTTAGTGTTCTCAGGAGTACTCATTTTGAAAAACAAAATCAAACTGAATTAAACAAGTAACTAATTTTTTTGTGTTTTTGATAAAGAGAGCAAACAAGACTAAATAAAAATAAACTAAGCAAGACAAATAACAAAGTAAAGAGATTGGGTGTGAGAGACTCCCCTTGCAGAAGCAATTCGGTTTTCCCCGGCAACGGCGCCAGAAAACGTGTTGGTGGCTCTAAGTTGACGAGGGAATATCTCCCCGGCAATAGTGCCAGAAACAATGCTTGTACGTCACACGTCAGTTGGGAACCCCAAGAGGAAGGTATGATGAGTGCAGCAGTAAGTTTTCCCTCAGTATGAAACCAAGGTTTAATCGAACCAGTAGGAAAACGAGGTTTGCTTCGAAGGTGTTGGTGAAGAGTGTAGTGCGGCGCAACACCAGGGATTCCGGTGCCAACGTGGAACCTGCACAACACAACCAAATTACTTTGCCCCAACTTAACAGTGAGGTTGTCAATCTCACCGGCTTGCTGAAAACAAAGGGTTAAACGTATCGAATGGAAATGATGTTTGTTTGCATAAAACAGTAGAGAACAATGATTGCAGTAGATTGTATTTCAGATGTAAAAGAATGGACCGGGGTCCACAGTTCACTAGTGGTGTCTCTCCAATAAGATAACTAACATGCTGGGTAAACAAATTACAGCTGGGCAATTGACAATTGATAAGTGCATATAACATGCATGTGTGAGCTGTGGTGTCTACTATGAGATTCATTTGGGCATTACGACAAAGTACATAGACCGCTATCCAGCATGCATCTATGCCTAAATAGTCCACTTTCCGGTTAACATCCGTACCCCTTCCAGTATTAAGTTGCAAGCAACAGACAATTGCATTAAGTAATGTGCGTAATGTAAACAATACATTCATCCTTGAATAAAGCATTGCTGTTTTACCCCTAGTGGCAACAACACATCTACAACCTTAGAACTTGCTGTCACTATCCCAGGTTAAATAGAGGTTGAACCCAACTATCATGCATAAATACCCCCTCTTGGAGTTACAAGTATTCACTTGGCCAAGGCTTCAACAAGTAACGGAGAGCATGCAAGATCACAAATGACATAGACATGATAATATAATATTCAGCTCCACATAGGTATCAATATAAGTCAGATCCCAGCAAACACAACATGTAGCATTACAATAAGATGATCTTGATCATGATAGGCAGCTCACAAGATCTAAACATGATGGCACAAGTGGAGAAGACAACCATCTAGCTACTGCTATGGACCCATAGTCCAAGGATGAACTACTCACGCATCACTCCGAGGCGGGCATGGCGATGTAGAGCCCTCCGGTGATGATTCCCCTCTCCGGCAGGGTGCCGGGAAGAGCTTCAGAAACCCCCCGAGTTAGGGTTGACGACGGCGGCGGCAGCGAATATGTTCTGGATGAAAGGCTCGGTGTTTTAGGGTTTTCACGTCTCGGGGAATAAATAGGCGAAGGGGCGATGTCGGCGGACCCCCGAGGGGCCCAAACCACAGGCAGGCGCGGCTGGGCCCACTGCCGTGCACCTGGTGGTTTGGCCACCTCGTGGCTCTTCGTCTCTCCTTCGGACTCCGTGTACGTGCTGGAAAAATAGGGACTGGCCTTTTGTTTCGTGCAATTCCGAGAATATTTCCAGAAGTAACTTTCTGAAACCAAAAACAGCAGAAAACAGGGAACTGGCACTGTGGCATCTTGTTAATAGGTTAGTCCCAGAAAATGCATAAAAGTGATACGAAGTGTATATAAAACATGTAGCAAATGGTATAATATAAGCATGGAACAGCAGAAATTATGGGTACGTTGGGACGTATCAGAGGCCGTAAAAAAATTATCAGCAGTCAGCGGCCGGTTAGACGTAGTGCTAGAATTAAAAAATTGAACAAACAATCAGGATGAAAGGAGTGATCTGGAACAAGATGGGTTTGGGGACACTGCTAAGCATTTGACAATCAATGAAACTGTTAGGGAGCAAAAACTCGATTTTGTAGCTCTAATTGAAACGGGTAGATCATCTTCCTCTACACCTTTTTTGAAGTTCTTAGCAGGAGGAATGGATTTTACTTGGTACTGTATACTGCCGCATGGTCGATCAGGGGGGATGCTAGTTGGGTTTAAAAGCACATCTTTTTCTGTCCAAAACGTGGTAACGGGAGAATTTTGTGTAAATTTCATGTGCGGTCGAAACAAGACGGTTTCTTATGGTCTTTTGTCGTGGTTTACGGTGCTGCGCAAGACGCAAGAAAACCGGATTTTTAGCTGAGTTGGTTCGTATTTGTGAAGGAGAAACTTACCAATTTGGTAGGTGGAGATTTCAACATCATTAGACGTGAGGAGAAAAAAACAACTCTAATTTTAATGCTAGATGGCCCTTTATTTTTAATGCTATCATTGAAAGTTTAAGTATAAAGGAGATTGAGCTCTCGGGGGGCAATATACCTGGGCCATCCGTAGGGAGACACCAACTTACGAAAAATTGGATCACTTCCTAGCAAGTGTGGACTAGGAGCAAAAATACCCTTTGGTGACGGTCCACGCGATGACACGTACAGGGTCAGACCATACACCTTTGTTAATTGATTCAGGGGAAAAAGCCCATTTAGGAAATAAAAATCATTTCTCATTTGAATTATCTTGGATGCGCCAGGAAGGTTTTTATGAAATGATTGAAAGAGAATGGACCTTGGTCCATGAGGGGAATTCTCCTGTAGAGTGTTGGCAAAATAAAATACGACACATTAGGCAGTATTTACGAGGTTGGGCAAAGAATTTAAGTTCGGAATATAAACAATTAAAACAAAGGCTTTTAGTTTTAATAGACAAGTTGGATATCCAAGCTGAAACAAATCCTTTAATGCTGCTGAGCGGACAGCAAAGAAGGACGCGGAAAGGGAGTTAGCGAAACTTTTCCATGATGAAGAATCTAATGGGCTCAAAGAGCTAAGGTCAAATATATACAAGAAGGGGGAAATAATACACGTATTTTCACATTATGGCGAATGGAAAACATAGGAAAAAAAGATATTCCAATTAGAGCAGGATGAGGGAACAATTGTGGGTCAGGCAAACCTTAAGGTGTTTATTTCGGAGTTTTACAAGAAGTTGTTTGGAGCGTCGGCTCCGAACTATTTCTCCATGGTGGAGTCATCTACGGATGACATGCCCCAAATTTCACCGGAAGAAAACACAATTTTGACCGCGCTATTCACTGAGAAAGAAGTTCATGATGCTATTTCGCAAATGGAGCATAATAAATCTCCTGGACCGGACGGGTTCCCTGCGGAGTTCTACCAACAGTTTTGGCCTATTGTTAAAGATGATTTAATGGCCATGTTTACTCAGCTGCGATTGGGTGAATTGCCTCTTTATAAATTAAACTTTGGCATTATAACATTGCTACCTAAGAAGGAGGATGCGTGTAGAATAGAACAATATAGGCCAATATGCCTTCTTAATGTGAGTTTTAAAATATTCACAAAGGTGGGAACTAATAGGGTTACCTCAATTGC
This sequence comes from Poa pratensis, assembly GCA_947311845.1. Classification (NCBI taxonomy): domain Eukaryota; kingdom Viridiplantae; phylum Streptophyta; class Magnoliopsida; order Poales; family Poaceae; genus Poa; species Poa pratensis. The sequence goes on along the minus strand of CAMZMU010000117.1, from coordinate 48,714,291 downwards.
GGATAGAGTTGTGCGTCCAACTCAAACGGCATTTATACCAGGGAGAAACATTTTGGAGGGAGTTGTTGTTCTCCATGAGACAATACATGAGATGCATCGGAAAAAATTAGATGGAGTGCTTTTTAAGATAGACTTTGAAAAGGCATATGCTAAAGTAAAGTGGTCTTTTCTTCAACAAGTTCTACGCATGAAAGGATTCGCACCAACGTGGTGCGAATGGATTGCTAGATTTGTGCAGGGTGGGAGTGTAGGTATTCGGGTCAACGATGACATTGGACATTATTTTCAAACTCTTGAAGGTTTAAGACAAGGAGACCCCTTGTCGCCTCTTTTGTTTAACTTAGTAGCTAATATGTTGGCTATCTTAATTGCTCGTGCCAAGGAAGATGGCCAAGTGGGGGGGGGGGGGGGGGGGCTGGTACCTCATCTAGTTGATGTGGTGTTTCCATCCTACAATATGTTGATGACACTATCTTGTTTCTTGAACACGGCGTTGCGAAAGCCGTGAATATGAAGCTTATTTTGGCATTTTTGAACAGCTATCTAGATTAAAAATTAATTTCCACAAAAGTGAGCTCTATTGTTTTGGCAAAGCAGTTGATGAACAAGAGCAATACCGAAATATTTTTGGCTGTGAACTCGGGTCTCTACCATTCAAATATCTCGGTATACGTATCCACCATAGGAAATTGCTCAACATAGAATGGAAACCGGTTGAAGATCGCTTCGAGCGGAAGCTAGGATCTTGGGTAGCAAAGATGTTATCTTACGGAGATCGTCTTGTGCTTATCAATTCGGTTTTCACAAGTTTGCCAATGTTCCTTCTGTCTTTCTTTGAGATACCTAAGGGGGTACGTAAGAGATTAGACTTCTATAGATCTAGATTCTTTTGGAAAAGTGATCAACAAAAAAAGAAATATAGGCTACAAAGTGGAACATTGTGTGTAGACCAAAAGACCAAGGAGGATTGGGGATTGAAGTACTTGAAATTAAGAATAAATGCCTTTTGAGTAAATGGTTATTCAAACTTCTTAATGAAGAGGGGGTGTGGCAGGAACTTATAACAAATAAATACTTGGGTGACAAACCGTTATCACAAGTTCAGGTTAAGCCACATGATTCTCCGTTTTGGAAGGGTTTGATGAGGGTGAAAAAGATGATTTCTTTAAGCTTGGTTCTTTCTCTATTGGAGACAGGCAGCAAACATGTTTTTGGGAACATAAATGGTTGGGTAACATATCACTAGCGGATGAGTACCCTTCCCTCTATGCTGTTGCGTCTAACAATCAGATAACAGTTGCGGATGTATTTGCTAGTTCACCTATCAATCTTTCGTTTAGAAGAAATTTGGTAGGAAACAACAGGGAGCTCTGGTTTCAGTTAGATGAAAAACTTATGCGGGTATAATTAACAAATGAACTAGACCGGTTTTTATGGGAATTAACACCATCGGGTGTGTTCTCCGTAAAATCATATTATGCGGAATTGCTTAATGGTCATACACGATTTTTAGAAAAATACTTGTGGAAGCTCAAAGTGCCTCTTAAGATAAGGATTTTTTGTGTGGTTCTTGCTTCGCAAAGAATTACTGACAAAATATAATTTAATTAGGAAGAATTGGGTTGGGTGTAAGAAATGTGTTTTCTGTGACGCAGATGAGTCTGTGGAACACCTATTCATCACTTGCCCGTTTGCACGTGATATATGGCGCTTGATGCACTTTACTTTCAATGTTTACCCTCCAACTAGTGTAGCAAATTTATTTGGTAGCTGGTTGAATGGGGGTAGATAAGACATCCAAGGAGCTTATTAGAATTGGTGTTGCGGCTATTCTTTGGGCCATTTGGAATTATCGAAATGATATCATCTTTAACAAAGCAACTTCTATTCACTATTTGCAGGTTATCAACAAAGCCACTTACTGGATCCACATGTGGTCATTTCTTCTACCTGTGGAAAGACGTGGTCGCATGGATTCCGGATGTACTCGAATGATGATGGTCGTACGGGCTATCTTCTACCGGGTGGGTGGCAACATCATAAGAGATTAGATGGATAGAGCTTTTTTAAGTGGTTGGTTTTTTGTAGCCACTTTGAGTGACCCATGATTTGTAAACTTTGTGATACTCCAAAACGTTAATAATTGCGGTGGCTGTGTGCATCATTTTGATGCAGAGGCTGGGGAACCGCACCCTATTTCTAAATAAAAAAACAGATTTGACGCTGGTATTTCTCATTAGAAAGACAGATTATTTTTCAGTGGGATGTGTCGTTCTCGTCAAAAACGAAACATCTGTGATGACTTCATCAATTTCAAGACCCGACTGCCAATTCGGTTTTTCGGAGTTGCTCATAGGGTAGGATGTACGTGTGTACGTTCATAAGAACGAGTATATGCGTGTGTATGTGAGCGTCTCCGTCTTTATTGTGTTTTGAAAAAAATAATATTTGCATGTTGATTGTGTTGAATGCATGTGTGATAGGATCAATCTAATCTTATACATGGATCAAATTGTTTATAGGTATGAAGCTAACAGCTCAACAAGCTCTAACAAACCCTCTCGCTAACACCCCTCCTCAATCTGAACCTTCTCGAGGTTCAAATTGTGTTTAAACTCCTCGGATTGCCGTGCTAGAAGCGCTTTTGTCAAGTCATCTTCCACCTGACTGTTAACATGTTCTCTACCTGTTTGTTTGGTACTCCTCCATTCCACAACGTAAGACTTTTTACCAAGCTAAACTAGCTAACTAAAAAGCCTTACATTATGGAACGAATGGAGGTAGTAGTTTTATCTAAGGAAATGAAATTCCATTTCAATGTGCTTTCGTCTTGTATGGAATATGGAATATGTGATTTGCTGATAAGTAAGCTGCTCCCTTCACTTATATGCTTCCATGTTTCTGGCACCTTTGGATTAATTATTCTTGTTCGTTCACTTGATAAGATTTAAGCAAGTGCACACTTGATCATTATGGAAAGATAAATCTAATCGTAATACCTTATCAGTCATCAGATGATGGCATGATGCGCGCCGAGATGAATGAACGCTGTGGGTCACACGGGATGCGCCCGCACCAATCTTTGCCCGGCCGGGTCAGCGTCAGCCTTGGAGGGTTGCTCCAGGACTCGATTGGCGGCTTGTCAGGGCAGCCGTGCGGCGGCGAATACGACCTCATCCAGGAAGTGCCCAGCCTACCTACCATGGTCCAACCTCAACCACTCTACACGTCCAACGTCTTAGACCACATCGCCTTGGTGCTTCTTCCCTTCCTTCGATCTCTGCGGCGGTTCTTCTCTTTATATAGTAATTGTGCACGTGCATTGCACGTGTAATATTATGAAATATATTAATAAATTATCGCAAAAGTCTAATTTATCAATATGAACCGATCGGATGCAGTGTAAAATGTATTGCGATGGAGAGAATTTACAAGTATGTGTTTACATTAATAAACCAGTAGCCTGGAAATAATACCGAGAACTCACCCATGAAGAGTATTTGTGTAAATCGATGATTGTAACATGTTCAATCTACTTGTTTTTCTGGGTTACATCAAATTATTCATCAAATAAATAAATTTGTTTTCCTTAATGAAGTACATTTTAATCAACAAATCATAGAATCACCGGTTGTCAAATATTTAAGGAAAAAATGAGTTCTCTGGCCCAAAAAAGAAAGCATTGGGGTCGCGTGCAAGTATCTAGCAAAAATATTGGTACTCCTGATGCATGTAAAATGCATACATGAACCTTGCATTATATTACTTATATTTAAATTATATTTGCATCATATAAGGGTTATATCATTGATTTATATTGATTTTGGGAATATTTCATTGTTTCCCTATTTTTCTGGAATTAACCCTGCACAGGCAGAAAACCCTATTTTCTATATTTTGATGTTTCAGGCAGAAAACCATATTTGCATCATATAAGGTTATATCATTGATTTATATTGATTTTGGGAATATTTCATTGTTTTCCTATTTTTCTGGAATTAACCCTGCATAGCCAGAAAACCCTATTTTCTATATTTTGATGTTTCAGGGACCCAAACGACGTCCAAATGACCTAATAATTTACGGGGATCAGTTTTTGGAAGGAAGGAAGCGAACAAATGGAGGCCCGAGGGCCAGAAGAGGGTGGCCCACGTGGCCAGATTCTCTGGCCGCGTGGGACCCACCATCTGGGGCCTCGAGGCTCTGTTGCCGTCGATCTTTTTTCCCGAGCCTCCGTCTTGACCTAAAAACGACTATAAAAATAGTCCCCGACGCCCTTCGGAAAGGAGCGCCGCCGAAACACAAAAACCACAAAACAGAGACCTGGAGTTGCAGATTGGAGGGGGGAAACTCTGGCGGGACGCTGCCGGCGTGGTCCCCATCTTCTCCAACGACTTCTCCACCGTCTCCATGATGAAGAGGGAGTAGTCCACCCCTAGACTATGGGTTTGTGGAATTAACTTATGTATCTCTCCTCTCTTGAGATTCACTAATTAGTACCGTATGAGCTGCTGGACATGATTACGGTCATCTATGTAATACCTTTGTGGTGGATCTTTTTATGAGTTAATATATGTTTGAGATTGCAATAGTTTTGTTTCAGTTATGAAAGTAAATGCATATTATGTACCCCATTCTTGTTTACTTGTTATGATCAAGCATGTGTATGAGAGCGTGTGAGGGGGAACGTGTGCATTAGTTGGAGTAACGGGGGGTGGCTAGTGCGGTGAACGTGAGAGAAAGTTTCGCGATCCACTTGGGTGTTTTACCTTACTTTGTTGCCTCACTAGGGATAAAGAAAAATATCTTGCTACCGGAGATGTGGGTGTGACCATTGCCACTACTCCATGACTAGATCTAGCATGTTCTTATTTTAACTTCATGTCATGATACTTAATGCTATGCTCTGATTTATCTTAATTACTAAGGTGTTATGATTTAGTTCGCATCTTGGTGGAGTATAAGAGAGATTAATAAACAAAAAATCTCTATGTTAGGACGTGATGCCCATATAATTAGTAACTTGTCATGAAACCTTTTTGTTGCAATCTCATATGTCAATTCTAGTGTTCCATTGTCTACCACTTTATTAAAGAGAGAGTGCATTTGTGAAACCATGAACCCCGGTCCATTTTTAATCATAAGAAACACCTTTCCAACAACTTTTATCCACTTTACATTTTCTGCCATTTAAAAATCCGAAAATACAAAAACACTTTTACATCTTGCATTCACAATACAAAACCCAAAAATATCATCCATCATTGTTTTCACCATCCTTGCATATTTATTTATCATCATTGCATATTTATTTACTGTTTTGCATTCATTTTATTTTGATATCATTCTCACACCTTGTGCTTGACAACCACTTGGTGAGGTTGAGGGCACAAAACAATTTATTTTGTTTTGTAGGTTTTCAAGAGAAGGATAAGAAGATAAATCTTTCACTACTGATTCCCCGAGAGTTCGATATTAAACCCTCGAGTCAACCCTCGTGGGGAAAACCGTCTTTCCTATACTATACACTCTACACTTGGAGTCTCAACCTAACCCATATTCTTTTGACGCAGGTAACTACGTCAAGGGCCATCAAGACAGTTTTCTCGTGCCGTTGCCGGGGAATCATTGCTGTAAAGGTTTATCCAAGGGTATCTCACAACAAGTCAATTTCATCACCAACTTATGCAAACACCTAAGCTTGGGGAGGTTGCACCTACGTGAGCATCATCTTATCCATCTTTACCTTCAAAGCATTTTATTTTGTTTTGTTATTGTCTTGCATATCATATTTATATTTTGGTTTGCATTTTTATTTTCAGTTTTGCATTTTGTGTTGCATTTGTTATTTCGGTTTGCATTGTTTAGTATCATTTTATTTTCAGTTTTGCATGAAAAATTAAAAAACACATAAAAACTTGCAAAAATGGGAGAAAGAACTAAGTTGTGTGATTACACAAACACTCCAAATGATCAATTTATTGCTAGGCCCATTGCCACACCTGAGATAAAAGCTGATAGTTATGAAGTAAGTCCTAGTTTGTTGAACTTGATAACTCGGGAACAATTTGGCGGTAGTGCTATGGAGGATGCCTCTATGCATCTTCATGATTTTGTTGAAATATGTGACATGCAAAAGTTTAAAAATGTGGAAAGTGATATTCTAAAACTGAAGTTATTTCCTTTCTCACTTAGAGGAAAAGCTAAAGAGTGGTTGCATTCATTACCTACTGGTAACATTAATTCTTGGGATGATCTAAAAGAAGCTTTCATTAAGAAATATTATCCTCATGTTAAAATTTTGCAAAATAGAAACAATATTCTTTCTTTTAGGCAAAATGAAAATGAACATGTTGCCATGGCTTGGGATAGGATAAAACTTATGCTTAGAACTTGTCCATCACATGGGGTCAATGAATGGACCATATTACACTCTTTTACAATGGTCTAAATTATATGTCTAGAAATATTCTTGATTCCGCTGCTGGATGGGCTTTTATGGGAAAAACTATAGTAGAAGCTAAGAACATATTATAAAGTATTTTGCAAAACTATAGTCAATGGCATACTGATAGAGCACCTAATCCATCTAAGAAAGTAAACTTCATAGAAGAAACAAATGATTTGTCATCTAAAATGGACACTATTCTTGCTTTCATTAATAAACAAAATATTGAAAATGTGCCTTTGCAAGAACTAGTTGGTAATAATCCTGAAAATGTTGATGTTAACTTCATTAGGAACTATGGTAATAATGGGTATGGTAACAACAATTATAATTCCTATAATAAAGCCCTATATGTTCCCAACAACCGTCCTTCTATTCCATATCCTAATGCTAGTGATAATAATTGGAAGCCTATGCCACCACGTAATGATAATTTTGAGGCTAATAAAATTCTTATGGAACAAGTTGCTAGTCATAATACCATGATACAAGAGTTGAATAAGTCTGTTGCTTCTATTAGTTCTGATATTAAAGACTTACAACTCCAAACTGCAGGACTAGACAAAGCCTTGTCAAAACTAGCTGATAACCAAGCCACTTTATTGAGTATGTCTGCAGGGAAACCACAAGCACCACCTATGGTTGGAATGAATTCTATTAATATTGCTGAAAACGTTCCTCTTACTTTGGAGGAAACTCTTAATGAATTATTGAACTATTGACGAGGTTATACTCTGCGGGTACCCCAGCTTAAGCGTACCTGGTGCACGTAATGATCAAAGAAGCTCAAAGATTAATCGAAGCCCACGAAGGAAGGCCTGAGACGAAGAGTGTTTTCCAAGTTAGATCAAGTTATAGTCGGTTAAGACTTTCCATACATGTAACCTTGGTTGGTTATGTTTCCCGAGACCCAGCCTCCTATATAAAGGCTGGGAGGGTGATCGACCAAGGCAGGGGAATCCATAGCCACCAAAACTTCGACGAGATCAGCCGCTCGCGAACCCTTGTAACCTTCATATTCATACCATAAACACAGACAAGAAGGAAGTAGGGGTTTTACCTCACTCGAGGGCCCTGAACCTGGGTAAATCCAGCTTGTCAGCCGTCGATTCCACCGATACTACGCGTTCTCTACCACACAATCAACCCTAGGTATAGCAACCATGGGAATTGCCGAGGGCACACCTCGACAATTGGCGCCGTCTGTGGGAAAAGGTAGTATTGGGCTCACGGTTTCGCCGGTTTCATCATCAAGCGGCCACCCACCGATCGCATCTGCACAAGGTAACTCGCCTACCACATCATCAAAAAGCAAATCACCGACCACCGTTGCAAACGGCAACTCGCCGGCAAGATCTACCAGCATCAATTCAAAAAGCGATCACTCGCCAAAATCTCCAAGGAGGCTCATGCCGCACTCGATGGAGGCTCAACAAGCCTTTGCCGGACTCGAATCAGGTTTGGATATTACAGTTGGAAAATTTAACTTCTTTGTCGATAAAGATGGTGTGCAGGACCTGTTAGACCCACTCGATATGGGACACTCGACACGGAGACAATCGACAACGCTTCGACTGCAACACCATCCATCTTGGGCGCGACATCGTCACAGATCGTCCCGATCCAATCGCCAAGCGACTCTGCAACATCCATGACCTCGCAAGAGTTCCGTGACGAGGTGGCAAAAAGATTTGGAAGAAGCGAGATCGAATCTGCGTACCGCCCAAACAACTCAATCGAGTCACTCGACAACATCGTCGACTGCAACGACGTCGCGGGGAACAAGGAGAACATAGATGACAACATATACCTCGCCGATCTCAACGGCCCAGAAATCCGTGCCAGCCACGAGATATTCACCTGCGACGCAAATAGCCTGGACAAAGCACTCGAAGATCAACTCGATTGCGGCAGAAACCCCAGCAAGCAAAGCAACTCCAACATGAGCCTGGATGACGACGCCGAATCCATAATGCGCATTAGCAACACATGGGCAGAAGATCGGGTGGTTCCGTATCAGGTATACACCGCGAGTACAGCAGAAACGTCAGCAGCTGCAACATGCCGTCGACCTACAGAATACCCTTGCACAGTCACCATGCCTGACGGAACAACCACGCTGACCATCACCGCAGAGATGGCGGAAAAAGTGAGCAAAGTAATCGAAAGCTGCACAATGCTACCAGCAAACGCAACTCCGGAAGAGGTATTGACCTTACAATACTTCCAGTGGCAAGAATCGATACGGTTGAAGAACTACCGAGCAGTACTCGAAGAACGCAAAAAGCAAGCCAGCATATCGAGTGCTCGCGAAGAGCATTGTCTACGAGTTCAACGGGCAGAAACGACCCCGCGAATAGGTCACGATTCATAAACCTCGGAGACGCAGATCGTGCAGCGGTCACTCGGAACCTAAACCCAGCCTTTATGGCAGTCGACGCGGAAGGAGTCCCCATACCTACTGAGCCAGCCGGGGCGCTGATGACGCTAGGCACCTATCTCAGAACAATCGAACCTCCTGCAGGAGACCCAAAGAGGGATCAGCACCTCCAACTGTACAAACAACTGGCAATAGCAGCACAAGCCATACAGCATCCACAAGCAACTCCAAGGAGAGATACAGATCGGGACCGTCGCAGTCGAAGTCCTCGGGGAAGGAGCAGTCGAAAAAGCTCACGCCGTCATCGTTCCAGCAGGAGCCACTCGAGGAGGTCATACAGCAACAGCTCAGACTCGGAAGCAGAAATCGGGCCATGTGGAGCGCTATGCTTCACTCGACGGATCCGGGAGGCTCGTATGCCCAAGAAGTTTTCGCTAGCTACCACGCCAAAGTTCAACTGCAAACAAGAGCCATCAGGCTGGCTAGAAGATTACAGGCTGGCAGTCGGATGTCAGCGCGGCACCACAACTACAGCTATGCAGTACATACAACTCATGATGGAAGGAACAGCTCGCGATTGGCTCAAATCGCTACCCGAATCATACTACGATTCGTGGGAGCACTTCAAAGGTGATTTCATCAAATACTTCGAGCCTCTATGTGAGCGCCCCAAAACTTTCGAGGAGCTCCGGACCTGCAAGCAAAAGTCAGATGAATCTCTGAGATCGTACATACGGCGGTGGACCACCATCCGTAACTCAGTAGGCAACGTATCAGAAGATAGGGCAATCGACGCCTTCAAAAACGGACTCTGGAGAGAAGACTTCAAAGAACACTTGGTCGAGAAGATCCAAAGACAATGGCGCACTCATGGTACTCGCAACAAAGTGGGCAGATGGAGAAGACTCCGTACGAGGCACTCGACCCGTAGCATCACATGAAAATCACGAGGGTGGCAGTCGAGACCGCAGAGATAGCTACAGAGATGATCGAAGGCGCAAACGCAAGAATCGTTATCACGACGATGACCATCCAAACTTCATCGCAGCAGGCTTTGTCCAGTCAAGGGACAGCCGCGACCAAACTGACAGACGACCCGACGATCATCGTGATAATCGAGATCATCGTACGGACGACCGCCGAGGTAATCGAGACCATCGTACAGACGATCGACGTGACAGTCGAGACCACAGACGCGACGACCGCGATAGCTACAGAAGGCCAGAGTGGCGCAGGCGAGCAGACAAAGATCCTGAGCGCTCAATCGAAGAAAGGATGGACGATTATTGCAGATTCCATCTTTACAAAGGGGATGATGGTAAGCTTCGCTCTAACCACTCGCTGAGAAATTGCAGGGAATTCGATCAACTTGCGATTGAACATATACTGCGACTGCAAAGAGATGGACGTGCACCTCCTCAACTAGTGCAGATTCCATCGACTACATCACAAGCACAGCCTGTTCAGGCATATCCAGCACCGCAACAAGTACAACAAGCACAGGTATATTCCATACCACCGCAAACACAGCCTACTCAGGTGTATACTGCACCAACACCAGCGCAACCGACGCCAGTGTACATGGTGCCAGCACAACCCGTTACGGGAACACAAATGGCAGCAGCCGTGCACCAGATGCAGCAAGGAGATGAACAAAAATATCCCGTAACTCGCGGGCAGATGAACATGATCCAGCGAGGACGTCCCTCCAATAGAGAGCAAAAATTACACACTCGACACGTCAATATGGCGGTCATGGCACCCCCAGCTATCACAATTTTTTGAAAGGATCAGAAACTCCGATTGTCTTCAATCGAGAGGACCACCCACCCGCAGTATATCGACCAGGGCATGCAGCCTTGGTACTCGACGCCCAAATCGGAGGCTACGCCATGACCAAGGTCTTCATGGACGGAGGTAGCGGCCTCAACATAATCTTTGCAGATACGCTACGCAGAATGAACAAATCAGTCGAAAATCTGCCAAAGTCCGCAAGTACCTTCCACGGTATCGTCCCAGGCAAAGCAGTGCTCCCAGAAGGCACCATACAACTCGATGTTACGTTTGGAGATCCTACTCACTTCAGAACCGAGTCGATTGAGTTCGAAGTGGTCGATTGGAAGTCACAATACCATGCAATACTTGGGCGCCCCACTTTCGCTCGATTCATGGCCGTCCCACACTACGCCTACCTCAAGCTCAAAATGCCAGGACCAAAAGGAGTCATCACGATCAACGGGAACTTTCAAAGGTCAGATTCATGTGACCGTGACTTCAGCAAAATCTCAGAGATGTACGGGATGGAGCAATCACTCGCCGAGCTTGAGGTCTCCAATGACCGTACACCTCTACCAGAAAGCAAGAAAATGGCAATCGACAGAGGGCTCAAGGTCATCAACGACGCGATGAAGCACAAGGGGCACCCGACTGAACCTTCAGAGACGGTCAACATGTCGTCAAGTCACACTAGTACATAGAGGGGCGCATCTGCGTCAGTTCTATGCATAGATATGTAATAGCGCATAATGTCGGAAGAACCAGCAGGTTTCAGACGCACTCTTTTCCCTTACCAGGGTACCTAAGGGGACTGGAAGGTTTTTAATGAGGCGGCTTGCTGGTCGAACACATATTTCGAATAAAATACATGTTCCTCCATATTCTCATATATGCCTTTTATTGTTTACCCCACTCAAACACTCGGGGGCTCGAGCATAAAACCCAAGCCCACTCGATATACTCGGGGGCTGGGTCAAGCATAAAAACTCAAAAACCCCACTCGATATACTCGGGGCTGGGTTAAAAGAAAAACTCAAAAATCCCACTCGATAGACTCGGGGGCTGTCACAAATATACGCATATAAATATTTCGCCACAAATACAAGAGTACATATTTACATTCGGAGAATGCCCCATTATTCAAAAAGTTTACAAGTTAAGAATCTGGCTCATCCTTTATATCCAGTACAGGACCAAAAAGCTGCTCCTTGCAGCAATCGATGAGTTCCTCAGCAGCAGAGCGTGTCTCGATCAAATGTGATTGGGATACAAGTGTGCCAATTGCAGGAGGTCGAATCGCAAAATTTGGCTTACGGCTGCGGATGTAAGCCATAGTGGCGTTGGACCCAAGAATAGCAAGCTGCATCAAAGACTCTTTGACTGAGTCCGTCACTCGAAAGATATCAATCAAAGGAAACAACCCTTGAGGTTGAGGCCCTGACGGGAAGAGCGCGCAATTTAGGCGAGTGAAGATACGCCTGCACATTTCGAGCACTTGGGCGTTTCGCCATACTCGATCCTTCAAAGTAGCAAGTGTGCGAGCGTGCACCTTGTCCAAATAAAAATGCTGCCTGCCAGTAGTTGGTACATCAACAGCATTATCGAGGAGTCGATTGACCCTCCTACTTCCTGCTGGGCATCAGGCACAAAACCTGCAAAAGGCCAAAGTTATTGGTCCAAAGCATAATGCAAACAAATGAAAACTTTTAAGCAAAAATGGTGTCATAAACTCACACTCGAGTTGCCTGTTTATGTTGTCCATCTCGCCAAGAACATATTCCTCGCGTTGGGTAGCAAAACTTGGCTTGGAACGCAGCAGCTCCAACTCAGATCGAGTGTTTTTGAGTTCTTGCTCTAGTTCACTCACTCGATTCTTCGCAAGAGCAAGTGCCCTCGTGTCATTCCTTGCTCGACCAGATGTTCGAGTACGAGAAGGAGAAGGTCCACCAGACTCGCATTCTTGTGGCTGGTTCATAAAACGCAACATTCAGAAGCCCAGACACACGAAGTTGCAAAATTCAGGTGATTCAGCAAATTTCATTCAAGCAAAAGCACCCAAAAGTATATACTAGCATAAACATAAGTAGCAAAAGCATACATGCCAGGTTCGAGTAATCAAATTACAGAGTAAAGAGTTCCTAGGCCTGCGAGATGGATTCTGCCCTACTTTTACGCGACTGAGCCCTAACAGCTTCAGCCCGGCGTTCCATAGTCTGGACGCAGATTTCGCTCAGACGCGTAGCTGGCTCGGTTACACCCCTGAATGATAGCGGCCTTCCATCAGGCTTTTTCGGGTAGTCCGATAAAGCACTGTCGAAATCGGCCTCTACACCATTGCCTAACAAAAGCCTGAGGGTGTACTCCGAGCCGCGTACCGTGAGTTCGCGGGCAAAATCCGCCACAATCGACGATCTTTCGCCAAAAGCTGCAGCAAGTCCTTCGGCAGTCGAAGGAGCGGCGGCTGTAGGACACATCCCCGCGTGCAAATTGCTAAGGGTACTGGTCATGGTAGCCAGATCGCCTTTGGTCTTGGACAGCACAGACTCGAGTTCCATTATTGCATCATCGAGTGACAATGAGTCACTCGATGGCTTAGTGGAAGCCGAGGCCCTTCGGAACCTTCAAAATTCAGAAAGCAGAAGCCATGAGCAAAAGCTACTAAAATAACCAAAGAGCTACTACTCACAAAGACAGTGCATTCACCTTTGGCAGCACGGGCTATACTCGACAGACGTGCAGTAAGCTCCTTATCGCGGCGAGTGGTGCGTCCTGAGCATCAGCAAGTGCTTTCTTCGATTCAGATTGCTGGGTAGAGAGCTGGGTCTGCAAGTCCTTCACCTGTTTCTCCAGGTCCCCCACACGCTCCTCAGCAGATTTTTTTCTTCTGGAGTTCACAAACATTCCCGATTAATGTCATAACTTCAAAAGAAGGGAAAGTTTTAGCAAAAAACGCTTACGCGCAAGCTCAGTCGAAGTTGACTGCAGGGAGTCCCTCTCTTGCTCCACCCGAACAAAGGACTGAACCCAAGGGGATGGCGGCATACATAGGCTGAAACAGAGTACGCATGTTACATCGCGTGCAGAAGAAACAAAATTTTCAGTATAAGTAAGGACAGAAGCACTCACGTGATCAGTCCAAGAGGAGGCTTGGAGGAGGAAGCCACGGCATCCGCGGTTGGGGCAGCTTTCTCCTTGTTCAAATCAGCAGCCATCAGCTCAGTTGCGTCCTTGGCCGCTTCAAGAATAGTGCCTTGTGCTGCTTCTGGAGGGATGGATGGCTGCGCCACAATCGACGTATCCGCGACTGGAGGTGGAGATGGCGATTTGCCACTGGTATCATAAAGCAAAAATACATCCAATCAAAAAACAAAAACCATAAAGGCGCGGCCACAAATAAAGGAATAGACCATAAAGCAAACCTTGGCTCATCTTCTTCATCGGAATCAGGTTCGTCACCAAGGAGAAACACCCAGTCGAGAGGTGTTACTCGAAGTTGCAGGAGGACGAGAAGCCAGAGGGGAGACAGTCAGAGGATGGCTTTTAGCAGGAGAAGGGATACCCGAATTACCGGTATCCCCTTGCTCATCCTCTGTACTCGAAGACTCCGGAAGAACCAAACGCTGGCGTTTAGGCTTGCGAGGACCCTGCTCAGCATCTGATTCATCTGAAGCATCCGCCACAACCTGTTCCACCTCTTCCCCTGTTTCTTCTTCGGGATTATCCTGAGGGGTCGAGTGGGCAGAAGCAGGGTCAGCAATGGGCAGCTTGGTTTCCTCCTGTACTGCCGTCTCCAAAGTAGGCCCGGCTTCGGGTAGAGGAGGGAGAGAGGTGGCAGTCGAGTGACCCTATGTAACAAGCACAATTCATAATCATAAGAACGAAAGCAAAAAGGATGCAAAGGCAGATGGTGAGGCATAAAAACGGCAAAAAGAATCACTCACTGCGGGTAAGGCCTTCTCTGGCCCGTAGGGGACGTGCGGGAAGTTGAAGTCGATTTTTGCGGAAGCTTTGATGCTCGTGATCTTCTTCACCTGAGCACTGAGCTCCTTTGGCGTCAACTCGGTGGTACTCATCCTGATGCTGTCGAGTGGACCCTCATACTGCCACATCGGGTGGGCACGAAGGCGCATGGGCCACACTCGCATCTTCAAATAAGTGCTGATCAACTGAATACCAGAAACAGTCTTCAGCAACTTGCCAATTCATTCAGCAAAGGGGTGGCTTCTTTGGCTTCAGCAGGAGAGATAGGGTGATCCCAGGCCACCGTTTTCTTCGGAGAATTCTCAATCGAAAAAGCCGGGAGCACCACCTGGTCGACTGGCACATAGAACCATTTGGTCCGCCAGCCTTGGGCAGAATCGACTGTCTTCAAGCTAAAGTAATGCGAATCGCTTCGCACTTGGACTTGAAATCCACCCACCGGGCAAGGGCGTTTACCCCGGCAATTGTGGCGCACCTTGAAGATATGCTTCCACAATGCCCAGCTGGGGGACACCCCCAAGAAACACTCGCATAGCACCATGAAACAGGCGATATGCATAATGCTGTTGGGAGTAAGATCATGAATCTGTAGGCCATAGGCGTACAGTAGCCCTCGCACAAAATCATGCAAAGGGAAAGAGAACCCACGGGGAGGAATTCAGCGAAGCAGACGCGCTCGCCGTCGCGAGGGTCAGGGCGTACCTCCAGACCTGGAGCACGTGCGGCCAGCTGGTCAGCTGGCGGCAGCCAACCCTTCTGACGGTACTCAGAAAGGGTGTCCTCGGTTACACTGGATCTCGTCCAGTCACCGGGGATCTTCAAAAGCGCATCGGCAGGCTCACTCGCCATGGCCGCATCCTTCCCCTTGTCCGCTGGATCGGTGGCGGACAGTTGCAGCGGCACGCTTGATCTTCTTTGGCGCCATTGCGCAAGGAGCAAAGCAAGGAGCTTGGGAGGCAGAGCAATGGTGTGCGGTGCGCAAGGAAGAAGAGGAACAGAGGAAATGAATGGCAAGTAAATCAAAATCTTGCGCAAAAATGCTACTTACCGCACAACGCAAAACTCCATCATAACCGTCCGTCCAAATGTGCATAGTATCTGGCCGTACACGTGGCGAGCGCAGAGAGCAACCGTCGCATCCCACGTCGCCCACTACGCACAAAACCCTAGGAGGTTATGATGGCGCGGCGAAAAATACGCCACGTCCGGTCAAATCAAAGCTGAAACGGCGTCTTCTGCGGTCAAAACTCTGAACATTGGGCCCACACAGACACGTCTTGTCAAAACGGGAGCGCACGCCTAAGACGTCACGAATGACGTCAGGGGCAGTGAACGTCCACATTCGAGTGGTGGGTTCGAGACTACAATCGACACAAGGATTCGACTAGCAAAGGTACTCCCATGGGAGCATATCAAAAATTTCTTGCGATTGATCAAAAAGGAGCAAAATTATTGAGATTATCCTCTACTTCAAACGAAATAAAGCATAATCTCGGGGGCTACTCCCATGGGAGCGCTGACGCGCTCCCGTAGATTTCAAAGACAAAATATTTCGATTGACAAAAAGCAGTATAGAAGGATGATTTGAGATTGTCCTCTATTGCAAGACAATAAACCACAATCTCGGGGGCTACTCCCATGGGAGCGCTGTCGCGCTCCCATAGATTTCAAAACAAGGTAAGAAAATTCACTCGACTACAGACTCGATTGAAATGCATTAAGTACTTCACAAATCAAAGAATCAAACTTCATAAATTCCCGACTATGCCAATCGCAGATGTTTCGGATGCTGCATACGCAAATGCAAAGGTAAGACCCGCCGAGCAATCGAGATGGGCCGAGGGACGCTCCAACAGTGTTTTCCCTTGAAATTTTCCGTGTCAACAGACATGATGAAAATCCTGACGGACGCGTTAGGTATCAAAAGTTAAACTGCAGAACGAATCAGTAAGACCTACAACGGCCTGAGTCGAGTCTGTCCAGTATGTTCCAGCTTCGAGTCCGGGGACTCGAACCTGATTGAAGGCTAGTATGGTTTCGCCCAAATGTGCGGTTAACTGAGCTCGATTTTCGAGTAAATCAGGCCTACTATGTCAATATCCCTAGGCAAAAGTTGCAAAAGTGTTCCAGCTTCGAGTCCGGGGACTCGAACCTGATTGAAGGCTAGTATGGTTTCGCCCAAATGTGCGGTTAACTGAGCTCGATTTTCGAGTGAATCAGGCCTACTATGTCAATATCCCTAGGCAAAATCTTTCGACTGCGTTCCAGGCTCGAATCCAGGGACTCGAGTCTGACTGAAGACTAGTAAGGTTTTTGCTCAAGTAAGCAGTTAACTGAGCTCGATATTCGAGTGAGTCAGGCCTACTATGTTAATATCCCTTGGTTCACATACGCATACAATCGAAACAAATTAAGAGTAGAAGGACTACGTCGGATCAGGAGTATAAAAGCAAAGACTATGACGTGCACGATGAAGGGAGCACATGCTCGATTCTTCGAGTCAAGCAAGTACTCGGGGGCTAATGACGAGGTTATACTCTGCGGGTACCCCAGCTTAAGGGTACCTGGTGCACGTAATGATCAAAGAAGCCCAAAGATTAATCGAAGCCCACGAAGGAAGGCCTGAGACGAAGAGTGTTTTCCAAGTTAGATCAAGTTATAGTCGGTTAAGACTTTCCATACATGTAACCTTGGTCGGTTATGTTTCCCGAGACCCAGCCTCCTATATAAAGGCTGGGAGGGTGATCGATCAAGGCAAGGAATCCATAGCCACCAAAACCTCGACGAGATCAGCCGCTCGTCGAACCCTTGTAACCTTCATATTCATACCATAAACACAGACAAGCAGGAAGTAGGGGTTTTACCTCACTCGAGGGCCCTGAACCTGGGTAAATCCATTTTGTCAGCCGTCGATTCCACCGATACTACGCGTTCTCTACCACACAATCAACCCTAGGTATAGCAACCATGGGAATTGCCGAGGGCACACCTCGACAACTATCCTGAATATTTGTTGCCATTTATGTCTCAACTTGTTGGATTAAAAGAAGAAGTTAACGAAACTGAATATAATGAATCTCTTATGTTAATTGAGTTAGAGAAAAAAGTTGAAGTTAAAATGCTTAGTGAAGTCAAGGAACCATTACTTGACTTAGACAATTGTAGCTTGCATGAATTAATATCTATCTTACAAAAATTTGCAAGTGATCCTTCTATTAATGTTAACCAAGCAGGTTTTGGTTCTTATATTGCTAATCATGTTTTAAAAGAAAAGATTGCTAGGTACAACCAAGAAGCTATGATACCACCTAATCTTGGGGATATGGATTCCCAAAGTACTAGTAACCATTGGAAAAGAGACACACCATGCTATATTAGATCTAGGATCTAGTGTCTCAGTTTTATCTAAAGAATTATATGAAGTTCTTGAATTAATGTGCGGACCCCGGACTAGCTGTCCGAAATACCCTTGTGCCTACAACATCAGCGATCCCATGATCAGTCTGTCGCTAAGCACAATCAAACTGGTATCAAAAGAACATCCATAAATACCGAATCAAAATACTTACTTGATTGAAGTAATAATCTTCAATAAGTTCTTGCAGCGGGAATCACCAATCAACGTGGGGCCCGAGTCATTTGCCAAGACACCTACAGGCAACTGACTGGGAAGACGGCCTAGTTCGCAAAGACGTCATCGATCTCTCGGTCTTCAGCATACTTCTTCTTGAACTCTGGACATGGGAATATCCAGGGACACAGCCATGAGTACATTTATGTACTCGCAAACTACCCCCGACATGAGCATGCAATAGCATCATTTTTATTATAACAAAACCCTTTATTTTGAGAAGACATCTCTATATCTTTGTTGAAAAGAAAAGAAGATTTTTAGAACTTTTTCCCATAAACCTATCTTGGTAAGAATTCTCTTTTAAAACTTTTTCCCGAAAATCCATCTTTGTTGAAGAAGGTAAGAAGTCTCTTTTACAAACATTTTCCCGGAAAATCCCCTTTGTTTATTTTTCCAAAACTCCTCCTTTTCCGACCAAAACCATTCCTGCTCAAATCATTTTTCCGACAACCTCATACCAACCCCTTGGTATAGTTGCATAAACATTTTCCACTTTCAGGACACAAAACTTTGCACTTCTCGGTCACAGCCCCTCAGGGTACTCTTCTTTTCCAGTAACCTCATACCGACTCATCGGTATAGTTGCACATAAACAACATCTCCATTTTCCTTTCAAATCTTAAAACATTTCCAAAACTGGCACATGGTCAGAGCAGTTCTTTCCAACTGTCCATATCCGAGGACTCGGCTATTCGAATAGTTTTAACCCTCTGCAGAGGTAGCACGCTTTTCCCACACCCATCCGGTAACTCATCGTGTCAGCCACGTCCCGCCATACCAGGTGTATGCGAAGTTGAGTCACCGACCATAGCCTATCCTTTGCTCATGCTAGTATAGGATCCTACCGCTACGAAACCGGTTCCATCGACACTTAAATCCAGCCTGTCGGAAACTAAGTGTGAGGACTTCGTAGTTCTGCCCGGCGACCCAAAGGTGGCGTCTTCAATCCTCTTTCTCCAATACACTCATACCGGCCTCCGGTAGACTTCTCTTAAGAGGACCCAGGTCAGGGGCAGGTCACCAAACCATCCCCTCATGGAACGAGGTCATCCTCGTTGTTGAGGCATCCAGTACTAATATGAGCAAACTATATGACTACGCCCTTTCCCATAGGTGGGTAAATGTGGTCGCACAGGGTATTGGTTGTTCTGTAAGTACAAGGACACAATGTGCATTTTTCATAAACATCACCATTTCTCCATTTCCACACCGACATCTCGGTATTCCACAACCACACAAGTATTTTTTTCCAAAGGAGTTTTGAGTAAACAATATTTTTCCCATCCTATAGTTTGGAAAAGAAACTCCAGCTAATATCTCCGGATAGGGTGTCAAAATAATATACTTATATTTTGGAAAAGGTTTTCAAAATCATAGCTTTTGTGGCAAACACCACATAAATAACTTTTTCTCTTTATAAGTAAAACATGTGAACCAACATAGATGTATATAAATGCAAGCTCAGAGGATAGCTTGCCTTGCTTGGCAAAGTGAACTTGGTCTTGGTCTTCAGGTTCAACGAATTCCCCTTCCTCAATAACTCCGTTCCAAAGACCACTCCGGTAGCGTTTACATCTAGCGTCGCAAACAGGAGAATAACACAACAATCACTAAGCAAACCAAACCACAAGTGGTATACAGACAAGTAACCAACTGTAAGCGCCAAACTAATCGTTCGAGCAACAACTAGAATCTACACTTACGAGGGCCTTATTTTGATCAGTAGTCTATCACCTATACGCGAGCTAGGTACATCGATCACAAAACTATCTGAGGCGAAGGTTAACAACAAGCACCTCCTGTTGAACAGGAAATACTTCAGACAAAAGTTAGGCCACTAATTAATCTCTATGAGTGGACCTTCACACCAAGTTTGGGTGTGATAAAGTGAAACACTAGAAACCTAGCAAAATTGGATTTGCTCCAAAAACCATTACAGATTAATTTATAAAATCCCTTTTTAATCTGCCCTTTTGTTAATTTATTTTAAACAGCACTACAAAATAATTATCCATGTTTGGAAACAAGGTGGAACATGAAGGTCATCATTTTCTGAACATTTTAAGAGGTCAAACTTAATTTTTGGATCCTTGTTTTTAAAGATATGAATTTTCCAAATCTGTTTTATATTCTGCCATTTTCTTTATTTTAATAAAACATTAATTAAACTAAGTTATTTGGATAGGTGAATTACACCAAAAGACAGGCCTTATTTATCTGAACATTTTGGTATCTTGTTTGCAATTTTTGGACAAGTATTTAATTAGTTATGAATTTTTCAAGTTTATATTCGAATCTGTCTGTTTATTTTATTTTCCAGAAAAACAAACGAAACGTTTTGCACCGGGCCTGTGCCTAGCCCCAGTCACTGATGTGTGGGCCATAGCGCAACGCTGGCGCTGACTGGGCTGAGTGTGGATGCGCTGGCCGCTACGGTCACTGACCGGTGGGGCCCACCTGTCAGCGAGTGGAGTTAAAATGAAAAAGGGCAACGCTCTCGCGCCTGCGGGGACTCGAACTCGCGACGCCGCACTGGTTCGATCGTGGCCGTTGCCACTGGGCTGGGTGCGTGCTGGTGTTAGGATACGGGCGCGCGGCTATTTGAGGTGTGGACCGTGCACGGCGACGTCGCGCACGGCCACGGCGATCACCGGCGGCGGGGTGCACGGGTCCGTCGATCTACTGCACGAGGGGACGTGCCTCTGGTTGCTCTCGACTCGCACGGGCATGAAGAACACGAATACGGCGGCACCGCTACTTAATGGTCGCCGGAGCGACGCGCGCATCGGCGCCCGACGGCGGCCGGCGGCGAACTACTTCGAACGGAGGCTACAAGACACGCATTGACGAACGGAGAGGACGGGAAGAAGCGCCAGCTCACCCTCGATGCATGCACGGGCTCGACGAGGACGGAGGAGGTCGAGGGAGGCGTCAATGGCTCGGCGAAGCTTCGGCCGTGGTTGGAGAAGATGAAGATGGCGGCGGCGATTCAGGTCTCCCGGCTCGATTCCTTCGACGTGGATGCAGAGGGAGACGAGGCGCAGCTACTGGTGGTGCTCGATCTGCTTCGGGAGCTCTCCAACGGCGGCGACGAACACGGCGGCCATGGCTGTTTTCGGGCTCGAGACAAGCAGAGGGGAGGAAAAAGGTGGGGAGGCGATCTAGGGTTCCGGGTGTGCTCCTTATACGCGGCAGAGGAGCAGAGGGGGGGGGGGGGGCCTGGGCGCGGCGGCGGGGGGGGGGGGGGGGGCCTGGGCGGCGCGATGCACGGGAGGACGACAACGGCACCGTGCGCACTGCTGCTACAGGAAGAGACGACGCTTTCCCAGATAACCCCCTGGACTTATTTTTCCAATTACAACTAGGTCCTTTTTCCTATTTCTTTTAAAACCAGTGAGTTGCAGTGATTTAATTGAGGCCTTTACACATTTTTAAAAATTATGAGAAAAATCAGGTAGCCTCCCATATACATGGAGAAGCTCCACAAAAATTGGGGCTTCAAAATAAAATGTTTTGCACAACTTTTGTTCATAGTGTTTCAATATGGCAATTTTTGCTAATTTCCAAATGATTTTCCTTTTTAATTTTGAAGCAAGTTCAAATATTATTTTTGAACTCTTGGAACTTTCTTGACAAATATATTAGCTTTTGTATTTGTGTTTGTCAGAAACAAACACATTTGAATTGAATCAGAAGAATAAAATAGGATTTCATAGTTTAAATAAAATTAAGTGGTAATTATATAATTTTAAGAAGGGAGGGGTATGAGAAGGAGATGGTCATCTTCTTACCTCATCCATGGAATTAATTTCATAAAGAAAATATTTGCTTGAGAGAAATAGAGAGTGAGGTAGGTAAATTAATATATTAAGATCATTTCTTTTAATCAAAATTTTAATTTGAGGGTGTAAGTAATCATAGGGGTCTTGTTTTGTTTTCAAGTCACACTCCACCATTGTGATCAGTGTGTTTTACTTTAGTGCTAGGCATAGCTGAGGAATTATCCTCACAAGCAACAAACACCACAAGATCCACATCACAATCAAGTCCACACAATTCAAGCAAGAATTAATCACACCACCATTTACATGATTAACCATACTATCTTGTAAGAATGATCATACTTAATTATGACAAGATGATGTTTAAAACTATCTCAACTCCACCTTTGTATTTTTGAAAAGGGTTTTGAGCAAGACAAATTATGTGGGATAATATATTTCCCACTTGTGTTCTTTTTAAAATGAAGTGGTAATCAAAGTTTATAAAATGGGAGTTGCATACAAATGCAAAATATCAAGTTTAAAAGATAGATAGGAGATAGCATATAGATCTCCATATTTTTGGGAACACATAGTTTTGGGAATACTTTTTCTTTCTCAATTTATGGGTATTAGTTTTGGGTGTTGCTAAACCAAGTATCTTTGAAATGGAGTTGGCCAAAAGAAGAATGGAAAAGATATATGGAATATTTTCTTGTCATAACATGATCACCAAAGTTAAATATATTTTTATATTGGTTGGGTCTTATATTTACTAGTCAAAACAATTTAAACAACAAGTCACACTAGGTTCAACATAGCAATGGGATGGGAAACACAATCATCAGTAAAATATTTCAAAAAGTTTTTGTTGGTTCTGAATTTTGGTCTTGTAAAAACTAAGTTTTTCTTAGTTTCAAAATTTGGGATGTGACAGCTCTTCCCCCCTTAAAAATAAATCTCGTCCTCGAGATTTGCCCGGGGTAACAGGAGAGTACGAGGCCATGGGTTTTGGGCTGACTATACTTCCGAGGTCGTTGCTTCTTCACCGCTATTGCCATGTGAGATCTTGATAAATTGATGTTGCGAGGCTTGCTCTGTCGATAAACTTCTGTGCTGAGTTCAGATCCTTGGCGATGTGGTTGACTTGATGATCGAGACTGATGGATAATCTTGGCTGGTTGTTTCCAGATACTACAAGACTGAGGCACAAGGAGCTAATTATTAACACCTTCTGGTATACGTACTGCAGGTCTTCCCCCCTTAAAAGGGGTTTTTAATCGGTCTTGTTGAAAGTCGCAGCTGGAGTTGACTTGGAGGCATCATTCTTCTTGAGTAGCTTGACGATCTTCGTCTTGGTGTCATTCCTCGGTGCAGATATCACGTCCTGATATTGTCGCCTTACAAGGTCGCAAATGGGATGCGTTGTCTTCAGGATGCGTCAAGCCTGCGTAGTTAATTCTCTCCGGGTTCTAGTTAGAAGAGGGAGGTTAAAACTTCTAGTTGCGTCGGAGCTTGCTTGATGGTTGATGTCGTCAACAGCAGGTGCTTCCGTTGTTTGATTCTTCTTGGTGACTTCCGGTAGATCTTCTTCACGCTTTTCTTCCTTCGGCTTGGCGGAGAAAAGGCTGGTCCTGGAAGACTTCTCTGGTTTTGGGTCTTCACGAAGATTCGCAGGTGTCTTCACCAGTAAGTTAGAGTGCACTAGAATAGTTAGGGTTTCCGGGAAAAATTTCTGGTTGAGGGGCTTAAGTTAGTTGTCAAGGGAGTAGGGGTGCTATACTCTGAACATCAAACTTTTTATACCTAAAATCCAAAACAACCAACTTTACACAGGCCTCTAATTCTCGAGTCTTCAAAATATCATTCCAACATCTCTGGTAAGGTCACTAATATCAACTAGTTAACGGAATCATGACTTTTGCCCAAGCTAAAATTATTAATCCACCATCATCTTCTTCGGGCATAAACTCTTTATCATATTATAGTTCAATCTATCGGATACCCATCGAACCTTTCAGACTCAGTCTTCCCATTACATCTTGTCACAAAAATCATAGTAGTCCACCAATTATTTCTTGATTAATTTATTCCCCAGATAGGCATATTTCAAATTATCTGACTCCTTCAGGTTGCCATCTTCCCACGATCATATCATCAAAGCTAAATAAAGCATCCAACAATCATGTGATCATCCCATCAAGAATTTGACCCACTTTCTGACCAAATTCAGATTTCATCTCGACACTTTCGGGCCTTGATCTCTTAATCAAATATAAACGATCTTTCTAAGAATAATCCAAACAGAGCATGACAAGCTCTGAAAACTACTGTCACCTAGAATATCTTGCTACTAGACCAAGTCATATTGATTCCTAGAATCCGATAAACATTCACTTATCCTGCACCAATTATTTCTTGCATACAACGATCTATTCATTTGCTAACTTATCTTTGACCACTTCCTATAATTCCCTAAGAATTTAGTACAAGGTCACTTGCGCTAAGAATCACCCTAAACATTCCAACACCGGAGTATTCTTCTTAATTTACTTGCTTCTAATCAATCCAACATCATTTTATCAGCAAGTGCTTCCTAGAAATCCAATAACCTTCACCTTTATTTCTAAACCTTAAATCAAGGGTCACGTCTTCTAGCTCCAGATAACCACCAATGGTTGGGGACCACAACTGGTTTGCCACAGAGTATTAATTAAATATATCATCTGTCCAAACCCAATTGATTCATCGATCCACTCCAAGCTTTCACTTTTATTCTAAACCCCAAATTTTTGATATTACCAACATCATCCACCAAATTCTGATCTCAACAACTAGATTCTTAAGGAAATCCTTTTGCCTAATAACTGATAGCCCAACACTCTTATATCTTCCTAAAGCCTCCTTTGTACCAACTAGTCTTGAGTCGTCCTATGGCACTTATTCCCGTGGTCTAAAAAAAAACAGTTAGTATCTTTACAAATTTTGGTTAGATGAGAGATTTTAAAGTTAGATAAATTATGTTAGTTATGTTAGTTTTTCATATTGTTTTGTAAGTCCGACGGGTACGACCAGTGTCATCTACCGTCGGGTCTTCAATCTATATCTTTCTCGATGGCTTGATGTGGTTGTACAAAACGACGAATGAAGACCGCTATCAGTCTTGCAGAAGGTCGCAGAGTCTTGGGGTAGCGAGTATTCCATACCTTGCTTCTCTTACCAAGAGAAAATTTTCTGAAGGGTTTTCCAAGTCGGACTCTTGAAAGGATACAAAAAGTACATCTATGGCCAACAAGGCAAAAAGGTTTTTGCAAACAGTCAAAATTAAAGCAACAAATAAAAGTGCGGTTACTTTGGGTTCCCGACAAGGCGTGTTTTGTGAAACACACAAGGAAAACAACACATAATAAATGCAACACATAAGCAAAGATCAATCAAGGCACTTTTAGCACCAACAGGCGTTTAATACCGTGGAAGATGGGTTTTGCTCAAGTAAAACGAGCTTATCCTATTGATCCTATGGGTCGTTGTATCTCGAGGATTTCTTCACCTTGTCCAAGTGGGAAACTTTGGCGGTGAAATTACTGTGATTTCGGAAGGTTGCACGGATCATCGGTCTTCGCATATAAATCGCCTTGCTGTTGAAGTCTTCGGGTGGCTAAGTACCCAGGTCTGGTTTGGGGTGTCGTCAAGTATTTTGAACGGGTAAGAGAGAGTAGAGAAATCCTTGGAAAATCTTAAAATAGAGGGATGAGACTCAGAAATATTTGAGAAGATACGAAGAGTGGAAGTTATTTTTGGACTTCCTTGGAAAAATATATTTTGGTATTAATAGATTTTTAATCAAATATTTCTTTACTAACTAACGTCCATGCTAACTAAGGTCTGTTACAGTCAGGATGGCTCTGATACCAAGTCTGTGGGGACCCCGGACTAGCTGCCGAAATACCCTTGTGCCTACAACATCAGCGATCCCATGATCAGTCTGTCGCTAAGCACAATCAAACTGGTATCAAAAGAACATCCATAAATACCGAATCAAAATACTTACTTGATTGAAGTAATAATCTTCAATAAGTTCTTGCAGCGGGAATCACCAATCAACGTGGGGCCCGAGTCATTTGCCAAGACACCTACAGGCAACTGACTGGGAAGACGGCCTAGTTCGCAAAGACGTCATCGATCTCTCGGTCTTCAGCATACTTCTTCTTGAACTCTGGACATGGGAATATCCAGGGACACAGCCATGAGTACATTTATGTACTCGCAAACTACCCCCGACATGAGCATGCAATAGCATCATTTTTATTATAACAAAACCCTTTATTTTGAGAAGACATCTCTATATCTTTGTTGAAAAGAAAAGAAGATTTTTAGAACTTTTTCCCATAAACCTATCTTGGTAAGAATTCTCTTTTAAAACTTTTTCCCGAAAATCCATCTTTGTTGAAGAAGGTAAGAAGTCTCTTTTACAAACATTTTCCCGGAAAATCCCCTTTGTTTATTTTTCCAAAACTCCTCCTTTTCCGACCAAAACCATTCCTGCTCAAATCATTTTTCCGACAACCTCATACCAACCCCTTGGTATAGTTGCATAAACATTTTCCACTTTCAGGACACAAAACTTTGCACTTCTCGGTCACAGCCCCTCAGGGTACTCTTCTTTTCCAGTAACCTCATACCGACTCATCGGTATAGTTGCACATAAACAACATCTCCATTTTCCTTTCAAATCTTAAAACATTTCCAAAACTGGCACATGGTCAGAGCAGTTCTTTCCAACTGTCCATATCCGAGGACTCGGCTATTCGAATAGTTTTAACCCTCTGCAGAGGTAGCACGCTTTTCCCACACCCATCCGGTAACTCATCGTGTCAGCCACGTCCCGCCATACCAGGTGTATGCGAAGTTGAGTCACCGACCATAGCCTATCCTTTGCTCATGCTAGTATAGGATCCTACCGCTACGAAACCGGTTCCATCGACACTTAAATCCAGCCTGTCGGAAACTAAGTGTGAGGACTTCGTAGTTCTGCCCGGCGACCCAAAGGTGGCGTCTTCAATCCTCTTTCTCCAATACACTCATACCGGCCTCCGGTAGACTTCTCTTAAGAGGACCCAGGTCAGGGGCAGGTCACCAAACCATCCCCTCATGGAACGAGGTCATCCTCGTTGTTGAGGCATCCAGTACTAATATGAGCAAACTATATGACTACGCCCTTTCCCATAGGTGGGTAAATGTGGTCGCACAGGGTATTGGTTGTTCTGTAAGTACAAGGACACAATGTGCATTTTTCATAAACATCACCATTTCTCCATTTCCACACCGACATCTCGGTATTCCACAACCACACAAGTATTTTTTTCCAAAGGAGTTTTGAGTAAACAATATTTTTCCCATCCTATAGTTTGGAAAAGAAACTCCAGCTAATATCTCCGGATAGGGTGTCAAAATAATATACTTATATTTTGGAAAAGGTTTTCAAAATCATAGCTTTTGTGGCAAACACCACATAAATAACTTTTCTCTTTATAAGTAAAACATGTGAACCAACATAGATGTATATAAATGCAAGCTCAGAGGATAGCTTGCCTTGCTTGGCAAAGTGAACTTGGTCTTGGTCTTCAGGTTCAACGAATTCCCCTTCCTCAATAACTCCGTTCCAAAGACCACTCCGGTAGCGTTTACATCTAGCGTCGCAAACAGGAGAATAACACAACAATCACTAAGCAAACCAAACCACAAGTGGTATACAGACAAGTAACCAACTGTAAGCGCCAAACTAATCGTTCGAGCAACAACTAGAATCTACACTTACGAGGGCCTTATTTTGATCAGTAGTCTATCACCTATACGCGAGCTAGGTACATCGATCACAAAACTATCTGAGGCGAAGGTTAACAACAAGCACCTCCTGTTGAACAGGAAATACTTCAGACAAAAGTTAGGCCACTAATTAATCTCTATGAGTGGACCTTCACACCAAGTTTGGGTGTGATAAAGTGAAACACTAGAAACCTAGCAAAATTGGATTTGCTCCAAAAACCATTACAGATTAATTTATAAAATCCCTTTTTAATCTGCCCTTTTGTTAATTTATTTTAAACAGCACTACAAAATAATTATCCATGTTTGGAAACAAGGTGGAACATGAAGGTCATCATTTTCTGAACATTTTAAGAGGTCAAACTTAATTTTTGGATCCTTATTTTTAAAGATATGAATTTTCCAAATCTGTTTTATATTCTGCCATTTTCTTTATTTTAATAAAACATTAATTAAACTAATTTATTTGGATAGGTGAATTACACCAAAAGACAGGCCTTATTTATCTGAACATTTTGGTATCTTGTTTGCAATTTTTGGACAAGTATTTAATTAGTTATGAATTTTTCAAGTTTATATTCGAATCTGTCTGTTTATTTTATGTTCCAGAAAAACAAACGAAACGTTTTGCACCGGGCCTGTGCCTAGCCCCAGTCACTGACGTGTGGGCCATAGCGTAACGCTGGCGCTGACTGGGCTGAGTGTGGATGCGCTGGCCGCTACGGTCACTGACCGGTGGGGCCCACCTGTCAGCGTGTGGAGTTAAAATGAAAAAGGGCAACGCTCTCGCGCCTGCGGGGACTCGAACTCGCGACGCCGCGCTGGTTCGATCGTGGCCGTTGCCACTGGGCTGGGTGCGTGCTGGTGTTAGGATACGGGCGCGCGGCTATTTGAGGTGTGGACCGTGCACGGCGACGTCGCGCACGGCCACGGCGATCACCGGCGGCGGGGTGCACGGGTCCGTCGATCTACTGCACGAGGGGACGTGCCTCTGGTTGCTCTCGACTCGCACGGGCATGAAGAACACGAATACGGCAGCACCGCTACTTAATGGTCGCCGGAGCGACGCGCGCATCGGCGCCCGACGGCGGCCGGCGGCGAACTACTTCGAACGGAGGCTACAAGACACGCATTGACGAACGGAGAGGACGGGAAGAAGCGCCAGCTCACCCTCGATGCGTGCACGGGCTCGACGAGGACGGAGGAGGTCGAGGGAGGCGTCAATGGCTCGGCGAAGCTTCGGCCGTGGTTGGAGAAGATGAAGATGGCGGCGGCGATTCAGGTCTCCCCGGCTCGATTCCTTCGACGTGGATGCAGAGGGAGACGAGGCGCAGCTACTGGTGGTGCTCGATCTGCTTCGGGAGCTCTCCAACGGCGGCGACGAACACGGCGGCCATGGCTGTTTTCGGGCTCGAGACAAGCAGAGGGGAGGAAAAAGGTGGGGAGGCGATCTAGGGTTCCGGGTGTGCTCCTTATACGCGGCAGAGGAGCAGAGGGGGGGGGGGGCCTGGGCGCGGCGGCAGGGGGGGCCTGGGCGGCGCGACGCACGGGAGGACGACAACGGCACCGTGCGCACTGCTGCTACAGGAAGAGACGACGCTTTCCCAGATAACCCCCTGGACTTATTTTTCCAATTACAACTAGGTCCTTTTTCCTATTTCTTTTAAAACCAGTGAGTTGCAGTGATTTAATTGAGACCTTTACACATTTTTAAAAATTATGAGAAAAATCAGGTAGCCTCCCATATACATGGAGAAGCTCCACAAAAATTGGGGCTTCAAAATAAAATGTTTTGCACAACTTTTGTTCATAGTGTTTCAATATGGCAATTTTTGCTAATTTCCAAATTATTTTCCTTTTTAATTTTGAAGCAAGTTCAAATATTTTTTTTGAACTCTTGGAACTTTCTTGACAAATATATTAGCTTTTGTATTTGTGTTTGTCAGAAACAAACACATTTGAATTGAATCAGAAGAATAAAATAGGATTTCATAGTTTAAATAAAATTAAGTGGTAATTATATAATTTTAAGAAGGGAGGGGTATGAGAAGGAGATGGTCATCTTCTTACCTCATCCATGGAATTAATTTCATAAAGAAAATATTTGCTTGAGAGAAATAGAGAGTGAGGTAGGTAAATTAATATATTAAGATCATTTCTTTTAATCAAAAATTTTAATTTGAGGGTGTAAGTAATCATAGGGGTCTTGTTTTGTTTTCAAGTCACACTCCACCATTGTGATCAGTGTGTTTTACTTTAGTGCTAGGCATAGCTGAGGAATTATCCTCACAAGCAACAAACACCACAAGATCCACATCACAATCAAGTCCACACAATTCAAGCAAGAATTAATCACACCACCATTTACATGATTAACCATACTATCTTGTAAGAATGATCATACTTAATTATGACAAGATGATGTTTAAAACTATCTCAACTCCACCTTTGTATTTTTGAAAAGGGTTTTGAGCAAGACAAATTATGTGGGATAATATATTTCCCACTTGTGTTCTTTTTAAAATGAAGTGGTAATCAAAGTTTATAAAATGGGAGTTGCATACAAATGCAAAATATCAAGTTTAAAAGATAGATAGGAGATAGCATATAGATCTCCATATTTTTGGGAACACATAGTTTTGGGAATACTTTTTCTTTCTCAATTTATGGGTATTAGTTTTGGGTGTTGCTAAACCAAGTATCTTTGAAATGGAGTTGGCCAAAAGAAGAATGGAAAAGATATATGGAATATTTTCTTGTCATAACATGATCACCAAAGTTAAATATATTTTTATATTGGTTGGGTCTTATATTTACTAGTCAAAACAATTTAAACAACAAGTCACACTAGGTTCAACATAGCAATGGGATGGGAAACACAATCATCAGTAAAATATTTCAAAAAGTTTTTGTTGGTTCTGAATTTTGGTCTTGTAAAAACTAAGTTTTTCTTAGTTTCAAAATTTGGGATGTGACAATTAAAGAATCTTGAAAAATGCTCTATTGAACTTGCACTTGCTGATGATTCCATTAAACATGCTTTAGGAAAAATAAGTGATGTTATGGTAGAGTTACATATGACATTTGTACCTGTTGATTTTCTAATCATGGATATGGGAAATAAAACCTCTAGTCCAATTATTCTTGGAAGACCTTTTCTTTGTACCACAAGTGCTATCATTGATTCAAAAGAAGAGAATGTGAAGTTTCAGTTTCCACACAAGAAATGCATGGAACACTTCCCAAGGAAGAGGGACACATCAAAGTTCAAGCTCCCTCATGAGCTTCGCCCACAATAAATATCAAGTAAGAAGCCTAGCTACATGGCTATAAAGAAAGCGCTTTACGGAAGGCAACCCGGTTGTTTTTATTTTTTGATTTTCTTTATGTCCTTTTTCTGTAACAAGAGACTTAGTTTTTAGTTTTGTTTCTAGAATTTTTAATAAAGTGCCAAGTTTTACCTATTTTGGTTTGAAAAAGTTGCTATTTGCATTCGGAGATTTTATTCCAGCACGAATCTGTGCACGGTATGATTTTTAATTCCTATTCTGTAACTCCGAATTAGCTCATATTTGAACTGTAGTTACAACTTTTCATCCTCTGTAAGCATGAATTTTTTCAGAGTTTTTCGATATATTTAAGTAGGGTAGAAAAATACGTTTTGCTGCTGCTGTTTTTCTGGACAGATTCTGTCCCATTTTGTTTGATGCATTCTTTGAACTTTTAACTTGAATCTTTTTGATGCAATTGAGTTTATAAGTAGGCATACAACATTATACACTTTCTGGACATTCATATGATTTTTTTAAAGAATTTTATGCAGCAAGCAATTCGTTTGTCTATCACTACTAATGTCACCCCCACAGAAAAGAAATGGGAGAAACGGTGTTTTGAAGTTTTTTTCACAGGGATTAGAGGAGATGCACCAAGAGCTATCCAAGGATGGTGAAGACCATAAGCTTGGAGATGTGAAGACAACCCCACTGGACCAACACACTCTCGGTTTGCACACGTCTAACTTCTGTTTTTCGATCAATGTACTTTATCGCATAAATTTGGATCGTCTTTTATTTGCTTTTTATTTCGGTTTGATTTTTGTTTGTCTTGAGACCACCAGTATCATTTATATATGAGAGAGCTACTGGAAATTTGGGTTGAATTAAGTTGGATGCTATTAAAAAGATTGGGAAAGGGATGTTTGAGTTGATTCAAAAAGATACATATAGTTGCATGATTCATATGCTTTTAATGAATATTAATTTGCAAGTGTTTTATCAAGAGCTATCTTTTATTCATGTTTTGATGCTGAATGTAACTTTACTTTGTTTTACTTGGATTGGTTAGTTCTATGGACACTTTTGCATGCATTTAGACGGTCAACGTTCTCCCTCTTGCTAGCCCAAAAATTCCAACAAGTAAAAACTTGTTTTCCAACACCTTCAACCAAAGTTTTTCCAGTGAGTCCACCATATCTACCTATTAGCTTTATGCTATTTCGAGTATGTTTATCATGTTATTTTGTATTATCTATACTTCTGAATTAAAATGCTTATGTTATTGATTGTTATGGGAAAGGTTGGTTAAAGAGCTCTCACGAACTTGATGCACACCTTACTTTTATTGCACTTAATAAACATGACCCATTGTGATTAAAATTATGAAGTTGTGAGCTTGACAAGAGTCTTAGTTGAGAGTTAGCTCATATGTGCTATCACATGGCAAGCTTTCAACGTGCTCCTTATATTTTGTTGATATCATGTACTTTTGTTTATGGATGCTTATCATGGTGCCAAATAAATGCGGAAACTTAGTAAGTTTAATGAGTTTGTATAAATGGCTAGTGAGACGCCTGTGCCGCTAATCTAAGCCATGCATCATTCATGGTGGAAATTTACTTACATACTATGGTGAACCTTCAGTGATGCACCCCACAGTAAAAAGCTATACCAATAGTAAATAAAAAGGGTGTGGAGATTGTTCATTTTGTTTGTTTGTCTTGTCATTTTGACATGGGCTTGTTCCATGTCCTGGGACAAGAGGTACCCCAGTTGACGCTCTTGATGACGCTATTATATTACTTAGGGCACCTTCAACGGGCTGGCACATACGGACCAGCCCAGTCCGATTTTGTCCCAACGGACAAAAGAGGGGCTCCAACGGGCTAGCGCATCCGGACTGGTGTCCGCCCGGACACCGAATTTTGACCCAAACGCGGCCCAACTTTGGGGCGGGACGGACAGCCTCTCGGTCCTCCTCTTTGTCCTCCCTGTCCCCGTCGGGCCCAAGGGCCAGCCACACTGTCCCTCCCCTCCCACCTCCCCATCTCCTTTTGGCCCCGCGACCGCCGCCGCCGCCCTGGACCTGCCCTTCGGCCACCGAGCTATCCTCGGCTGCGACGTCGTCTAGCCTTCCCTGTGGTCGGACCTCGTCGCCGGCCGCATTCTCCATCTTCTTCTGCCCCGGCCGCCCTCGAGCCGTGCTGAAACCGCGGCCGTCCTCACCCTCGTCTCCAACACCGGCCGCATTCTCCATCTTCTTCTGCCCCGGCCGCCCTCGAGCCGTGCTGAAGCCGCGGTCGTCCTCGTCCTTGTCTCCAACACCGGCCGCCCTCGTCCTCTACCCCGGACTCCACCGCGAACTCCACCGCCCCGAAGGTGTTCAACCAAAGGTATGAACACCGGCCGCCCTCGTTCTTTGCATTTGAAGGAATGCAAATGATGTAGCATTTTCTTACAATTTTATTCATGTAGATGGATAGCGATGATGAGTTCTTCTACCACACCTTCATCGATACATCGGATGAATCTTCCGACGATGACAACGATATCATGGTGGCCGCGGCCACTCTCATCCACAACTTCAACCAGAATGCAGTGCCCCGGCATGTTGGGTCAGTCGTTGGGCGAGCACCCGCGTTGGACCGTGAACGAGAGAATGGCCACCTCCAGCTTTGGAAGGACTACTTCAACCCGGTGAAGACAACATATCCGACTTCGGTCTTTCGTCGCCGTTTTCGTATGGGTCGGCCCTTGTTCATACGTCTGCTGGAAGGGGTGAGGGCATATGATGACTACTTTGAGGCCAAGCCAGATGCCACAGGTCAGTATGGCTTCTCTTCATATCAGAAGTGCATTGCAGCTGTCCGAATGCTTGCATATGGAGTGGCTGGCGATCTTGTTGATGAGTATCTGCGCATGAGCAAGAGCACTTGCCTGGAATCAATGTATCGTTTCTGCCAAGTTGTGGTTCAGGTGTTTGGCGACGAGTACTTGAGGGCGCCCAACCTTGCAGACACTGCCCGTCTTCTAAAGATGAATGAGAGCAGGGGCTTTCCTGGGATGCTTGGATGCATAGATTGTATGCATTGGGAGTAGAAGAATTGTCCCTTTGCTTGGCAGGGACAATACCAGGGTCATGTCGGCGAGTGCACGGTCATACTCGAGGCAGTGGCATCCCAGGATCTGTGGATTTGGCACTCATTCTTTGGTATGGCCGGCTCCAACAATGATATCAATGTGCTACATCGGTCCACGGTATTCGATCGGGTTGTCGAGGGAGAGGCTCCAATTATCCACTATGAGGTGAATGGGCATGAATACAACAAGCCCTATTACCTAGCTGATGGCATCTACCCTTCGTGGCCAGTTTTTGTGAAGACCATCCGGAAGCCTAACTCCGAGAAGACCAAGAAGTTTGCTCAACACCAAGAAGCCTGCCGGAAGGATGTGGAGCGAGCATTTGGTGTGCTCCAATCTCGTTTTGCCATTGTGCGGCATCCTGCTAGAACATGGAGCAAGGAGCTGATGTGGGAGGTCATGACAGCGTGTGTAATCATGCACAACATGATAGTGGAGGATGAGCGGGATGACGCGAGGCTATTAGATCAAGGATGGGAATTTCAGGGTGAGTTGATTGAGCCGATCCCAGGGGCAGCGTCGTTCCAGCAGTACATTCATGTGCTTGACGAGATGCAGGACAAGGAAACACACATCCAGCTCCAGAATGATATGGTGGAGAATGTGTGGGCTCACTTCGGAAACCATCCAGCTCCAGCTCCAGCTCCAGAATAATTTCATTGAATGAACTATTTATTTCAGTCCATGAACTTTTTATTGTAATAAATTTGATACTATTTGCTATCGAACTATGTTTGTGTGCTATTGATTAATTTGTGAATTGTAAAAAATGGGCTCAATCGGGGGGCCATTTTGCGCCAGGCCGTTGGGGGCATCTCCACCCCAAACGGACAAATGCCCAAAATGTATCCACGGTCCGCCCCCAAAGGGACAAAACCAGACCAATTTCGGTGTCCGTTTGCTCCACCCCGTTGGAGGTGCCCTTACAATGACCTTAACTTGAACTTACTTTTGTGTCCCAAGTTGAGTAACACCGTGGTGTAGGTACTCGTATTCACGGGGCATGAGACATTCAACCCATACTTTGTCAAGCATACTACTCATATTTGCTTTCACTTTAAACTTTAACCATTCAAGATGCTATGAAAGGGGTAATGAGAACTTGACACCAATGAATACCACATTGCAAACATTAACTTAAGTAGAAGCATTTGGAAGTTAGATGAAACTTATTCATGTTTTACCTCTACTCATTTATATATCTTTCCAAAGTGTCCACCATTTATATTCAGATTTACAAGAATAATCTATGACCATTATAGGATTTTTTTTACTTTTCATTTTGCATACATTTGGTCCATAGTAATTTCTTCTATGTTACACTTTGTGAATTATCATTGAACATCCTTACATTGAATATTTGATATCACTTCATAATCTATCTTGTATATTGCTACCCCTTTGAAGAATGAATCATTTGACTCTATGTAGCAATAGTAATCATCTTTGATATCCTTTGACAGTATTAAATTGCAAAGTCCATGTTAGTTTTATCACCTTCATACTCGAGGATGAGTATAGGTTAAGCTTGGGGATGTTGATGCATGTAAAATGCATACATGAACTTTGCATTATATTACTTATATTTCAATCATATTTGCATCATATAAGGGTTATATCATTGATTTATATTGATTTTGGGAATATTTCATTGTTTTCCTATTTTTCTGGAATTAACCCTGCACAGGCAGAAAACCCTATTTTTTATATTTTGATGTTTCAGGGAACCAAACGACGTCCAAATGACCTAATAATTTACGCGGATCAGTTTTTGGAAGGAACGAAGCGTGGGAGCGAAGGAAGCAAACAAACGGAGGCCCGAGGGCCAGAAGAGGGTGGCCCACGTGGCCAGATTCCCTGGCCGCATGGGACCCACCATCTGGGGCCTCGGGGCTCCGTTGTCGTCGATCTTTTTTCCCGAGCCTCCGTCTTGACCTAAAACGACTATAAAAATAGTCCCCGACGCCCTTCGGAAAGGAGCGCCGCCGAAACATAGAAACCACGAAACAGAGACCTGGAGTTGCAGATTGGAGGGGGAAAACTCTGGAGGGGCGCTGCCGGCGTGGTCTCCATCTTCTCCAACGACTTCTCCACCGTCTCCATGATGAAGAGGGAGTAGTCCACCCCTGGACTATGGGTTTGTGGATGTAACTTATGTATCTCTCCTTTCTTGAGCTTCACTAATTAGTACCGTATGAGCTGCTGAACATGATTACGGTCATCTATGTAATACCTTTCTGGTGGATCTTTTTATGAGTTAATATATGTTTGAGATTGCAATAGTTTTGTTTCAGTTATGAAAGTAGATGCATATTATGTTCCCCGTTCTTTTTTACTTGTTATGATCAAGCATGTGTATGAGAGCGTGTGAGGGGGAACGTGTGCATTAGTTGGAGTAACGGGGGGTGGCTAGTGCGGTGAACGTGAGAGAAAGTTCCGCGATCCACTTGGGTGTTTTACCTTACTTTGTTGCCTCACTAGGGATAAAGAAAAATACCTTGCTACCGGAGATATGGGTGTGACCATTGCCACTACTCCATGACTAGATCTAGCATGTTCTTATTTTAACTTCATGTCATGATACTTAATGCTATGCTCTGATTTATCTTAATTACTAAGGTGTTATGCTTTAGTTCGCATCTTGGTGGAGTATACGAGAGATTAATAAACAAAAGATCTCTATGTTAGGACGTGATGCCCATATAATTAGTAACTTGTCATGAAACCTTTTTGTTGCAATCTCATATGTCAATTCTAGTGTTACATTGTCTACCACTTTATTAAAAAGAGAGTGCATTTGTGAAACCATAAACCCGGTCCATTTTTAATCATAAGAAACACCTTTCCAACAACTTTTATCCACTTTACATTTTCTGCCATTTAAAAATCCGAAAATACAAAAACATTTTTACATCTTGCATTCACAATAAAAAACCCAAAAATATCATCCATCATTGTTTCCACCATCCTTGCATATTTATTTATCATCATTGCATATTTATTTACTGTTTTGCATTAATTTTATTTTGATATCATTCTCACACCTTGTGCTTGACAACCACTTGGTGAGGTTGAGGGCACAAAACAATTTATTTTGTTTTGTAGGTTTTCAAGAGAAGGATAAGAAGATAAATCTTTCACTACTGATTCCCCGAGAGTTCGATATTAAACCCTCGAGTCACCCCTCGTGGGGAAAACCGTCTTTCCTATACTATACACTCTGCACTTGGAGTCTCAACCTAACCCATATTCTTTTGACGCAGGTAACTACGTCAAGGGCCATCAAGTCCTAATGTGCCAGAATGGGAAAGGGGCACATCAAGTGCAGTAACAACGGCTTCGAGGATTGAACACGTTGTTTTTTCTTCTTGTTCGTCCGTTCAAGCCTCTCTTTTTCCTGAATCATGAGTAATTGCTGGCCATCCTCTTTTCTTGCAAGCTTTGCACTATGTGCCCAAAGCAAAAAAGGCAAGGAAAAAATCCATACAGTTTAGAAAAAGATCATTGTTAGCAATAAAACAACAGAAGCCTGTGTTTATCGCTGCGAAGATTCAATGACAGATAATTAAATGTATCTTCTTTTCTCTTACATTTGAATACTGGGTTGTAGCTGCACATGGGGCACAAGAAGTAACATAAATCAGTGAAGTACAGTGCATAAGACCTAGCTTAACAGAATACTACATGTAGGAAGTAGAAAACCTACATCATTTTTTGGAAGATTTAACTGGAGACTAAAACCAAAGACGAACTTAATAAAAGACAACCGTGTACTTGAAGTCTTGAACACATCTCTGACCATCTGACAAATTTTCTCCGCTCCACTGGTTTTCCTTTTCACTCCACTATAAACTGCACTTGTTGTAGATGCTTGCAAATATGCAGACCAGATTCAGATAAACATTCTTGTTTCTGTAGTTTTGATAGAATTATCAGATCGGTAGGAGTAAAAAAGAATTTGCGTTAAGGGCAAAACACACAAGAGGTCAATCAAAAAAAGACACCTTTGGTTTTGAGGAAGGAGCTAGCTATTTCTCTCCTAATTTTCTTCGATCCTAAGATTGTGAGACATAGGAGATCCCTTCTGTGCAGTCTGCTGCAGAGATGGAGGACGAATTCATCATTTGAACTTGTGACGATGGCAGGCGTGGTTCTGTTGCCTCTGAACCTCTGGCGGCCACTGGTTTACGACGGCCGCTGTTGTTTTAGGATGGCATGTGACGCGTTTGTAGCGAGAGCTGAAGAAAAACCTGAAGAAAAATACATAAGCTAGCAGCCCAAAAATCCATAACCGTAAGGAAAAAGACAAGGAAAAAGATAATGCAGAACATCAGTATCATCTGTGTAAGGTAGTTGCTTCCTACACCAAACTGGTTTGTCTGATCTGATTGTTTCCTAAAAAAGGAAATAAAATCAATGGTACGCAACAGAGATGTATTAACAGAGATAAGAGTACAAAGATGCACTCAACAAGTTTGATTAATATAGGGCATCCAATTTTTTTATGTGGATGGTTAAACACTCGCAATCTAAAAATGATTATTCAGCTTCTTATCTCCACTAAGCACTCAGCAATGTTAAACACTCGCAATGTAAACACTCGCAATGGAAACAAATTCATATGTAAGCAAAGGGTAGAATCAGGTGTAAGCATAAAAAAGCTAAGCTATCAACAAACTGAAAGGTTATTAAGCTGGCAACAGTAAGATAATAAGAGGAAAGCATTACAGAAAACTGGTTCTCCATGACCGGCAAATTCCCACACAAACCTGGAATGATGTGCCAATTCTTGAACTCTCTCCTGAATCCTCTTGAAATGCTACCACTCCTGTGAAAACAATGTACGGATATCAAAATCTAAGGCATCCAAGATGCAAACACAAATAAAGAAGATCAAAGACAGAAACATCGGCTAGGAAGTCATACCCCATCCCTCCGAGCGTCACACCTTGTGAAGCTGACAGCTTACACCTCTCTCTTGTGAACGGATCGATAGGAGCTTTCTGCAAGCACAAAAGGAAAACCCCGTTCAGCCACCACTCATGATCATATACTAATATATAAATTTCAATCAGGTACTTTATTTTGTGAGGATAGGAGGGAGTTTTAAGTTGTATTTACCTGTTTCATATCTGTGAGAAATACATAAAACCCTCGAAGAATTCCCCAAGAATTTTTCAATGGGCCCTGGAAGCGAATAACTAATCAGAATGTCAGCTTTCATATAACAACAAAAATACTAAAATAAAAGATCAGACCAATTGTCTAATATGCCGACACTAAAGGGATAAAATAGTGTGGTGCTACCTAGCGACTGGGTGAATTCATTTCAACTTAAAAAGAATTGATGAATTAATATCAATTTGCTGTCACAAAGAATATACACAAATTTGTTCTTTCTAAAATGGAATAGTAGAATTCCACCAAATAGGAAATATGGACCCATCAATATCATTTTGCATACCCTGGTTCTAACTCTGAACCAAAACAGGTTCTCTGTTGCGACAAGCTCTAGCAGACTAAATGACTAAAGAACCCTGACTTCTATAAAAACTAGAAACATCATGGACCAATGCGCCGAGCTTAGAAATAACACCACATATGATATATCTGTGAAACGCTTGACGTCTCCTTTCTACCAAAGACATCTTTGTTCAATAATTAATCTCCTACAAAAAAAGGTTACAGCTTCAGAGTTTTTCTTGATGGGACCTAAAATCACTGAATTACCGATCAGTTAATTTGAATGTTGATATAACACATTGATGTGAAAACTGTTTCCCGCTAAAACAGTGGTGGATGCACGACCTACCTAAAACAAGTATATAATCCCACAAAATTCTATGACTATTCTGATACCTTTTGGTGGAAAATCCTTAGCGACGATGAAAATAAAAAACTTACTTCCTTTTAGAAATAATAATATAAACTTGCTTTCACGGCAAGAAAATCTCCCATACAAGATTGGAAATCTGAGATTGAAATATGCAAGTCAAAACTAAATGTGTACAACTCGTGAGTAACCCAACAACGGTGGCGAGATCGTTCATGCCCATGGTTCTTACTTCTCCAATCTTATTTTCTTCTACCAAATCTATTCCCATATCTGAATATACCACAAACGAATTGATGGGAGAGGCTAACCCATTATGTCCCTGGAGACTACCAAAAAGATATTGGTACTACTCGGATCAGCCTTATATAGCTTTTTATTATAAAATAAATATTATCCTTGCAAATCGTAGCTGTAAGCCGATCTCAAACCAAAATTGCAATGAACAGTAGTACCAATCTACATGGGGAGGGAAACATTGAGCAATTGAAGAAAGCTATTGGCTTACAGGACCATACATACTGGCGTTGTGCAGTTTGAACAACATCTGAAAGCACTGTACTTTAGCTCCGTATGGGGAACGACCTATTCAAGGAATCTTAGAAAAGCTAAGCACGCCAAAAAGTATGAATTCACGAATCAGTAAATATGCGCATCGATTACGTGTCGAGGAGCCCGCCGTCTTGGGGAGCAGTACGGAACCGAGCTGGGCGCAGGGGACTTGGCGCCGGGCGGCAGGTGCAGCGGCGTCCAGGAAACACGGCGTCGTGGAGAACGGCGCGTGGGTCTTTGGCGTGAGGGATTGCGGCGGCTGTGGCGCGCAGATCGTGCGGGGATTGCGGCAGCGGCGAGCAGATCGTCGGCGGGCGCGGAGCTCCTAGAGGCCGGCGGGTGCGTGATAAGGCTCATGGATTGCGGCGAGGGCGAACGGGATGGAGGAGAGGGTTTGCGGCGAGGACGGTTGAGACGGAGTGGGCGCGGGTGTGGAGGGCTTGCGTGTTTTTTTTTTTGCATGGAGGGGGTCTTGCGTGTTTGACGGTTGTGTTTTCTTCGGGTGAAAAGGAGCGCAGATGTTAAACGCGTTTGACATACAACATTGGACGGTTTTGACGCGTTAGATCTCCTCTGTGTACGGTCGAGATAGTCTGAATCTCCGCCCTTTGGGTCTTTTTATATTAGTGGAGATAAATATAAACACGGATGCTCTCCCTAACGGCAACCTAGCTACACTGTGCAATTCATTTTGTTCTAGCCATGATTCTTGAGGCCACATTCCTCCTCCTCCTGCTAGCCGCCTCCCAGGCGGCGGCCGGCTCCGCCGACGCGCCCGCCGCATCGTGCTCCGGCACCCGTAGCTTTGCCGCCGACAGCCCCTTAGCTAGCAACCTGCACCAGCTGATGTCTCTCCTGGAAACCAAGGCCCCAGCCATCGGCTTTGACATCGGCACGGCCGGCCGCGGCGACGAGCGCGTACACGGCCTAGCCCTCTGCCGCGGCGACGTCGCCAGGGCTACATCCGCCGAGTGCCTCCGCTCCGCCGGTGCTCAGGCCCAGCGCCTCTGCTCCTCAAAGAAGGAAGCCGTCGTCTGGCTCGACGCCTGCATGCTCCGGTACTCCAGCGAGCCATTCTTCGGCGAGGTTGACAGCGACCATAGCTCCGTCGAGCCGGGCACCGTCCAGAGCGCTGAGAGATCGGTGGAGTTCGACAAGGAGGTCGCCGGCATGATGAAGAAGCTCACCAGGACGGCGTATCTCTCGCCGCTGCAGTTCGCCGCCGGGGTGGACGAGACCATCGGCGGGACGCGGAGGCTGCACGGGCTGGCCCAGTGCACCAAGGACCTGTCCGGCGGGGACTGCAAGCTATGCCTGGAAGCTGCCATTGGTAAACTAGTGGCCAGGGGATGCGCCAAGGAGGGAGGGAAAGTGTTAGGTGGAAGCTGCAGCTTGAGATATGAGCTGTATCCGTTTTTGGATTCTTAGGTAGTACTGCTACCTTCAACCATCGTCTGGTTGCTGTAATTAAGGTTTCATATTCTTATGTCTACATTGTCCACAGAGATTCCCATGAAATCAAATACAGTACTACTATACAAAAGAAAAACTTCGGTTATGTTTGTAAATTGGGTTGTAGTTGACATTATTTTCTTTTATGAGTTGACCATTAAATTGATTGGAAGGTACTCCCTCCGTTCCTAAATATATGATGTTTTAGATGTTACACATGTTGTCTAGATACATACACAAATGAGTGAACATACACATGAAATGT
Organism: Poa pratensis; assembly: GCA_947311845.1. NCBI lineage: Eukaryota > Viridiplantae > Streptophyta > Magnoliopsida > Poales > Poaceae > Poa > Poa pratensis. Next base: position 48,671,967 of record CAMZMU010000117.1, on the reverse strand, counting down.
GTCTAGATACATTTGTGTACATGTGTATGTGGACAAAGTTTAAAACATCTTATATTTGGGAACGGAGGGAGTATATAGAAATAACCATTTGTACAAAATAAAAAGGCTAAACAATGCATCACTTTGTACAGTGCATTTGAACTATTGTCCTTTTGCACTAATAGAAACTTAGGGTTACTCTTGGACAATTTTCCGCAATTGGACTATTGCACTGTGTGGTTTAGTGAGGTGCAGAAGTATGAAATTAATGAAGTACAACTTGGTTCTTATGTTACATTGGTATATAGAACAATCCGCTTAACACAACGAATGTCATTCGGCATATCCGCAACCTTTGTCGTCTGCCAAAGCTCTCAAGAAATGGCACAACGTGGGGGGTTCTCGGGAACCAAATAGTCATTGCCAAAGTTGTCACTGGGAGCTAGACATCGCGGAGGAGTAACAGCCCCTCTCCGATGATGAGCGAAACCCGTGTTGTGCGCCCTCAAGGTCTCCTACCTCGGTCTTCTGTTAATGGCCGCCGCCGCCGTATGAACTTCACCTAAACACTCCACACCGATTCCGGCATTGCAATCTCAAGGGAGGACACAAAGCATGCCCTGTTTTCTCACTTCGATGGCTATCTAGGCTCGCGTGTCCAAAGAAACAAATGCCTTGATTGGACAAACCATTATATGCGTCACGATAACCTTGCAACCGTTGATGACCCCATCACCCAACAAGCGATTACAGATGTTGTCTTCTTGTTTCCATCTGTCAAGGCCCTAGGGCCAGATGGATTCATTGTAGTTTTCTTCAAGTCCTTTGGGAGATCATTAAGAATGACATCGTCGCGGCGATCTTCCAGCTTTCAAACCACCGTGAGGATTGTGCATCCCTCGTCAACTCCCGAAACATTGTGCTCCTACCAAAGAAAGCAGATGCGCCCAGGGTGTGGGATTGCCTCCCTATAAGCCTCTTGCATAGCGTGTCAAAGATTGTTTTTTCCAAATACTATGGCAAACATGGTTGCCCTCGTGCTTCCCACGTTGGTATCTAAATGCCAAAGCACCTTTAAACAGAAACATCCACGACAATTTTATGCATGTCCAAAACGTAATCAAAGCATTACACGGCTCCAACACTCCTCCTGGAGTTGCTTCAGCATTTGGGGTTGGGCCCCGTCTGCAAAATTGATCTGCACTTCTGTGGCCACCTCCTCCATTAGCTTTCTGCTTAATAAAAATCCTGGTAAACCATTCCGCCAAGCGAGTGTTGGAGATATGCCCTAGAGACAATAATATTTAGTATTATTTTATCTCCAAGTTTATTATTAATAGTTTATATCTTTATGCTACAACTGCATTGGGTACTTGAATAGCGAATACAAAGTATTCAAGAGGAAAACCTCCAATGCACGTGTAGAGATATGAACAAGGAAAATCATTCCTAGTCTTGTCTCTAAGACTAGCCTATCTTGTTATCTGATGATCATGGACTTTGTATAAGTCATATAACTATAAAAGTTTATTATCGGAATGATGATAGTACTGAACCGACCCACCCTATGATCTTGCTATGAGACAAATCGTCAAGATGAAGTATAGCAATTAATCATACAGAGTTTTCATTAGTTAGTTCCTATACCTTGAGAACATCTAGTGACCGCTTGTTCGAGACTCACGCTATGATTGTCATCTAACGTCCGGCCGTAACTGGGGATCATAACAGTGGCTATTGGCTTTGAACTAGAACAAGTAATGGAACAGAGATTGTTCAAGAATGGTACTTACTCCTCTAGGCCATCTCAAGTATAATCATGTCACCCCAATCGTCTGGCTAGACACAGTGTGATTTATCACAAGACATTGATAATACGGAATGAGAAAATAGAATGATATTGGTGCGAGTTTTATATGTGTTATGATCAAAGGGTTTTGATCACACTAGAGCACATTGTCTCACACTCGAGATATCATTGGTATCGTGTACGTAAGGGGATTAGCGTAATGAGAAACATAAAGAGGTTATGTCATTCACTCGTGAATACATAGGAGCCAGTACAGACGTCTAGGTCCCAGAGCTGGTTATTGTCTGGTAAGCTCCCGGACATGTCTATGTGTTAACGAATCTTTCGGGTCACACACTTAAGCTGTGAGTCAATCTTTTATTGAGAGAATAAAAATGTAGTTCAGTGGTTATGAGATTGTGTCGGAGTAGCTCCGATGTCACCGGAACTTGGTCCAGTGAAGGTATAGAGAAAGAGAAGACAGACATTCCATGTCTCGGAATAATAGGAAGTGTTTCTATTATTATCGGATTTATTCGGAGGGTTTATATAGGAAGAATTATTTATCCGGAGTATTTTTTTTAGCGGAAATTGGGTGTCCCGGATCATGTAAAAATGTTTTATATGATAAGTAATTAATTCCGAGAATATTCTGTAAAAGGAAATATTCAATTGGGAATTAATTAAACAAATTAATTAATTAATTAATTAATATTAATTTATTAATTCCAAATAATAATAAATAAAAGTTTTTATTTGGAGCCCACCAAAGGGGGCTGCCGAGTAGGCCCATGGGCCCCACAAGGCAGCCGCACCCCACACGGGGACGGGTGGGCCGAACCGAGTTGGGGGGGGGGGGACTTCCCCCCTAGCCGAAACCTTAGTGGGCTAGGCCCACTAGGTGGAGGTAGTTTGGGAGAGAGGAGTCCTATTCCAACTCCCAATCCGAGTTGGGGAAGGGGAGGGACTCCTCCCCCTCCTTGGCCGGCGCACCAACCCCATGGGTTGAGATATAACAATTGCCTACTGGTGTTCTCTCTCTCTAATTATATCTCATGTGTTGAGAATTTGATCTCTCTAGTCTCATATTGCTTTAATCAAGTTAGATTAGATCAGCCACCTAAACTACGCCGTAAGGCAGTCTCTCTTCGTCGGTTGCAAGTAGCTTTGGACGGCGAAACACTGACGGATTGGCGCGGTGTACGTGTGGATACTGCTAGAGCGGGGCTGCGCGAGTAGTCCCTCGACGACACGGATCTGTAACAATCTCACCTCCCGGCGTTGACGTGAGATTCTTCATTAGGCTTCACCAACATCTACTTTGACTAAACAAGATCTTCCGCAACGGTTGTAATAAGTTTTCTGGATCTAGCATTATGGGGTGCAGCATATCTTCATAGTATAGATCTTGGGCTGTTACGTAGCATGGTGAGCGAAATTTTTAAGTTTCCGTTGCGCAACCTAACAGCGAGAGGATTGCGTCAAGGCAACCCATTTTCTCCAATCCTTTTCGACATCGCCATTGGCCCACTCTAGAAGTTGCTTATCATAGCGTCCAGATGAGCATCCTATAACCTATCAGAGCTTGTTCCACCACCTGCTGAACATTTCTTTCTGCTAACGCCGCTGGAATTTTCGCAAACCCCGTCAAAGAAGATGTACATGCCATTTGGGCCTTCTCAAATGCTTTGGCGAAGCGTCGGGCATGATCACCAATGTGGAAAAGTCTGAGATCTTCCATATTAGATGCGCCGACATTTACCTTCAAGACGTCCTCTCAGTCTTCCGAGCAAAGATTGCAACTTTCCCTGGAAAGGACTTTGGCTTGCCTCTTCATTTCTGGCGCATGTGGAAAGTTGATTTCCAACCTCAGATTGACAAAGCCTTTGGCAAACTTTTAGGATTGGGAAAAAACCTTGCTAGCTCGGCCAAGGTCACACTCACAAAATCCGTTCTCACCGCCATGTCCACTTTCCATCTCACGACACTACCGTTCCCAAAGTTGGTGAAGAATAAGTTCAACAAAATCTCCCGGAACTTCATTTGGAGCATTGATGATTGGGAACATGCTGTTGGTGGCCACACCCTTGTTAACTGGAAGATGGTGCATCATCTCAAGAACATGTGTGGGTCATGTATCGCTAAGCTTAACAGTCAGAGAGATGCACGTTCGCTGGCCATGGTTCCAATGGACGAAACTGGATCGCCCTTGGGTTGAAAACCATACGTCGAGTGATCAGACTGATATTGACCTCTTCCATGCGGTAACCATCATCATCTTTTTTGGCATGACGGCTAGAGTGGAAGAGGATTCTGAAACCAGTGTGGCAAACTTATACAAGATTGCTAGCATAAAAAAACAGGACGATGGAAAAAGAGCTTCTGGCATATAATTGGATTAAGGTGGTTGCAACACTCGACAATATGGCGCAACTAGGGGAATTTGTCAATTGGATCTCCAAATCATCATTGATCCAAATCTCAAAAACTCCATCTTCTCCAACCTAACTACAAGTGGCAACTACTCTTCAGCCTCAACATATCACGTGCAATTTCTTGGCTCTCACCCCCAATTCGGCTCGTCAAAGATCTGCGCGGCACACGCCAGATCTTAATGCAAATTTTTCGTCTCGCTAGTACTACATGTGCGCATCCTCACTTCTGAGGCTGCCCATAAGGGTTTGGCTAGACAACTCCCTTTGTCGGCTTTACCTACAGGTTTCGGAAATTGCAACCCATTCGATGAAGATTGTCCTCTCTGTGACTATCTAAAACCACGTCAATAATTGGACCTCCATTTCCCACCCCACACCTTCCACCCTGCGAGTGTCAGGAAACGTTTTGGACTGGTGGGAGAAGACTATCAAAATGAACTGCAAAGATTAGGCGTGGTCAAAGTGGTCGTCTGATTAAATCTGAAAGGAGCGCCACAGAGGTGGAAGGCGTCTAATCCACTTGGAGGTGGCAAGCCTAGCCTTCAAAGACAGCAAGCAGGTGCTTTTGCCTTTGGGGGCAGCTCTCATGCCAGCAGGAATTGGCTAGTTCGTGATTTTGTTCTTTCTTTCATGAGATCTTTGGAACGTCCTCTCAAAGCATGCCACACTCTTCGCAAAAAAATGCCACACTCTTATACATATGTATCGGGAGGGATTCGGCCTCGAGAGATACAGTCACTCTCCTCCCGCGCGTGTCCACCATCGCCTCCCGTCCATAGCTCTGGTCGTTGAGCCATCGAGCGGCCCTCATCTCCTTCCCTTCCTCACCGTACATCCTCCTTCACTGCAAGCACGTACACGAGCGATGCACGTCATCTCTGCCTCTAGCCACACCTCGACCAGCCCCGCCTCACACGTAGCCGTCGGGCTCGCCTCATCTTGAGATTAAAAAATCCACATTTGTTAGTTTTCGATTGTACGGTTTATACCGCAGTGCTAGACCAGTACGTACAATATTTGTTTGTGAAGGCTATGGATTTGTACATGATCTTGTATAATCAACTAATTTTAGTCAGACCAACATGTCATAGATTGATCACCACAATAATACCCTCGGGCGCAGCAAAGCATCGCAAGATAGGGATTGTGTTCTAGGCCTGCACTTTGGTCCATGGGTGCCTTTCGCTGGGCCTAGCCGGAGTGACTCTTTCGCGGGTCCGTGCACCCAATAGGTCTCCTCTCCTCCCTTTCCACTCTTGCTCCATCTTCACACAGTTTACCCCGCCGGTCTCCTCCCCAGATCCAGCCATCACCATGGCGATCTCCCCCCCACCATCTCCTTTCCCTCCTCCTCCTCCTCGCCGCGGCTGTTGCTTCCGCCAGCGCCAATGACCTGGTTGGAGAGCTCGAGTCCCTGCGCTCCCGCTCCCCCTCCGGCGTGATCCACCTCACCGATACCTCCATCACCCGCTTCCTCTCATCGTCGACGCGCCCCTACTCCGTCCTGCTCTTCTTCGATGCCACATCGCTCCACTCCAAGTCCGACCTGCACCTCCCCCAGCTCCGCCGCGAGTTTGCGCTCCTATCCGCCTCCTTCCAGGCCAACAACCCTGCCTCCTCGACCTCTTCTTCGCCGACATCGAGTTCTCCGAGTCGCAGCACTCCTTATCCCAGTTCGGCGTCAACTCCCTCCCCCATGTCCGCGTCATCCGCCCCGAGCACTCCCGCCTCGCCGACTCCGATCAGATGGACCAGTCCCACTTCTTCCGCCTCGCCGACTCCATGGTCGAGTTCATCGAGGCCCGCACCGGCCTCGAGGTCGGCCCCATCGTCCGCCCACCCCTCGTCTCCCGCAACCAGATCATCCTACTCGTCATCCTCTTCCTCATCTCCATCCCGTTCGTAATCAAGAGGATCTTAGAAGGGGACACCCTGCTCCATGACCGCCGCCTTTGGATGGCCGGTGCGGTAAATGTTGAAGATAGTGCAATAGGGTAAATGTTGAAGATAGTACAATAAGTAACATCACCGGTGCTTTCATCAATTTTGCCTGAGCTTTCTGGTGGAAACTCTGGGATTCTGTGATCACCATGAAAATATTTTAACGATAATTCTGCTGACATTAACTTCATTTGACTAGTCGAACCGTTTTCTCTATATTTGGAATGGTCATTTCACAAAGCGACATAGAATTTGTCAGTACAAATTACATTGCTGGTCGATTTTGTATTTGTGACAAATGACATGTTGAGCCAAATTATTTAAAAAAATCACCACATTGCACCAGATTTTAGAGAAGCAATTCTCATTTGAATCTGGTTTAACTTGTCATTGATAGTTTCGCTGCTAAATGTGGTGCACCGTGGTGATACTCTAAAATCTGTTTTAACTGTCATTTAAAGAAAATATCAAAAGTTGAATTCACTCTTAAAGTACTAAAAAGGGTCAACATGATATTATTTGGTATGGCCAGGGATAAATTTTGCAGCTTTGCCTTAGCCAATGCGTATTGTATGTCAGGGTGCAGGTGGGATCGTTGGCGGGAGGCCCGCACCCACCCCACATCTGCCGCATATGTTAAGTGGGACATCCACTTAAGCCCACATATTATCATGTGGGATATGTGGATTTAGTGGGATGCTCACCAACGCAACTTATGATCGATTGATCAGTTGGCCGCCTGGCCGGCCGGACGGAGATCGCGCCTTAGGCCCACCAACGCAATTGTCTGCAGAGCAGAGATCTGTTAATTAAACTTTCCAGTGTCATGCAAATAACTGAACATTCTCGAATGAGAGCTTACAGCGGTTGACAGTGTTGCTGCGATTGAGATTGCAGCTGTTTTTCCTTCCGCATCTTGATTCTTGACCACGGCGTGGGTGACCGCGATGCTGCCACAGCCGGAGACGTTGACGACGCGGCACCGTCGCCGCTGACGACGCCGCAGCCGCTCACGTCGACGGCCATGCACATCTCGACATCCACGCTGCCGCACTAGTCGGCGCGCCCCCCTTGCAGCGTGTGAGGTGCACCTCGCCGAAGCTCTCGACGTCGGCCCGCTTGCAGCGGGTAGCACGGAGCAGGCCGCCGCCCTGGAGCCACGCCTCCCGGCACATCTCGAGCATCACGCGCCTTGCTGGCCTGCTCCACGTCCACGGACCGGCACGGCGGCACCGTGAGGCCGACACCGCCCGCGCCCCGTCGACGCGCGTGACGCCGCACTGGACGAAGGACGCGGAGCTGACGCCGTCCTTCGCACGACGGCGCTCTGGAGGCCGGCGGCGGCCGGGGCTGGTGACGGTGACCTTGCCGGCGGGGTTGCCGTGGAGCGTGCCCTCTTGGATGTCCGTCTCGACGCCGTCCACGACGACGAGGACCGTAGAGGAGGACTCGCCGGCCTTGGCGTCCACGAGCTCCATTGTGATGTGATGTGGGCTTGCCATTCCCTTGTGGAGGGAAGACCTCCGTCCCCTGGAGCATGAGGAGGCGGCTATCCGGCCATGGGAAGTCGTCGTCTGTTTCTCGAAGGAGTTCGATGTGAGGAACGATGTGGGGTTCGATGTGGGGAACGATATGTGGGCTCGCATGTCCCTAGTAATTTCGGCTCATACCCGTGGGTGTCCATGTACAATATTAAGTGGGCTTGGGCAGTGGGCGCCGTGGGCAGCCCACTCCCACCTGTAGCCTGAATTGTATGTAATGACATATGACTGGTTATTTATGTTCACATCCTCTAGCCTATTGACAGCTAAGGTAGATTATTTTTTTAAAACCGAGAAAACTGCTAAGTTATTTTCTTACTGGTTTGTGTCCATGTTGGCACTATAATTTTGGTAGACTTAGATATTTTATCAGAATCTTCTGATGGCATATCGTACACTTTGTATTCATTATGAGCAGCGATATTGTGGTTTACCTAGCAAAAGCTTGAACCGGAAAGAGTAGCTAAGTATCCTGGTGGTGCATGAAGCCCCACCAGACTTGTATGAAACACCGTCTTTTAGCCAAATTTCAGCATTAATTCAAAGCTAGTAATAGTATGTCTAATTCAAAGCTAGTAATAGTATGTCTTGAAACTGCCTCTTCAGCAGTGAAGAGTGCTCTGGTCCGCTTTTATGTTACTTCACTTCATATTGGATAGTTAACGATGTCATGTTGAGAATTGGAATTCTAGACCTGCAGTCAGTACTTGAGATATATTGTATGCTTTGGAGAAAGCTAGCTAGAACTAAAGTTTCATTAAAACAATGTATAGTTACTCTATTTCTTGTCTAGTGGTTTCTTTGTAAATATAATTCTGTTATAGAAACATATTTGATTGTCTACTTTTTTTGGTTTCAGGATATGGAGTCGTCCAGATTTGACCGTGCCGACATGAGCACCACTTTGATTGTGACACCATACCAGTTTTAAGATTTGAAATCTCTGATGGTGTATTTGTGGAATATAGAGAACCAGGTCATTTTGTTATAGTTATGAAGAGGACTTAAACTTGCTATTTTGCTTCAGCAATGGTAAATCTTAGTTGACATCTCTTCTCAGGCAGTAACACAGATTGAATGATACAGTCCTGGATATTAGCCATGTGCTTGCCTGGATTTATATATTCAGTCACGTGTCATTTGTGTTGCGGCAGTTTTTTTTTTTTTTGAACAAGGAGCCCCCCGAAGGGCAGGAAGCATTTCATTGATTCCAAACAGTGGATGTACAAAAGTTTACAAAGGACCCCATAAGAAAGTGAATAACATATAGGTCCCTGGTATTTGTAGAAAGGACCTGTCTAAAAGATTTAGAAAAGCAATCAGATCCTTCTCTTTCTCCACCGTCGAGCCGGAGGTCTGCAACGCCGCCGTCAAGCCCGGAGGCGGGGACTGAACCACTTGCCGCCGTGCAGACGCAAGAAGCGGCCGCTGACCTCGAGAGGGGCCTCACAAGGGAGGTTAATAAAACGCCGGAGCCTATCACCGGCTTCTGGATAGGCCATGGATAGGCCTTGGATGTCGGACGGCCATCACCCGCCGCCGAGGTGGTGCTCGAGAAAATCGCTTCCCAACTCCACTGCTGCCTTGCGCTGCTGCTCGCCCAGTCGTCGTCTCCATCATCCGCACCCTTTGCGCCTGTAGGAAAACGAGGAAGACAAGAGGAACAGTAGTACGTAGCAGTAGAGCGCTCTTTGCCAACGCCTTCAGTGAAGGCCGGCCCGCCGTCGAACTCACCACTCCTGCCACGGGTGGGAGGAGACAGGCAGAGAAGAACGGGATGACAAAGAGCCCAGAACTTGAGCTTATGAGAAAAGAAGCAGCGGACAGAGCTTGGCGTGGAGGAACTCCACCATGGAGCTGCGACCAGCACCAGGCTCTTCCACTCTAGCGGCGCGCTCGCCTCGCCGCCAGGGTAGCTGCTGAGCACCTTCCACCACACGCCTCCCTTCTTCTCCTCCCCGCCACCACGGCCGGCCAGAAGAAGCAGAGAAACCCACAGCAAGAAGGTACCGGGGCGCTTATTGAAGAAGGATACCCACGATTTGCAGTCTCCGCCACTCCTCTGCCTTGGAAACTTGACGAAGCGCAACTCGTCGGCGTGCTCGACGCCGCGCCCGTACGCCGGAGCCGCTGTCCTTCGGAGTGGAGAAAGAGGCATGACGCCTTCCGCCACAGAGGACAACCCTAAACTACAACCTAAACTACTAATGTACAGGGAGGGCCGGCACCCTAAACCATCTTTGCACCAGCCAGCGCGGGCGCCAGCGGCGAGAGCGGCCGGATCTGGGCAGATGCGACGGTTGACTCTCAAGAGAAAGAGGAGGGAGAGGATAAGGAAGAGGAAAAGAGCGTATGTTCACCCCCCAACAACTTATTGCGGTAGTCAAGTCTTTTGTACCAAGGTGAACATGTGCAGCTGGTTGAAGATGATAACATATCTGCAAGAGTACATGAGGGGTGTTTCTCTGTGAGCCAGAAAAATGGTGATGTAGCCCGAGTCACGTCCATCACCATGTCAAGTACTCCAACACTCCACAAGTCACCATGGACATCAAAGGTGAACTCCTTCCTCTATGTGAACCTCGATATGACACTTTGGAATGGTATACTACTTGACCATTGTCCCTTTGTATTGCTAGTCATGACGGGTACGAGTCCACGGGAAGATGGCCTAGGCGTAAGAGGAATGAGGGACGACAAGACGGTGGCTTGGAAGAGGAGAAGGAAGAAGAGTCAAGCAGCTCCAGGAGCGGTACTACCGCCAGGCATAGCGGTACTACCGACAGCGGTACCGCCCAGATTGGCTCTCTGGAGGATCCGGCGGCAGCTCCAGCGGCACCGCAGCGGTACTACCGCCACCCAGCGGTACTACCGCCAGGCGCAACGGTACTACCGCTGCGGGACGCCAGGCGTGTCATGGAGGACCCAGCGGTACTACCGCCAGGCGTAGCGGTACTACCGCTGCGGAGCCAGGCCAGCTCGGGATGGAGACCCTTATCCTCTCCCACCTACCCCCTTTTGGGTCAACACTATAAATAGGCACCTACCCCCTCCAGATCTAGATAGACTATGTTTTGAGATTAGAGTAGAGCTAGACTCCTTCTTCTCAAAGGTCTCCTTCCTCCCCTTGTGGGGATGGTTCCTCCCCTAGTGGAGAAGATCCCCTTGTGGATTCAAGACCTCTACTTGTAGTTTGACTACTAGCCAATCTTTCATCTTCGGGTGACTTTATTGGAGCGGTTCGGTTGACCGTTGGAGAAACAACCATCCAAGATCCCCTTCTTGTGTATCTTGCCAATCTCTCCCTTTGGGATTCTATTGGGCCGGTTGGACCGACCGGTAAGGGAAACGGTTCTTGTATCTTGTTTGAGTTCGAGTATTCCGCTGCGTTCTTCCTCGTGTTCTTCGTGTTCTTCGCGTTCTTGTGTGAGTTCGTCCACTCGTTCGTCAATCCGTGAAGATCGGGCCACCCTAGAGGAACCCTTATCCTCATCATATGGTATCAGAGCATGGTTGACATGGATTTGACTTTGTTTCCCCCACAAATCCCCCAAATTTTTCTTTGATTTTGAGAAATTCGAAAATTTCCACCAAAAATAGTCCCAAATTGCTTTTGGATCGATCTGAGATTTGAGTGCGTTTTTGCAAGTTTTGATCCATGGATCTATTGCTATACTAGTTGATCTTGCTTACTTTGCGTTCCCATGGCCTAATTCCATCATTTGCCCCTTCGATTTGGCCATTTTCGGGTTGTTTTTCCGCCCAAAATCGCGAAAATTCGCGTTCTCGGGCAAAATCTGAGTTCCGTAGCAGTACTATCGCCCCCCTAGCGGTACTACCGCCCCTACCGGTACTACCGCCAGCGGTACCGCCGAAAACGGCTCTCTGGTGCTCCCAGCGGTACCTCCAGCGGTACTACCGCCCCCACCAGCGGTACCTGTAGAAAACTGAAATTTCAGAAAATTGTTTTGGCCATATCTTTTGATTCCGGACTCCGTTTTTGGTGTTCTTCGGCTCGTTTCGAAGCTACGATCAAGGCCTTTATCACCATTGCGGAAGATCCATCATCCACCACCACCAAAATCCGTGGGCAAGCACGAAGCTTCTACAACAAAGGGTGAAGAACATCGACGAAAGGTATAACATCGCCAACCTTTCCCCCTTGCCATTCCGTTGAAAGCCACACTATATCTTTGCGATTACCATGTCCTATTGAGGCTAGCTCTTGATGATTGCTTGGGCTTTGCACATTTGCACCGTGTAGTTTCCGAGCAAAAGTTGTGCGCTAGTTCATATATCATATATCTTGTTGTTGGCATCAAAAAGAAGTGAGTGTGCAAAAGTGAAAAGACTTAAAAAGAGAAAAGAAGCAAAAAGTGCCAAGTCAAAAGAGAAAAGAAAAGAAAGAAACACCACTTGCCATATCTTATAGGAAGCGCGTAAGCTCGATGAACATCTAGTAGGTGGTGCATTGTTGTGCAAATCTTGTAGCCCACCAAATAAATTGCAATCGAGCTAGTAGCTCTCCTTGTACTTGTGCAACACGAGCTTATAGTCTTCGCTAGGATCATATGGTTCTTTAGCTCACTTCTTGGTTGCACGAGTCTCATTTATCTCTCCGCGCGTGTGTTTTCTATCTTTTGAGATTGACTTGTTTTGCTTTGTGGTCATCATGGTTCTCTACTTGCTTTGACAATATCTTGGTTTCCGGTTGGTTCAATTTGCTTTCCACCTACCATACCTTCCTACCAACTTTTAAGCCGTGTGTGTTTTGGAGTTTGCTTTGGATATTTGAACACAAGCATTTTACTTTGTGATCGTTACCCTTGGTTGTCCACGACGTCCAATACTATCTACAAGGTGAGAGGTTGTGTTCTAGTTCCTTTCCACTCCACATATATACACTTGTCTTGTGAGTTAACATGTCTAGGGAGAGTGAATACCACTATGGAGGCCAAGATGAGAATGAGTACATGATGCGCCACAACAACTATGATGCCTCAAACTTTGAGGACATGGGGACTACTACGACTACTACACTGACAACGACCCCCATGACATGATGGATCATCACCAAGACTTCCGCTACAACTACTCCGACTACGACTCCGACTATTCGAGCGTCCACGACAAGGAGCGGTACCATGACGTCAAGCAACCTTCATCATATTGTATCGACTCCAAGTACGTGCGAATCTACCACGACTCCGACTACACAAGCTCCAACGACAATGAGGAGCAAGTGTCTTCACATGCCTCATCACATGGTACCAACTTCCACTCCGATGACATGGTGGAGAACTACTACGACTACAACTCCAAGTACTCCGACGAGAACTTTGGGTCTACCATGGTCAAGAGCGGCACCACCAAACATCATGGCACAACCTTTTATGGTTCAAGCTCAAGACGGTGTTCCTATGAGTCCACCATGCACTCATCCTTTGGAGCTCCACGGTGCTCCTACAAGACCACCATGCACTCATCCTTTGGAGCTCCACGGTGCTCCTACAAGACCAACATGCACTCATCCTTTGGAGCTCCATCTAATTCAAGAAGGCGCCATGAGACGGACATCGCCACGAGTGCCAAGATTCGCCAATCACCATCAACTTCAAGAAGGAGCCATGACAAGGCCGTCGCCAAGAGCGACAAGCTTCGACATTCTCCTTCAACAACAAGAAGGCGGCCCAAGAAGTGCATCGACAAGGCCAAGCCAAGCCAAGGCCCATCTAGCTCATCATGGCGACACATGAAAGATGCCAACATGAGGGATGACCAAGTGAACAAGGTTGATGCACCCTTGGACAAGTTTGGCGACACTAATCGAACGTTCAAGAACCTCATGGACGCCATCGACAACCTTGCCAAGCGTCTACATTCTTCATCACGCTCAAGAAGGCGCCACAAGAAAGATGCCAAGGTAGACCACAACATGTCCAAGCTCCAAGACGACATCTCTTCACTCGCCAAGCTTCGGAACATATCACCAAGCTCGAGTGGGAGCTCCAAGTCAAGGTCACCAAGGCAACAAGCACGCCGACGCCAACATGAGGAGAAGCATCCGAATGACTTTCGGCGACACCCCACCACTCAAGAGTGTCAACGTCGACATGAGAAGAAGACGGCGACAAAGGCGAATCCTATGGTGTCCCCTAGCGCTACCACTCCAAGTGCGCCAACAAGTGCCACCACCACATTGGCCCCCATATGGCAAGATGAAGACCTCATTTGTGACAATTGCCAAGGCCAAGACCATGATCCACGAGAATGTCCCAATCTCTTGTGCCCACTATGCAATAGAAGAGGTCACATTATGTGGGAGTGCAAAGTTGGTGAACAAGACGGTGACCACGATGGCGAGAAGACGGTCGAGCATGGGATTTTCCCTTCGACCAAGGAGGCGAGCATGGAGAATGCTATCACCTATGACCATGGGTCAAGTGATGATGATGCCGAGCATGGGATGTTCCCTTCGGCAATGGAGTCAAGTGATGAAGCGGAGCATGGGATTTTCCCTTCCGCAAAGGAGTCGAGTGATGATGCCTACACTATGGCATTGACCTTTGGAGGTGAGTTGGTTGAGGAGGTTGAGCATGGGAGTTTCCCTTCAACCTTGGAGGCGTATGGAGATGAGGAAACCGAGCCCATCCCTATGAGCTTGCATTTCGAGATGGTACCAAACCCATGTGAGCATGAGAGCCACTTAGCCCACTTGAGTGAGAGTGAGTTGAGTGCCTCCACCATATATGAGTTTGAGTGCTTTCACTTTGAGGGAATGAGTGATACACCACTTGAGTTGAGAGAGGTACTTGATAGGATTTGTGAGGCCATTTCGATTTCTAACAACTCACTCTCTACCTCTAGTGTGTTTTCTCATTGTGTGCTAGGTTCCTTGGATGAAGAGACGCCACTCCTCGACTTGACGGTGCCTCAAATGGAGAAGATGTACATGGAGGATGATGATGATGCCACCCCATGTCTACTTCAAGTTGGACAAGTCGGCTACATGGAAGCCCCTACTACTTCAACACCTACTTCACATGAGCGGGACTCTCAAGGTATGGGTGTTGATGTGACCATGATCCCGCTAGTGGACATGATGAACTATGATTGTTTGCATGCTATGGATGATTCTATTGATGTCACATATGATTCGTTCTTATTCCCATGTGATACTTTGTTTGAAACCAATGTTGATCATGTGGAATCACCTATTTGTGATGATTTTGCCATGAGCATGCCTTGTTACGAATGTTTCTATTTTTCTCCCATTGTGGCTTGCAACATGTTGAACAATTTCTCTTTCACATGTGTTGCTTGCACTAATGTTGAAATGCTTGATAACGAGATTGCCCCCATAGCTTTCTCACTTTTTGGAGATGTTTCGTTTTCTCTTATGGACCTTGTTCCATCCTTCACTTTGCATAGTGACCATCCACATATGTCATATACAATTGATTTTTGTGTGGTTGGTGTTGTGCAATTGAAGAGACACTTCATGATGGATGATGTGTTCATCATATACCGTGCACATAATTCCTTCATATGGTGTCTTGTGTGTGCCGGTAAACGAATGATAATGTCAACCTCAATTGAGCATGAGTTGACAATACGAGCTCTTGATAGCATACATATGAGTTGTGGATTGAATCCAACTCTAGAATCTTTCTCATGTTTTGCATCAAACAAGTTGACCAATTTCTCTTGCTTTTGGTTTGTTTGCAAACATGTTTGTGATATTGGTTTCCCCTTTGGCAAGAATGTATCCTTGATCTTTCATATGAATGATTTATGTGTTGCCACAAATATGATGAACAATTGTTCTTTCCAATGGCTTGTTTGCAACCATAATGACATTTTATGCATGTCTTGTCATGAGTGTTTTGGTTTCTACCAATTTGGTGTTGCAACAAATATGAAGAAAACTTGCTCTTTCATGTGCTTTGTTTGCCACCATGATGATATTTTGAAGATGTTACATTGGATTGCTTGCACTTTGACCTTGCATGTGCAATACATTTTCATATTTTTGTGTTGTGCTAACGGTGCTATGACAAAGAATGGACATGTCATTGTTGATATGCTCCTCTTTCTTGCACACACATGCTTTGCTTGGTCTTTAGTGTTTGTAGGCATGGTGAAGTCCAATTCTTCGACAACACATCTACCCCCTTTACATGGTGATGAAGAGCAAGAGTCGAGGACGACTCTTTTTAAAGGGGGGGAATGGTATACTACTTGGCCATTGTCCCTTTGTATTGCTAGTCATGACGGGTACGAGTCCACGGGAAGATGGCCTAGGCGTAAGAGGAATGAGGGACGACAAGACGGTGGCTTGGAAGAGGAGAAGGAAGAAGAGTCAAGCAGCTCCTGGAGCGGTACTACCGCCAGGCATAGCGGTACTACCGCCGCAGCGGTACTACCGCCAGCGGTACCGCCCAGATTGGCTCTCTGGAGGATCCGGCGGCAGCTCCAGCGGCACCGCAGCGGTACTACCGCCACCCAGCGGTACTACCGCCAGGCGCAGCGGTACTACCGCTGCGGGACGCCAGGCGTGTCATGGAGGACCCAGCAGTACTACCGCCAGGCGTAGCGGTACTACCGCTGCGGAGCCAGGCCAGCTCGGGATGGAGACCCTTATCCTCTCCCACCAACCCCCCTTTTGGGTCAACACTATAAATAGGCACCTACCCCCTCCAGATCTAGATAGACTATGTTTTGAGATTAGAGTAGAGCTAGACTCCTTCTTCTCAAAGGTCTCCTTCCTCCCCTTGTGGGGATGGTTCCTCCCCTAGTGGAGAAGATCCCCTTGTGGATTCAAGACCTCTACTTGTAGTTTGACTACTAGCCAATCTTTCATCTTCGGGTGACTTTATTGGAGCGGTTCGGTTGACCGTTAGAGAAACAACCATCCAAGATCCCCTTCTTGTGTATCTTGCCAATCTCTCCCTTTGGGATTCTATTGGGCCGGTTGGACCGACCGGTAAGGGAAACGGTTCTTGTATCTTGTTTGAGTTCGAGTATTCCGCTGCGTTCTTCCTCGTGTTCTTCGTGTTCTTCGCGTTCTTGTGTGAGTTCGTCCACTCGTTCGTCAATCCGTGAAGATCGGGCCACCCTAGAGGAACCCTTATCCTCATCAAATGGAAACCGTGAGTCTTCTTCAATGGACGCTCTCTACCGATGACATGCCACAGATCTTTTAGACGAAAGGCTCGAGATGATCCCGGTTTTGAATTAACGAAGCCAACAACCGGCTAGGAATTACAACACAAACACCCCACGGCAGATACAAGATGCTGGTAAACAGCTTACAACACCAAGAACAACAGCAAACACAAGATAAACAAAAAAGCCTAGCTAGAAGTCTTCGAAGTCCTCTACCGCGAACGAAGCGCCAGGTGAGCGGCAAAGGCAGAACCTTCGCAGAATGCAGGCGAGATGCGGCAAGACCTTGTCTGTTCCAGGCGAGCCAAAACCTGACCATCCTCTTCCATAGCCAAAGGGGGCCCCTACCCCCTCGCCCTGGCTCGGAGGGCGCCGTACCGTCGGCAATGGAGATGCTCACCCTAGAGCAAAGGAAGGAACATGAACTGCCAAAAGGACCAGACATACAAGCTGCCACATAGCTGCACTGTCCAGAAGTACACTCGCCGCCTACCACGGAAACACCCACAGAGAGAAGCTGCTTGGTGGGGATGAAGATGAAGAAACTGCAACATGGAGGAGCTATAGCAGCATCGTTGAGCGTCGAAACAGCACCTGCAAGAGAGGACCATGCTAATGCTAGCCAAATACACTGCTCCAAACGGGAGAGGGGACCCTTCCCCTCCCTGCCCAGGCACGTGGGCACCGATCCGCCGGCGAGCAGGTGCGAGGAACAAGCAGGGAGCATCCATGGGAGGCTGCAGGCAAGCTGAAACACACGACCCAACACTGAAACCACAACTCAGACCACGGCGCCGACAGCCGGAACCAGAGCACGTGCACACCCCTCTCGCCCAAAGCAGCACCTTCAAGAAGGTGACGGCGCCCAGGGCGCCGCTGCCGCTCAATCCGGAAGGATTTGGGATTTGTCCTAGGCAAAGAGAGGGGGAGGGAGATTGTAAACGGGGCAACCCACACAACAGATGAAGAACGGACGGAAACGGTTCCTTGTCGTAACATAAGCTGCGAAGAGCATAGATAACTTGGCGAAGCACGTTGCAACCAAAATCTACCAAACATCCTCCAACGCTGCTCTGCGGTGGTTTCTATCCGCTCAGGTCAGGCATTGTATGTTTTCGAGCCAAGTGGAACTGGCCTTATGGACACCGCCAGAACAAAGACGATCAACTTTTTTTTTTGCGAAGATACAACCAGAGCTTACAGCAAGACATTTACAGATAGGACCTCCTCGAAGCAGAAAATTACAACCAAGTCCATCATCTGCAATGCGAAGCCACCGATGAGGCGCAGAACGCACCGACGGCGCGCCGCCGCCGCATCGCCACCTTGACCTTGGAACGGCTGATGTCCCCAGGCGGACGGGAAGTCGCCGGAACTCGGAATCCGAAGATCCTCCATCCTGCACCACCGGTCGCGTCGCGATCTTGCGTCAACTCGAGCTGCATCGAGATCAAAAGCCGGGATCGTCGTCTTCAATCGCCGGCACGGGGACGCCATCCACGGCAGCTGCGCAGAGCTGCGAGGACGGCGGAGGTAGCAGATCCACGCCAGAGCTCCACTGGAGCGCCGTCGTCGGGGGGGAAGATCTCCACCTGCAAAACGAACACACCACGCCGACAGCGCCACCACCCTCCCAGCGCCGCCGGCCGAACCCCTAGCTAACCCTACACTATGTACACACCGGGATCCGGCGTTCCCCCACCCTCCCGCTGCCGAAGCAGCCGGCGGAGGGGAGGCAACAGCCGGATCCGCGGCGGCGAGGTGGGTTGACCAAGGAGAGCTCACAAATCGCCTATCCCTACTGTAGACGAAGGGAAGGAGACGGCCAAGGTTCCGTCAACAAAGACGATCAACTTGGGGTATAGAAAACAGAAATCGTGTGAATAGCATGCGTGATGCTTTCTCAAGGCATGCGCTCGGACTTTGTCGTCGTTAGTAAGGCATGCGCTCGGACTTTGTCGTCGTTAGTAGTAGTACTAAACTATTTGAATGAGGCATCACCCGGTGACCATGCTTGGCCTCCAGAGCCGCTAGGGGTTATCCGGGAAAGTTTCCGAAGAAATCGTAAACAAGAAAGAAAGATACTGGAGTGCAGTACCATACATCATTTGGCATCTACAGCAAGTCCATGTCATGCCACCATACGACATTCTACCGGCCGTTGAGTACTTGAGTGCTAACGATGGCAGGAGGCATATTCAGTAGCAGGCTTGCCTGATACTTACAGTAGCAGATGATTCTTATACAAGAAAAATGCATAATATGTTTTCTTAAATCACGTCATCGTTGATTGAGAAATTATAAACCGAAGTCAGAGCTGGTAGGTAGTAACCTTATAGCTCAATGGTTCGTTTTATATCTCCTATGCTAAAGCGATGCATCTTGATCGACAGAGTAGGCGGTAGCGAACGTTGTTTATGACCACGGACAGATACAAGTTTTTTTTTTTAATTTGCCAGATACAAGAATAATATTCGGTCTCCCGCTCTACGTGTCCCTTCCCCCATAGGGAGGACGAAAGGAGCTGGTACATGGCCACTAGCCCACTAGTGTCAGCTGACGCCACTGGTGCTTAGCAAAATCCTCGTGTCTAGTTTTAGTTAGTGGCATTTTCAAAATACATAAATAGAAAATGCGTACGAATATAATCTCACCACACGTTGAATCCTACAAAACTTGAAACACGGCAATGTGTTGTTTGGTTGCGTTGCATGCATGTGTGATAACTCGTGGTTGTCATTGGTTGAAGCTCACACCCTTTGTCTCTGGGTGGCCTGCGTGTTATATAGCCCAATGGCAAAGAGGATTACATCGGGAGAGATTACACTGTTGAGAGAAGGAAGGGATCGATCTAATCTTATAAATATTTTCAGTCAGAAGTCAACATAGTGTAACTATGACCAATCTTACAGGTAAAAACATATGAATATTTATAAAATTTAATTAACGTACAATGAAAATATATTCTATGGTGAGTATTGATTTGGTAATCAAAATGTTCATATTTTTATCTATAAGATCGGTTAAAGTGACACTATATTGACTTTTGACTACAAATATACGCCTTACTTTAACAAATGGAGGAAGTATGTATGAAGCTAACATCTCGACAAACTCTAACATACACTCTCTCTAACAACCCTCCTCAATCCGAACCTTCTTGAGGTTTAAATTGTGTTTACACGCCTCGAATTGCCGCGCCGGAAGCGCTTTTGTGAAGCCATCTGCCACCTGATCATTGGTAGGAATAAATACGTTCTCTAGTTGTTTGTTTGCTAATCTTTCCCTAATGAAATGAAAATCTATTTCAATGTGCTTTCTTCTTGTATGGAATGTGTGATTTGCTGATAAGTAAGCTGCTCCCTTCAATTATAGGGTTAATTGGATAAACTACAATTCTTGTCGGTTCAGTTGATAAGGTTTAAGCAAGTGCACACTGATCATTAGGGTCAAGGGGAAGATAAATCTAACCTTTAAACCTTATCAGTCATCAGATGATGCGCGCCGAGATGAATGAACGTTCTGGGTTGCACGGGATGCGCCCGCACCAGTATTTGCCCGGGTCAGCGTCAGCGTTGGAGGGTTGCTCCAGGACCTGATTGGCGGCTTGTCAGGGCAGCCGTGCGGCGGCGAATACGACCTCGTCCAGGAGGCGCCCAGCCTACCTACCATGGTCCAACCTCAACCACTCTACACGTCCAACGTCTTAGACCACATCACCTTGGTGCTTCTTCCCTTCCGTCGATCTCTGCCGCGGCTCTACATATAAACACAAACACGGATGCTCTCCCTAACGACAACCTAGCTACACTGTGCAATTCATTTTGTTCCAGCCATGATTCTTGAGGCCACATTCCTCCTCCTGCTAGCAGCCTCCCAGGCCGCGGCCGGCTCTGTCGACGCGCTCGCCGCCTCGTGCTCCGGCACCCAGAGCTTCGCTGCCGATAGCCCCTTCGCTAGCAACCTGCAACAGCTGATGTTCCTCCTGGAGACCAAGGCCCCAGCTATCGGCTTTGACATCGGCACGTACGGCACCGGCGACGAGCGCGTACACGGCCTGGCCCTCTGCCGCGGCGACATCGCTAGGGCGACATGCGCCGAGTGCATCCGCTCCGCAGGTGCTCAGGCCCAGCGCCTCTGCTCGTCCAAGAAGGAAGCCGTCGTCTGGCTCGACGCCTGCATGTTCCGGTACTCCAGCGAGCCATTCTTCGGCGAGGTTGACAGCGACCATGGCTCCGTCGAGCCGGGCACCGTACGGAGCGCTGAGAGATCGGTGGAGTTCGACAAGGAGGTCGCCGGCATGATGAAGAAGCTCACCAGGACGGCGTATCTCTCGCCGCTGCTGTTCGCCGCCGGGGTGGCCGAGGCCATCGGCGGGACGCGGAGGCTGCACGGGCTGGCCCAGTGCACCAAGGACCTGTCCGGCGGGGACTGCAAGCTATGCCTGGAAGCTGCCATTGGTAAACTAGTGTCCAGGGGATGCGCCAAGGAGGGAGGGAAAGTGTTAGGTGGAAGCTGCAGCTTGAGATATGAGCTGTATCCGTTTCTGGATTCTTAGGTAGTACTGCTACCTTCAACCATCATCTGGTTGCTGTAATTAAGGTTTCATATTCTTATGCCCACATTGTCCATAGAGATTCCCATGAAATCAAATACTACTATACAAAAAAAACTTCGGTTATGTTTGTAAATTGGGTTGTAGTTGACATTACTTTCTTTTATGAGTTGACCATTAAATTGATTGGAAGGTACTCCCTCCGTAACAGATTATAAGACGCTGGCAATGCATACATGCAGGTATCAGAATGTCTTATAATTCGATACGGAGGAAGTATATAGAAATAACCATTTGTACAAAATAAAAAGGGGAAACAATGCATCACTTTGTACAGTGCATTTGAATTATTGTCCTTTTGCACTAACATAAACTTAGGGTCACTCTTGGACAATTTTCCGCAATTGGACTGTTGCACTGTGTGGTTTAGTGAGGTGCAGAAGTATGAAATTAATGAAGTACAACTCGGTTGTTATGTTACATTAGTATATAGAACGAATGTCATTCGGCATATCCGCAACCTTTGTCATACTGCCAAAGCGCTCAAGAAATGGCAAAACGTGGGGGTTCTCAGGAACCAAATAGTCATTGCCAAAGTTGTCTCTGGGAGGCTAGACATCGCGGAGGAGCGACAGCCCCTATCCGATGATGAGCGAAACCTGTGTTGTGTGCCCTCAAGGTCTCCTACCCGGGTCTTCTGTTAATGGCCGCCGCCGTAAGAACATCATCTAAACACTCCACACTGATTCCGGCATTGCGATCTCAAGGGAGGACAAGAAGCATGCCCGGTTTTCTCACTTCGATGACTATCTAGGCTCGCGTGTCCAAAGAAACAACTCCCTCGATTGGACAAACCATGATATGCGTCAGCATAACCTTGCAACCCTTGATGACCCCATCACTCAGCAAGCGATTAAAGATGTTATCTTCTTGTTTCCTTCTGTCAAGGTCCTAGGGCCAGATGGATTCATTGTAGTTTTCTTCAAGTCTTTTGGGAGATCATTAAGAATGACACCGTCGCGGCCATCTTCTAGCTTTCAAACCGCAGTCGGGATTGTGCATCCCTCGTCAACTCCTCAAACATTGTGCCCTATCAAAGAAAGCAGTTGCACCCAGGGTGTGGGATTGACACCCTATAAGCCTCTTGCATAGCGTGGCAAAGATTGTTTTTCCAAATATTATGGCAAACATGGTTGCCCTGGTGCTTCCCACGTTGGTATCTAAATGCCAAAGCACCTTTATTCAGAAACGATGCATCCACGACAATTTTATGCATGTCCAAAACGTAATCAAAGAATTACACGACTCCAACACTCCTGGCCTTCTCGAAGGCCTTCGACTCGGTTAACTGGGCATACCTCCTGGAGCTGCTTCAGCATTTGGGTTTGGGCCCCCGTCTAAACAAATTGATCTGCACTTCTGTGGCCACCTCCTCCATTAGCTTCCTGCTTAACAAAAATCCTGGTAACCCATTCCGTCACGCGAGAGGATTGCGTCAAGGCAACCCATTTTCTCCTATGCTTTTCGACATCGCCATTGACCCACTCCAGAAGTTGCTTCTCCTAGCGTATGAGCATCCTATAACCTATCAGAGCTTGTTCCACCACCTGCTGAACATTTCTTTCTGCTAACGACGCTGGAATTTTCGCAAACCCTGCTAAAGATGTACATGCCATGGCCTTCTCAAATGATTCGGCGAAGTATCGGGTCTGATCACCAATGTGGAGAAGTCTGAGATCTTCCATATTAGATGTGCCGACATTGACCTTTAGGATGTCCTCTCGGTCTTCCCAACGAAGATTGCAACTTTCCCTGGAAAGTACTTTGGCTTGCCTCTTCATTTCTGGCGCGTGTGGAAAGTTGACTTCCAACCTCAGATTGACAAGGCCTTTGGCAAGCTTCTAAGATTGGGAAAAAACTTGCTAGATCAGCCAAGGTCACCCTCGCAAAATTTGTTCTCACCGCCATGTCCACTTTCCATCTCACGACACTACCGTTCCCAAAGTTGGTGAAGAATAAGTTCAACAAAATCTCCAGGAACGTCATTTGGAGCATTGACGATTGTGAACATGTTGTTGGTGGCCACACCCTAGTTAACTGGAAGACGCAATATCATCTCAAGAAGAGCTAAATACACTAGACATCCTACAACTTGTCCGCTATGTGCCAACTAGTCCCACAACTTGCAAATAGTGAAACCGTGGTCCTAATACTTGTGTCACCAGTGCAAAACTGGTCCATGTAGTCTCTAGTGCTGACACGTGGCAGTGTACATTTGCGGAAAACCCTTACAGATTTTTCATTGACATATTGTGGACTTTGTGCTGGCTTACATGCTGGTCCCACATGTCATTTGGAGCATTGACGATTGTGAACATGTTGTTGGTGGCCACACCCTAGTTAACTGGAAGACGCATCATCTCAAGAAGAGCTAAATACACTAGACATCCTACAACTTGTCCGCTATGTGCAAACTAGTCCCACAACTTGCAAATAGTGAAACCATGGTCCTAATACTTGTGTCACCGGTGCAAAACTGGTCCATGTAGTATCTAGTGCTGACACGTGGCGGTGTACATTTGCGGAAAAACCCTTGCAGATTTTTCATTGACATATTGTGGACTTTGTACTGGCTTACATGCTGGTCCCACATGTCAGTGGTACAAGAAAATAATTAAAACAACATGCGCGTCGGGTGTGTATCGAACTCAGCATCTCGTGCTTTTCCCATAGCATGCATTAGCCACTACGACCGTATCGTCAGATGGTTTCTATCAGTTTGTTACGCTATTATTTTATATATGCAGTATGCACAGAGGCAACCCAATAGCCCTGGCAGCGGCTGCATTGTGTGCGCACGGAGTCACGGACAGAGGTACGTCATCCCTAGCTCGTCGCGGTGATATGGCTCCCAGGCTCCACATAGCCTGTTTTAAAATTATCAAAGGAAATAAAATTTTAAGCTTCAAAATTTAATCAGTATCTAGTCAATTATTTATTCCACCTATGTGTAAATCTTTGATGAAAAAAATCAAATATTTTAGCCCGAAAAAATAACAAATATGCATATATTTGGACGTGAACTGTGCAAATTTCAAATCTTCTAAAATTTGTTCGAATTTTCTTTTCTGCTCAGCCCAAAAGATGATATTTCGCACTAAAATTTTGCATGCTCATAGTGTACATAACTAACTACATCCAGGTATTTTTTCCGGATTATTTTGAAAATTCAAAATCAAGTTTTCAAAATTACGTCATCCCTCGTGCTGGTCCGGGTTGAACTAGGACTTTTTTAATGGACGACATTTATCTCGGAGACACCTATCACCTAGTACGTGCAGGGACGGATCCATATAGGGTCATGGGTGTGCATCAATTTTTGGAAATTAAAATCATATATATATTTCATAATAGGTATATGTATTAATGGTGTTGTAGTTTCGAGCAAAATAAGTACATAGCATCAATCTAACCTTACAATCTTATGATTGTGTAGTACTTCTTCTCTAATTTCTGGAAAAATCGATGATTTATCTAGCTATGGTAAAAAAAAGTTTTGATGTTATCTATTTGAATCATTTGTAGAGTATCCCAATTTTTTTTTTTTTGAAAACACAAATTCGAAAATCTGGATCCGACCCTTTGTTAGCCCTATATAGGATGTAGGTAGTAACGTAGTTACTGTTGAAATATTAGGCATAATTTTCATGATTAATTTCAGAATATAAAGCATGATCGCAAGAGCTACTAACATGTTAATCTCGAAAATACTAGACGTATTAATTAACATGAACAGCAGCAAGACATCTACGAACACAGCCATCGGAACGTGACGAACGTACCGAACAATTGTAGATGAAGTAGTCTTTGGAGCAGCGACGGCAGCAGCTTGAGCGGCGACTGTAGCAGCTCGAAGAAGACGACGTTGGAGACGAGTCGCCCGCGGACCCGGAGATCGTCCAGGAAGTCGAGCCGTGATGAAGAACTTGAAAGCAGTCGCGCGGGGCGCTTCCCAAAAACCTTATTCGCCCTCTCCCGTACAAGATCACAAGGACAAGTGGTTCCGGAGACCTGTTGTCCCGTTCGCCGGTGCACGCCGGCGCACGGGATGGAGTAGACTACGGTGGCGGCGCAAGGCACGAGATTGGCAAAAACTAGATTGGTTCGGGTGTGTGACGGCGCACGCAGTGCACGGCATTATATAGTGCGGTTCGGGAAACCCTAACGGGTACAACGTGGGCCGGCCACGTCGCACACGTTCGAGTCGGTGCAGCAGCCCACGATCCGGGAGCGATCCGAACTGGCTATGCTGCACGCGTACGCTAGCGATTCGATTTTTCTGAACAGCAAAAATATAGGCATCGGCTCGGCTCATTCCCGCAACCCGCGTCGTGTCGTGTCGTGACGAGACGGACGGACGGACGGCGGCGGCGGCGGAGGAGGAATGCGCGGGACAGAGCCTTCTGTTCTCAACTAGCACACCAAGTGTCACAACACTCCACCTTATAAGGTGGTGTTTGTCTCCTCCAACTAGCAATTTGGGACTAAAATTTAGCACCACTTTGCACCTCCAATATTCTGCCATGCACATGGGCCAATTTGTGATTTTCAGGAATTTTTATTGGGCTGCCCAAATGGGCCCAAAATCTAACAATCCCCCACCAGATCTCAAATTCCCATTTAGAAATTTTGCCAAACCTCGTTTCTTGTTTATATACCAGTGTTTCAGCAGAGACTGTTAAGTTGAACTTCCGCCTAGAGCTTCAAGTTACATCTACCAGCAACCTGAACAATGGACGGACCTTGAATTGCAAGTTTGGTGCCAATAGACTTCACTCAAAGTCATAACCAGTACGTGGCTGCCAGTAGCCTACCCCGCGGGTGGAGCATATGCGTCATACTCCCTGGTCTCCTCATTAGCTTACTAGAGATCACCCAAATCTCATAGACTGCGACGTTTAACAGTCGGACTCATATAGGTGTGTTCTTTCAAGGTCGCTCTGTAGGATAGCACCTTTGCTACGAATAGCCAACAGAAACACATTAAGGCTGTCGTGTCTCGGATGACGGACACCGGGAGTAGATGATACCCCCTTTTTAGGTTTGGCACGGGCGCGAATGAGGCTGGAAGACGTCTTACCCGGGAGCAAGGACGCCAAGTTCTTCGTCGAGAGGGAGAGATCAAACAACACAGCAGGACACACAGAGTTACCCAGTTTCAGGCCGCCCGGAGGCTAAAAGCCCCACTCCTGCATGTCTGGATTGAGAGGTTCATCATGGTGGAGTGTACAGGGGTGTTCTGGGGTGAACCCGGCAGAGTTTCGGCCGGAGGTAGACGAAGAGCAGATCCTGCCCTGGGGAGATCACCTCTCTCTCTACATTCCGAACCCTAGTCTAGTCTTGCCTGAGCTCTAGCTTGCTTCTATCTTGTATTCGTCCTCCTCTCTTCGGTGCCATGGTCCACCTTTTATAGGCTAAGGGGATCCGACATGGGCACGCGAGAGGTGTGAGGGGTCTTGGCGGGAAAAACCCCTCGGCGGTCCTTGGAGGAGACGTGGCACTCTCTCCTCCAAGTGTTCTGAGGAGGGCGGCGTGATCGTCCGCCCTTGGAAAAGGTGGGACAGACAAAGCCTGTCCGCCCCACCAACTACGCTCGTGGCAACGTCACCAGGGCGCGGCCTTCATCTTGGCGCCCAAGTCTTTCACCAGCTTCCGGTGAGCTGGCGATCTTATCCTCTCGATGGTACGGATGGATACCCGGGGCGCGCCTGGCCTCCTGCCGGGAGCACGGACCCGCGGGTATCTTGCCTGGTTCTCCGGGCGAGGGGGTGACCCGGAAGGTCACCTGGTCCTTAGCCACAGAGACTTGTTGTCGAACTTGTCGGGTGTCCTTGAAGCAGATGGGCTAACCCATCTGTTGTACTTGACTCCTTGCCTTGTCCATCTTCTTGGTGGGCCCCAGCGGAGTACCCAATTTGGCAGCATCAGGGGAACCCCATGTTCCACTGCTGCGACAGTAGCCCCCGGGCATGGTCCCGGGGGCTCTTGCTTCAGTTGCTGCCGGGGCTATGGCCAAAGAGTTGGCCAAAGTGGGTACCCGACGCCTTGCTTTGGTCCGTCAATCGTCGTGATGGCCTTGGAGTTATTCCGCTCGGGCGAATAACTGAGTTTGCCTCCTCGATTCCCGTTGCGGGGAAGCTGTGAAGTCGGTTGGAGAGAGAAGCCCCGCGCGCTATAAAAGAGGACGAACGCCTCGCAAGTCCCCACCTTCTTCTTCCTTGACCCATCTCTGCCTTCCCAGGCCAACAGCTCCGATGGCGAGAGGAAAGAGAGAGTGGGACGTCCTCGAGCCTCGGCCCCGACGGAGAGAAGCTCTGGTGGCCGCGGAAGCGCCGCCTCAAGAGGGCGAGCGAAGCGAGGTGGCGGAGGCGGAGGAGCCATGAGATGCGGAAGAACTCCTTCTCCGTCCACACGGGCTGCAATCCACACGAGCTTCGCGCCCTACGAGTTCATCCTGGATTTGCGCCGCAAGATCCGCGGCCGGATTGACCTTCCGGACTACTTTGCGATGGTGATGGAGAACAACCGGCCTCCGGGCTTGTGGCTGCAGGTGGAAGGCTGTCCAAACGCCCCCTCCTGGATCTCGGTGGAGTACACCGTCAACGACTCCATGCTCCTTGGTCAGGGGTGGAAGTCATTCGCTCGCTCCCGCCGCCTGACCCGGGGCAATACCTTGCCTGCAAGTATGACGGAGACGCCACACTCGCCGTGAAGATCTTCTGTGCTGCAGGAAGGCGCGTGGAATGCTGCGCCGAGAGTGAGAGCAGCAGCAGCTCCGGCTCCTTCGACGAGGACGAAGATGAGGAAAACTCATCTAGCGTCAAGGCATGTTAGATGAATTAAGTGGTGTTGTTGTGTTCTCTATAATTGATTTGCGTAGTGGTTATCATCAAATTAGGAGGAAAGAGGGGGATGAGTGGAAAACTGCCTTTAAAACTAAATTTGGTTTATATGAGTGGTTAGTCATGCCTTTTGGGTTAATTACTGCACCTAGTACTTTCATGAGATTGATGAATCATGTTTTAAGACATTTCATAGGCAAGTTTGTGGTTGTGTACTTTGATGATATATTAATTTACAGCCGCAATGAATCTGAGCATATTGATCATATTAGACAAGTTTTGCAAGTGTTGCGTGAGAATAAGCTTTATGGTAATCTTGGTAAGTGCACATATTGCAAAGATAAGGTCATATTTCTGGGATACGTTGTTTCTAAGAATGGAGTTGAGGTAGATGAATCTAAAATTGAAGCTATTAAAAATTGGCCTACTCCTATGAATGTTAGTCAAGTACGAAGTTTTCATGGTCTTGCTGGTTTCTATAGACGTTTTGTGAAAGATTTCAGTACCATTGCTGCACCTTTGAATGAGCTTACTAAAAAAGGTGTTGAGTTTGTGTGGGGCGCAACCCAAGATTATGCATTTGATGAACTAAAACGTCGTTTGATTACTGCACCTTTGCTTGTACTTCCTGATTTCAGTAAGCACTTTGATATTGAATGTGATGCTAGTGGCATTGGAATAGGAGTGTGTTGATGCAAGAGGGTAAACCAATTCCATTTTTTCCTGAAAA
Source organism: Poa pratensis (assembly GCA_947311845.1). Classification (NCBI taxonomy): domain Eukaryota; kingdom Viridiplantae; phylum Streptophyta; class Magnoliopsida; order Poales; family Poaceae; genus Poa; species Poa pratensis. The sequence goes on along the minus strand of CAMZMU010000117.1, from coordinate 48,642,927 downwards.
ATTAAATGGTGCACAATTTAACTATCCTGTTTATGATAAAGAATTGTATGCTCTTGTTCGTGTTCTTGAGGTTTGGCAACATTATTTGAGGCCAAAGGAATTTATCATACATTCTGATCATGAGACTTTGAAGTACTTAAAAAGCCAATCCAATTTGAATAAACGTCATGCTAAGTGGGTTGAATTCATTGAATCTTTCTCATACATCATTAAGTATATAAAAGACAAATATAATGTTGTTGCTGATGCACTCTCTAGGAAAAGCATGTTATTGACACAATTGGATGTTAAAGTTCCTGGTTTAGAGAGTTTGCGTGAATTATATGCTAATGACCTGAATTTTCCACGCCATTTGCTAAATGTTCTGCTGTAAAAGCGTGGAAAAAATACCATATACATGATGGGTACTTGTTTCGAGCTAACAAATTGTGTGTGCCAGAATCGTCCGTCCGTTTGCTATTGTTGCAGGAATCACATGGTGGCGGTTTGATGGACACTTTGGGCGTGAGAAGACGTTTCTTATGCTCGCTGATCATTTTTATTGGCCACGGATGAGGCGTGATGTGGACAGGTTTGTTAAACGTTGTATCACTTGCAACAAGGCAAAGTCCAAGCTGAAACCTCATGGTTTGTATACTCCTCTTTCTGCACCTACAACTCCATGGGAGGACATCAAATTACACAAAGACAAATATAATTGTGTGTGTGAGCAAATTTACATTCAGTTGCGAACAGTACATTCAGGCAGCTAAGGTCATTGTTTTGTGGTATCAGATTTGGATTTAATATTTTGTTGTAACGTACTGTAACACATATTGTGCCAAGTCAACTCCATAACAATCCAACAAACTCACAACTTAAGATACTCCCTCCGTTCGAAAATAGATATCTTAAGTTTGTCCAAATTTGGATGTATGTACACACTAAAACATGTCTACATACATCCGAATTTAGACAAACTAAGACATCTTTTTCCGGACGGAGGGAGTATGTCGGTGAGCCAAGTTGGTCAGATGTAGCGAGTCACTGGACCAAATTCAATACTTTTCTTTGACACTTGAAAGAAAAGAAGGAGTGTTCTCCAATCATCATTTTACAGCTGACCTTCTGCATAAACTAAAATATTTGATGGTGTCTTCGATACTAACAACTTAAATGGTTTCCCTAAATTTTCGAATTAGCTACTGGCTTTCCCTAAATTTTAGCATAAACTAAAATATTTGATGGTGTTGACATTTTCGAATTAGCTACTTTTCATACATGTGCGTAAATGACATCTCACCTAAAAGTGTCCTAATTTGGGAAAACAAAATAACACTAACGCGCCAGTACGCATGTCCAACCATCTGGAGTTCAAGAGAATGGTAGTATCGGCATCCTGGGGTTGTTGGCGTGGACAAAATGGTCAGTTTTGGAAATTATTTATGCAAGGGATTTTTTTTAATAAAATAAACATTTTGTGGATTTAAAACATTATATATCGAGAATAACCATTATTATACTCGAAGAGTCTGCAAATTTATAAACAACGGATTGAGGTGACATCAAGTATATTTATAATTGGACCACAAAGATTATACTGAATACAGAATGGTGTACCGATCCAAATTCTTGTTTCTGTTTATTCGATTTTAAGTCAAATGAATACTTTACAAGTACAAGTCGATTTCAATAGTTTACAATCGAGGGACTTGCTGCTATGATATTTTAAGCATGGATAAGTAACTACATTCTAGGGAATAATTGTTAGTAAAGCAACACATTATATATAAGAGAAGTGAAAAGTATATGTGCCTCTTTGATTAGCGGCATTCTAAAAACACGGGAACTAGAGAAACCATAGGATTGTGATGTCGTACTAGCTTAATTTCTACTAGATTAAAATTGCACCAATGTTTGTTTTATTGCACCGTACGAAAAGCAAAGGAATATTTTTCTATGCATTGTAGTGCAGATGAATCCTTAGAAACTCATATAGGATCAGTCCCACAAATCAAACAAATCACATACAAAACTCCAAAGGATTCCAGTCTGCCAAATTTTCTAGTATAAAAGATCTTTAAATCAAAGAGGCCCTACGAGGTTCGTGTAGAAGCAAAAGGGGGAAGGAGCATATACAAATTCCTTCACACGAAACAACTTATCTGACACAGATTAGCCAGGAGCCCAACAGTTGTTCAGAAATAACATGGCCTAGATTAGCTAGACTGCCCCCAATTAAGCCTAGGAATAATATTTAAATTAGCATGTATTGAACTACTGGATAGGATATACCATAAAATGAAGCGTATTTAGGTATCGGAAATTCGGAACAGAATAAACACGTACCGTTTGAAAAAAGGAAAAATATAACATCCATCGGGTATATGTACTGCAGTTTAAATATTTGGAGATGATGTATCATTAAGCACAAACTGGTCATCTTTGAGTTATGTCAAAGTGTAGATCGAGTTGGTTCTCAACCTCTTAAGACACCATCATGAGTAAAATTTATTCAAATATGATTTTTTTAAATAGATATACCATGAATTACCAGATAACCTACAGCAATTGGGGGAAGAAAGTTTCAGCTATAATGAGAACTTTCCATTCACTTCTGTTAAACGGTCATCACTATTTAAAATTTTGATTTGTTCTGAACATAATTAACCAGGGTAAATTTGAGACTTTGAATATCTACCTACATATATGCTATCAGATTATGTATGTGGCATGAAAGCAAATAACACATATTGCATTAGAACAATAAACACCCTGACCCAGCATATGTCATTGATCACAAGACGATTCCAAACTTCCAATGGCTGTATTTGATAAATTTGGTAGGGAACTTACAAGAACACTAGGGCAACAAGGGACAGGGGTGAGGCTTTAACATCAGAATCAGAGGGTCGGTCCATCAAGTAGGCTGCAAGTGAAATCATTGTTTTTTTTTAGATAAAGAAGTGAAATCATTGTTTGACATCTCTAATTTGGCTGCCTTGACAACAGCACTTCGTGGCAGGGCTGCAAAGCTCCGATCAGGGCCATAGAAATGAGGGAAGTGATTACAACCATCAGCTGCCTCATAAATTAAGCCATCTGCAATCTAAGATACACAAGACGTACAAATAGTACATGTAAATGTATTCGCATAACAAGCGTATGAAGTGTACAATTGATGAAGTGATAGCAACTGATCCAAGAAAAATACATGCTGCTATCCCTATTGCTAGTCATCCATCTAGGAAATGACATGATCAATTCAAAGGTGGCAATTTATGAATGTGTCCTAAACCCATATGGAAGTAATAACCATGAACACTACATATACGAATACTTGGGAACTTCCTCGATAGTTACAATGAAGTGACAGGAGACAAAATAAAATGCAATTTTGAATATGATCTCAGAAAATGGAATCCGAAATATAAATACCTTGGCAGTGTCAATTTCTAGGAGGTATAGATCATCTCTGCCACGGAAGAAATTCTTTAGTGTCATCCTCACCTAAACCAAGTTAACGGTCAAGGAAACTTGGCTTTTGAGAAGGACCAAGATATAGAAGAGACAAACATGGATTAATGTATGTGCATTTTCTTACAAAAACTCCAAATCAAGTCGCAACATTAAGATAATCGGGCTGATAAGAATATAATCGAAATTTAAAATCCTCTCCTAGAACAGACATAACATTGATTCAAATGAAGTTGGTTCGGTAGAGTACAGTACTCACAGATCTTACAACACCTGAACATGTGTGACAGTTTAAGTAAATCGATGGGAATATCATGTGAATAAGAAGAAATCTCCAAACTAGTGGAGTAAGAGCATCTTGGAGAAAATTGTACATCAACATGTTTGCCCCTTTTCATGAAATCACAGCCTAAGAACACATCACCAGTTTGAATTAATTTCTTAGATTTGCAGAGTTCGATTTTCTTTTGGTATAATAAGCTATAATACTATATTATTCTTTGCAATAGCTTGCTAGTATCTGACGGACCACTGCAACTTACTCGGTACCAATCTAAAATAAGTTGAAATATTCACTCAGAAAATACTCTAGTTTGGGATACCTGACTGAGGTCGCTGAGGTGGATGCAGCCAGTGGAGCGGTCGAGGTCGCCGCCGAGGGTACCGCCGGTGCGCTCGAGCTCCGCCCACTCATTGGCCGTGCTGATCCGATACACAAACGCTGGTGGCGGCAGCTTCGTCATTGGATTTGGTGGTACACTGATTTTCAGGGAAGTCCTGGTTTTTTTTTTTGAAACTTTTCCACCATAGGTCAGCAAGCCGCCTCATTAAAACCCTGCCAGTCCCTTTCGGTACCCTGGTTAGGGAAAGAGTGCGTCTGAAACTTGCCGCCTTTAACCAACAATTGTTACATCGTTTATCAAACTACTCAAAAGAAAGCTAGGGGGATCATCGTCCCAATTACAATCAATTTTATCTATGAAACACTGTCTAGCTATCTCATGCGCAGTTGAATTTGCTTCCCTGGGAATATACTTGTACTGAACTAAGTCTATCATCTGCAATGCCGAACTACCTGGAAGGGCTAGCTGGTTCGCCAAACCTCCAAACTGATGTCGCCATTGCAGATGATAGCCTGAACGGACTGTGTATCTACCGTGAGTTGTACCACTCCATGCAAGAAAATCATCTGTTCAATGGAATTTGTCGGATCCGGTTAACATCAATTCCAAAGAAGAGGCTCTCCAGGAGAGGTACATCCCAGGACCCGGTGATAGGACTGATTAGTTCTGACACCTTGGTATAGACCGCCTCTCTAGGGGAAACAACTTTTCTTGACGGGCTCGAAGGGATCCAACAATCCTGCCAAATGTTTATCTTCTCACCATTGCCTACCCGCCAAATTAAACCCCTTTTCAGTGTTGTTAAGCCAGCCAAGATGCTTTGCCACGTAAAAGAAGAGCCCGCCTTTGGACCCGCAGTAAGAATGTCACCTTGCGGATAATATTTAGCTCGTAGGACTTGGGCACACAAAGAGTTCGGTTCGTTGATAAGCCTCCACCCTTGTTTAGCCAACATTGCAAGATTAAAAGAATGAAAATCTCTGAACCCCATGCCCCCTTCATTTTTCAGAAAACAAAGTTTCCACCAAGCATACCAATGCATCTTGTTGCTATTCTCATCATCACCCCACCAGAAACTAGCAATAGCATCCATCATACCTTTGCAAATGCCTTTCGGTAATTGGAAGACAGACATTGCATAGACAGGAATAGCCTGAGCCACCGCTTTGAGGAGAATCTCCTTGCCACCAATAGATAACTGTTTTTCCTTCCAACCATTGATTCGTTGAATAATTCTTTCAATAAGGTGTTGGAAGCAATCGCTTCTATCTGCACCCACCAAAGCCGGCAGCCCCAAATATTTATCTGATAATGCCTCTGTATCAATGCTAAGAACTCCACAGATTTCTGATCTCACAAGAACATTAGTATTTGGAGAAAAGAAGATACTCGATTTTGGAAAACTCACCAATTGTCCTGAGTTAGCACAGTAGGTATCCAGAACTTGTTGCAAGGAAGTTGCATTAGACGTATCCGCTTTCATGAGAATTAGGGAATCATCAGCAAATAAGAGATGTGAGACTGACGGTGCATTTCTGCACACCCTAACCCCATCGATGCCACCAACTTCTTCTTCATACAACAATAAACTAGAAAGCCCTTCCGCACATAAGAGGAACAAATAAGGAGAGAGAGGATCCCCTTGTCTCAACCCTCTGGAGGGAGCAAACATCTCAGTTTCTTCAGAATTAAATCTCACTTGATAACGTACCGAGTTAACACATGCCATCATGATAGAAACCCATCTGTCCGCAAACCCGAGTTTACGCATCATACTTTCCAGAAAAACCCACTCCACACGATCATATGCTTTGTGCATGTCCAACTTAACAGCACACATCCCGTTCGATCAGGGAAGTCCTGGTTATTGTAACTTGTAAGTGTTTTTTACGTCTAACGTCGGATTATATTAATCTACAAACGAGTAGTACAAAATACACATCCGTTGTCTCATAATTTTAGGAAAATATTATCAAGAAAATACTGAAAATATACTAAGAAACTTAAAAATACATCCAAGTGCACCAACAAAACTTTCTGCATCTGAATCCGCCGGAGAGAACGAAAACTGACATAGCGGTACAGAGTCGTCCACCCAGAAAGATAGAGGATTTCCTAGTAGAAATCTTCATACTGCACCCGTCGCATACGTCTGGGTCTGGTTTCGTGTGTACATTGCATTTCCCATATGAATGAGGACATTGTTTCGTGAGTTTTTGTATGCTAGATCTAGTTATCTTTTTGTTGATGTCAGGCTCTAATGAAATCAGTCCTCCTACAACTGGATAGCAGAAATGGTAGCGGTATCAAAAAAAATTGTTCACATTTCATCGAACCTTCGTTCTTGTTGGATATTATATGTAGTGAGGCTTTCACACCAGTTGAATGTTTGTTCTGTTCATATGACTTGCACTGAAAGAAATTGCAATTTGAGTCTTTGAAGTATCTGATGATAATCATTTATTCAATTACCTTTATACATTTGCGACCTATCATAGAAGCTTAGTTGGATTTTTTTCTTATTCTTATTTTCTTCACATGAAGGGTTTCACTCATATTTTCTTGGACTCTTTTTTAACAAAATAATATCCCACGGCAATGTACGGGGTATTATCTAGTTGTTTCCAATTCTATGGTTGTTTCTAGACTTCCATTATAACTGTAGATCTGCAAGAAGCGGAAACAAAAAATATGGAACATGTTATCATATTCCATAAACATTACTACAATTACAATTGTCAACCCAAAAGCTCGCAATCCCAAAGTTGATTCCTACACATCTATATCAAACATGCAAAAGCAATTCAGCAGTGTTACAGCAAATTGGCAAGACGGATCGCCACACAGTAGAGCAGCTAGCTAGATTTGTTGACAAGGGCGCATCTGGTCCTGATCTCCCCCTTGCTGCCGGTGAGCACGGCAACCCTCCCCATGTTCACCATGGACACCCCAAAGTCGCTAAAGAACCTCTTCTCCGAACTCATGTAGCCGTACACGAGCATTTTGGTGGCACCGTTCCTGAGCAGGGCCTCGTCGGAGTGGAAAGGCCCTTCTTCTCCACGACGAGGCGGTAGTAGGTGGCGTCGAACGTCGTCGAGCTCCCAGGCACCATCTCCAGCTCCGTCTCGTTGTCCTTGGGATTCCTGCACTGCTGCCTCAGCGTCGCCGCATAGGTCGCGTCCAGGGTCGGATCCGTGTTCTGGCTAGCCGTGAAGTTGCGCAGCCTCTTTTCAGCGATGGGCAGTGCGAGCTCCCCAGCGCGTGGGCACCTGATCGAAGACACAGGAGAGATTTATCAACAGAAAAAGCAACTTCAATTGGTCTTGCTTTTTCTGTGGTTAGTTTTGTGTGCAGTTTTCTTATCTCCATATTAATGTTCCTTGAGTTGTATGATGTTCTATCACGTATATATAGGATGCCCGTAAATGGAACGGGTGACCTCATACTGTCGATAAGGGTGGACCAGTCACAGGCAGAAGCAGCATCTTTCATGTACCGTATCAACAATTCAACGCCAGCGGCTTTCTGTCATTTGCATATTCTTAATCTACTAATCTGCTATGCTTAATTATAAGGCCAGTTGTAGCACTGGAGTTCAGTCCCGACCAATCACAAGCTGAATTTGTTGCTTGCATGGACTTTCACTTAGACTTGATGAAACTTGGCCAAATATATAAGAGTTGCAAGATTTTGAAGAAAAAAATCTATAGGAACTGCGCTGTCGCTGAGTGAGTGATCAACAATTTAACCTGATAGAACAGCCAGATCCTTGAGTCCGAGGCCCTTTGACTTAAACCTCTTGATGAGCTTCCGGATTCCATCAAAGGAGTCAGGCAAGTGCGCCGCCGCCTCCTTGGCGCTCGACACGCGGCTGTCCCGCCGGCCGGTCTCCACTTCGTACAAGTTGCCGTCCTTGCGCCAGTTTCCCTTGGTCACCACCTTCGTAGCCTAGTTAAATTTGAGCAAACGCAAGAACGATTATTAAACCCAACTCAACTAGTAGCTTTGATGATGCATTCTGATTTCTGAATGGAGGAAACGGAGCTAACCAGCGAGACGGCGTCTCTTGCGGCGATGGCTAGGATGTCGGCACAGGAGACGGTGCGGGGGCACTTCTTCTCCAGCTTCTCCTTGATGGCGTCGATCACATCGAAGGCGTCCAGAGTGTGGTTCGGTTTGGCGTCCTTCTCCGCCTTGTTCTTCTTGGTCGAGTTGACCAGCACCGATCCATCGCAACCCTGCACGTCATATGGCAAAGTGAGTTGTGCTTGATTGACACGCGCCTGAGCTAGGGAGGGGAATATTTCCCTTTTCTATTTTACAGATACAGCTTCAGATTAGTCGCTTTTGCGTCCTAGTTTTTGACAAAGTAAGGGCGAATCATTGAAGCCAGCTTAGGATACCACTGCACTCCAGAAAGCAATCAAAAAATGGTATCTAGTGCTTTCAAAAACAAGAATACTAGCAGACAGGAAGGCCCATGAGACTAATAAGCTTCATCATACCCTCTCTACAGTATCTCCCGAATGAACCTTTGAACCAGTACCAGTTACCACTATGCTTTCTTCGAAAAGGAGTTACCACTGTGCATGCTTGGTAAGTGAAGTATGAAGGCAAGAGGAGCATATTGATTTTACCCTGACGAAGCAGTCGTGGAAGTGCAGCCTGAGTAACGGCGCGGTGACCGTGAGGTCGTCTTCCACGGCCTTGGCGACGACCTCCCGGACAATGGCCTCGGCGTCGGGGCACGAGTGCTCGTAGAACCCGACTCTGAGCTTACCACCGGAGCCGTGGACGGGAGCAACCGCCGCCAGCAGCAGCACCAGCAAAGGAAGCAGGAGCCTGAGAGGAGGAAGCAGAGACGCCTCCATTGCCATGGTACTAGTGTAAGGCTGCCTCTAGCTAAACCAGAAGATTGCAGCTGAACTGACAAGGCCAACACTCTTCCCTTTTTCTTTGGCTCGACGACCCTCACGCGCGCAATCAGGCAGGCGGTGAGCGAGTGAGTGACCGGCGCGTGCAGTAGCGTACGTGTTTCTTTGTGGCTGGCATCGGGGAGTGTGGATGCCGTCTACGAGATCTAGGGCAGCGTTAAGTATGAGGGACATGGTGTTTTCCGGCTCTACTCACCGGGCATGATGCCATGTGATAGGCGGCCATGTGTTTCCGGGATGCAAACGCAATTAACTCAACAAGTATAATATGGTGTAAGGACATGTACAATGGTAGAGAAGGTGCATCTTCTCTTAGCCATTCACGTCATTTAGAGAAGACAAAATTATAAGTTATACAATGCATTATCGGAAATCCCTTTTGGCTCTCGAGTGACAGTGCACCCGTTTTTTGAAAAAAATTGAAAAAAATTAAACGAGTTTCAAAAAAATCAAAACAAAATACTAGGTGATGTATATGCATGTCCTCTACGTACGGTGCTGATTATTTGTGAAAAACAAATCTTATTACGAGCTACAGAAAAATAAGAAATTTCGGGAGCAGCAACAAGTGACAATAGTATGGATTTTCTGTCAGAAATTTATCTTTTTTCTGTAGGCCATAAAATTTATTATTTTCTTACGAAATTTCTTGCATACCTACACAACATGTATATCTTGTTGTGTAAAAAATGCAGATTTTTTTGAAGCAAAAAAGTTTGATTTTCAAAATTTTCAAAAAAAGGGCAGCAGTGTGCCCGAGAGCCAAAACACCCCTTCCATGCATTATTTTTTATTTTCATCTCTAGCAATTAATGAGAATTAATAATATTTTAGTAGCAAATTGTATTTATAAGGGAAGACAAATGGTACAATGGTGAAATTAGTCTTCCCTTATTTCATAAGAGATCATCTCTTAGCTAAGGGAAGGCAACCTCCCCTTTCTTCATTCTCTCTCCGCCAACTAGACAAATATCTTACGTGTCAACGCTAAGAGAAGGCTGACGTCACCCCATTGTACATGTCCTAATCGCGACGATAAGTTGTTTAGGGCGGTCTGTTTGGCATTATCTGGTGCAGTTTGTTTAGGGCGGTCTGCCAAAATTGTTTCACCTGGTACAGTTTGCTATTGGTGCAAACACTACACTATCTAATTGACATAATAAGGTGCCGGACTAGTAGATGGATTCCTGGCTAAATTCTATTGAGGCTTCTGTGAGGTAATTAAGAGAGACGTAGTACTTGAGTTAATTAATTGCCTTCATACATATAGTCTTGAGTTATTCTTGATAAATTTCAGTGAGATAAATCTATGTATTACCGAAGATAAACTAGGCTTCTCGGAGCCAACAACATAGCCTTACATACCTTATGAATACCAGTTTCAAATATTTCACGAAAATGGCGACTAAACGATTAAATGGGATCAATGACAACTGTTTCGGCCTGGTCTCACGGCTTTTATGCAAGGCGATATATGTCTTGAACTTTGGTCCTTTTTGTGTTGAGATTCCACCTAAGCATGAGGTGAAGCACAACTTCTGAACACCCCCAATACTATTTCGACTTGGACAAGGAGGGTAACCAAGTTTAAAATGTAAGTCTAATTCGGTTTAGTCATTGAGCTGGATAGATATGTGAGTCTCTTTAGTTTGAGGTCGTGTTGTGGGCCATATTTTGTTTGGTGTCCGAACCATACTTGGGTTTGAACTAGTTATTGTGCTAGGATCGGTATGGGGCATGTCCAGACGAGATAGGTTTTTGGGTCACCCTATGAAAGGGTTTTGGTTGCTGCTATTGAGCTTGGACTTTGATGGTTGAATTTGAGTATACTCTGAGGTTTGACAATGATGTGTCACCATACAACTGATTTTTCATGGTTTTATTGATGATGATCGAAATCTGTTGCTTACTGTTGGCGTGGGTTGATCATATGATCTGTTAGAGCATCTCCAACGGTCAAATTTGGCCCCCAAACTGTCCACGGACACGTCCGGGCGTGTCCGCGGACAGTGAACGGACCGCCCCTAAAAGTGGTCTCCTCCAACCATGTACCTCAAAGTCTCTTCAAAATGTGGGGTCATTTGCATGTGATTGGTGGAGAAGGAGAGTGAAGAATAAATGAAGGACAAAAGAAAGGAAAAGAAAGTAAAACGTGGTCCAAGCGGACAGCCCAGACGTGTGACCGGACAGGTAATCCCACCCCAAACTCTCCCCACATATGCCTTGACTTTGGGGGTTGCCGGACAGTCCGGACGTATAGGGGCAGTTTGAGGGGACCGGTTGGGTGATGATTTTTCAGTCTTTTCCCTGCCGGACACGTCCGGACTGTGCTGCCAGACGTTTAGAGAGGATTTGAGGGGACCGGTTGGAGATGCTCTTAGTCCAACAACTAGAATTACCTAGATGTTTGTTATCACGTTCGTCCAGAATGATTTGGCCAAAAACCTTTGGATCAATAGTTGATCCCTATCACCTTTCTTTAATTCAAGTGTCCAAAGACGTATATTACAAAGACTTGATTACTATATGTCTAGGTTATCCTGGTGCAGTTTGCTATTGGTGCAACACTACACTATCTACTTGGCATAATAAGGTGCCGGACTAGTAGATGGATTCCTGGCTAAATTCTATCGAGGCTTCTGTGAGGTATTAAAGAGAGACTTACTTTATGAATGTCAGTTTCAAAACTTTCACAAAAATAAATTTCGGTGAGATAAGTCTATGTATAACCAAAGATAAACTAGGCTTCTCGGAGCCAATGAAAAGCCTTACATACCTTATGAATGTCAGTTTCAAAACTTTCACAAAAATGGCGACTAAACGATTAAATGGGATCGATGACAACTGGTTCGGCCTGGTCTCACGGCTTTTATGCAAGGCGATATATGTATTGAACTTTGGTCCTTTTTGTGTTGAGATTCTTCCTAAGCATGAGATGAAGCACAACTTTGGAGCATTCCCAGTACTATTTCGATTTGGACAAGGAGAGTGACCAAGTTAAAAATGTAAGTCTATTTCGGTTTTTATGAGGACATCCCTAGTCCTTTACCATCTTTTCCAACAGAAGATGTTGTTACACAAGACAAGCCTAATGAAGTGAGGATTGGACCAATGACAAAAGCTCATGCAAAGTTAATCGAGCAACAAGTGAACTCACTCTTAGTTGAATATGATGTTTGTGTTAATGAGGATTTTATACTACCTAAATCTTTGCACATATGTATGATCAGGTTTATTGATAACACAAGCGTGATACGTGAAGAGGAGAAGGTCAATGGTAGCAAGTACGCGAGGGAGGAGAGGGAGTACGGCATGCTACAAGAGATCAAGGGTGGAAATGAGGACATGCCACAAAGGAGTTGTAATCTAAGTCTGATTCGCGTAGATTCGGACAGGCAGAACTCCCGAATTTGAAACGGCCAAGGACTCTTCATATGAACTCGGAATAAGGCAAATAAGCACTCTTTGGAAAGATAATTCCGAGTCCTTTTCAATGGATAGGCCCACAGACACCGGTTCGCTACGTGCAGGGCGTCGTGACAGAAACAAGTCTGAAGTTGTTTTCTGCCAGTTTCCAAACAGAGTCCGTTTAAGTTAAGAAACATAGAGATATGATTGTTTTCAACCCCAACCCTTTGTTGGACGTCCAGTAGCCTTTATATATCCTTGTAAGTCGTGGCTTTAGGGTTTAGACCACGTTTTGAGATTAAACCTTCTGTTGAATTGCTGCCAAGCATTCATCTGAAATTATATTCCTCTTTGCATCGATCAGGAATATTTACCACTCCAAGTTTGCATCGATCTGGAGTTTTACCTACTGAAAGTTAAGTGCTATCTGTCGCTCCATTGGGAATTGGGAGATTGCAGAACTGCTTCGTGGTCGGCAGCTACGTGGGCAAGTGTGTGGTGTTGCGAATATCCTTAGGGTTGAAGATCCGTTGCATTGGCAACGGGGGAACAGCCGGAGAGTTCGTGAGCGTCCCACAATTTATCCAACAAGTTCATCATCGACACCATTGGCTCGCTGAGAAGATCGGGCATCCCCTTATCATCTTGGTATCAGATTTCTGGGTTTACTCAGTGAGCAATTTCATCCCCGTAGATTAGTTCTGTTTTTCGTCCTATCCAGAAAAAGCCTCAAAAAAATATTAGGGTTAGAGTTGCCATAGCCTTAGATAGCATCAGTTGCATCTCTAGTTTGTTGGTTGTGTTCCTCGTTTGCGTTCCCTTTTTCTTTTTGAGTCTTAGTTGTGTAGGGTTTAGGTGGTAGGTTCTGTTTTAGCTCCAAGTTTTATCTCTATTAGTTTCGTAGTTTCAATCAAAAACACAAAAAATGTATCCTGTTTCAGTTTATCTCAATTCTAGTTATTTCTTTTTCCACTATCTTTATTGTTCCACTCCGTATCCTTGTGAAACCTAGACACAACCTATCTACAACAATTGTGTAGGAACTTACCTAGAAGTGAATAGCAAACTTTTGCTCACATGATGCTCATTAGGTGCTTCGTTTTGTTCATAATTTTAGTCCCTGTTCGCTTTTGCTCCTTTTCAAGTTGCTGGCCATAAAAACAAAAAAAAAGAGAAAAACGTGAGAAAAAGAAAACGAAAAAAAGGAGAACAAAAGGGCCGAATTGTGCATATACAGATTTTCAGTGGAGCTTATATCATATCTTTTGGTAACTTGGCTATTTGTGACACCAGTAGTTTTGAGCAATCTTGTGCCTGTTTCTTTGAGCTACCTGCTAGGGTCTCTCTTGTGCATTGCAACACGAGCTATATTCTGACATTACATACATATTTTTTTCAGCTCATCCCTATGGTTGCTTTGCCCCATTTTGTTCCACGTGTGTGTTTCCTGTGAGTTTTGTGTCATACGATTAGCAAATAGGATTTCTAATTGGTGTTGTTAGGTCTCCCCACCAAGCCCCACCAAATACCCTGTTTTGTCGTGTGATAGTTTTGACCCTCGGTATTCGCTTTATCACATCCGTGCACGTTCTGTCGCTACAAGTTGGTAAGCATTTCTAATTCACTTTGGAACGGTAAGATACCATGTTTCTTTCAGTTTTGAGTGAGTTGAGAGTGCCACCATATATATATAATATATTTTCTGCATGCACTAACCCACTAATCATGTCGAACGAGTATGTTGATGTGATGCAGAAAAAGGATGGCGCAGAGGTCGTGACTTGGCGTGACTATGAAGCTCTTCATGACCACTTTCAGCGTCAACTTCAAGTTGCAACCAATCCTATAAATGAGAATGTGCAGAACATGGAATTGGATCTCAAGGATGCCACGGAAACAATCACTGAAACACAGTGGCAAGTTACTGAAGTACAGGGCACGCTCACGCAAGTGCAGCAAGCCTTGACTACGTTGCATGCATCCATTGATCGCCAACAACAACAACAACAACAACCGCATGATGATCCTGAGGATGACGGTGAAGCTAGTGTCCATGGTGGTGATGGTGGTGCTGCTGCTAATGCTCAAGCTGCTCTAGATCGTCGTGCGAGAATAGCACAAGCTGATCGGGACCGCCATGCTCAACATGAGCCGTTTGCTGCTGGCCAAGGTGGTGGTCATGGTTTTGGAGGCCGTGCTGCTGGTGCCATACCCATGGGCCGTGTATTTGCTCCTCCCGGTGCGCGTCACCGATTTGTTGATGATGATTTTCCACAACCAGTCCACCGAGATGATGATGGATTGGCCAAACCGAAATTCACCATGCCCAAGTTTGATGGTATAGATGTTGAATAGTACCTCAATTGGGAGCTGAAGGTGGAAAAATTATGGCGCATGCATGAGTACACGGAGGACAGGAAAATAAAACTTGCTTCTTCTGAATTTGATGAGTATGCATTACTTTGGTGGGATAATCTTGTACGAACCAAAACTGAAGATGGTGACCGTCCCATTGTGACATGGAGGGCTATGAAGGAGGAGATGCGTGCTCGCTTTGTGTCACGCAATTACATTCGTTCTCTCTATGACAAGTTACAGAATATGAAGCAAGGAATATCATCCGTGGATGAATATTTCCAGGAGATGGAACTTATTTTGCAACGTGCTAGAGTGCGTGAAGAGCCCGAACAAATAATGCAATGATTTCTTTCAGGTATGAACTATAACATCAAGCGTATTGTTCGGCTGCACTAATATTTTGACACGACGGATTTGTTACATTAAGCACGTGAGGCAGAATTACAAGTGGCTGAAGATGCCAAAGTTGCAGCTCGCTCTACAGCGAGTAGAGGACGTTTTACACCACGAACAGCACCTAGTGTGTCGCCTACACCTAGTGCTCCTTCTGGTTTTCGTGGTACATCTTCTTCCAAACCAGATTCGGCATTTTCCAATGCAAAGAAACCGGCGCAGCCTGCTGCTAGTGCTGTTGGTTCTTCAAATACTACAGCAAGAAATAGGGACATGAATTGTCATACATGTGGTGGCAAGGGCCACTTCAAGAGAGATTGCCCAAATAAAAAGGTGATGTTGATAAATGAAGATACCGGTGAATATGAAAGCGGTGACGATGTTGATCCTGATTCTGAAATTTGGGAAGAAGATGCGGATGGTACAATAGATGCATATGCTACACACTACCCTACAATTGTTTGCTCGCCCAAGGTGCTCAGTGTTACTCCTAGTTCTAAAGATCAGCGCTGCAATTTGTTTCAAACAAAGGCAATTGTTGGTCCGGGCAAGGCGTGCAAGGTTATTATTGATGGAGGTAGTTGTCTTAATTTGGCAAGTAAAGAGTTGTGCCAAAAGCTGAAACTGAAATATTTACCACACCCCAACCCCTATTTTATTCAGTGGCTAAATGATAATGGAGAGATGAAGATCAGCCACATGGTGAGAGTGAGAATGAGAGTGAGAAATTAGATAGACGAGAGACTACACTTCCAGTGAGTGAGCGCCACAAGCCAAATCTGAGCGGTAAAAGTAAAAGTGAGGGAGTGAATTCCTTAGTTATTGTAGTCACCAAATCAGATTTGAGAGAGTTTCGTGAGGATCATACTGCTGTACCGCTTGTGCTTATGTGCAAGGGTCAAATTTTGGTTTCTAACGATATGACCCCTCTCTCTCTTGGTGTTTCTAATGTGCTGCAGGAATTTGGTGATGTGTTTCCGGAGGAGGTACCCGCTGGTTTGCCACCACTACGAGGTATAGAGCATCAAATTGATTTGGTACCAGGAGCATCGCTGCCCAATCGAGCACCCTATAGAACCAACCCTGAAGAAACGAAGGAAATCCAACGACAAGTACAAGAGCTTCTTGACAAAGGGTACATTCGTGTGAGCTTAAGTCCTTGTGTTGTTCCTGTTATTTTAGTTCCTAAGAAAGATGGTACATGGCGCATGTGTGTAGATTATAGAGCCATTAATAACATCACTATTTGTTATCGTCATCCTATTCCACGTTTGGAAGACATGCTAGATGAATTAAGTGGTGTTGTTGTGTTCTCTATAATTGATTTGCGTAGTGGTTATCATCAAATTAGGAGGAAAGAGGGGGATGAGTGGAAAACTGCCTTTAAAACTAAATTTGGTTTATATGAGTGGTTAGTCATGCCTTTTGGGTTAATTACTGCACCTAGTACTTTCATGAGATTGATGAATCATGTTTTAATACATTTCATAGGCAAGTTTGTGGTTGTGTACTTTGATGATATATTAATTTACAGCCGCAATGAATCTGAGCATATTGATCATATTAGACAAGTTTTGCAAGTGTTGCGTGATAATAAGCTTTATGGTAATCTTGGTAAGTGCACATATTGCAAAGATAAGGTCATATTTCTGGGATACGTTGTTTCTAAGAATGGAGTTGAGGTAGATGAATCTAAAATTGAAGCTATTAAAAATTGGCCTACTCCTATGAATGTTAGTCAAGTACGAAGTTTTCATGGTCTTGCTGGTTTCTATAGACGTTTTGTGAAAGATTTCAGTACCATTGCTGCACCTTTGAATGAGCTTACTAAAAAAGGTGTTGAGTTTGTGTGGGGCGCAACCCAAGATTATGCATTTGATGAACTAAAACGTCGTTTGATTACTGCACCTTTGCTTGTACTTCCTGATTTCAGTAAGCACTTTGATATTGAATGTGATGCTAGTGGCATTGGAATAGGATGTGTGTTGATGCAAGAGGGTAAACCAATTCCATTTTTTCCTGAAAAATTAAATGGTGCACAATTTAACTATCCTGTTTATGATAAAGAATTGTATGCTCTTGTTCGTGTTCTTGAGGTTTGGCAACATTATTTGAGGCCAAAGGAATTTATCATACATTCTGATCATGAGACTTTGAAGTACTTAAAAAGCCAATCCAATTTGAATAAACGTCATGCTAAGTGGGTTGAATTCATTGAATCTTTCTCATACATCATTAAGTATATAAAAGACAAATATAATGTTGTTGCTGATGCACTCTCTAGGAAAAGCATGTTATTGACACAATTGGATGTTAAAGTTCCTGGTTTAGAGAGTTTGCGTGAATTATATGCTAATGTCCTGAATTTTCCACGCCATTTGCTAAATGTTCTGCTGTAAAAGCGTGGAAAAAATACCATATACATGATGGGTACTTGTTTCGAGCTAACAAATTGTGTGTGCCAGAATCGTCCGTCCGTTTGCTATTGTTGCAGGAATCACATGGTGGCGGTTTGATGGGACACTTTGGGCGTGAGAAGACGTTTCTTATGCTCGCTGATCATTTTTATTGGCCACGGATGAGGCGTGATGTGGACAGGTTTGTTAAACGTTGTATCACTTGCAACAAGGCAAAGTCCAAGCTGAAACCTCATGGTTTGTATACTCCTCTTTCTGCACCTACAACTCCATGGGAGGACATCAAATTACACAAAGACAAATATAATTGTGTGTGTGAGCAAATTTACATTCAGTTGCGAACAGTACATTCAGGCAGCTAAGGTCATTGTTTTGTGGTATCAGATTTGGATTTAATATTTTGTTGTAACGTACTGTAACACATATTGTGCCAAGTCAACTCCATAACAATCCAACAAACTCACAACTTAAGATACTCCCTCCGTTCGAAATAGATGTCTTAAGTTTGTCCAAATTTGGATGTATGTACACACTAAAACATGTCTACATACATCCGAATTTAGACAAACCTAAGACATCTTTTTCCGGACGGAGGGAGTATGTCGGTGAGCCAAGTTGGTCAGATGTAGCGAGTCACTGGACCAAATTCAATACTTTTCTTTGACACTTGAAAGAAAAGAAGGAGTGTTCTCCAATCATCATTTTACAGCTGACCTTCTGCATAAACTAAAATATTTGATGGTGTCTTCGATACTAACAACTTAAATGGTTTCCCTAAATTTTCGAATTAGCTACTGGCTTTCCCTAAATTTTAGCATAAACTAAAATATTTGATGGTGTTGACATTTTCGAATTAGCTACTTTTCATACATGTGCGTAAATGACATCTCACCTAAAAGTGTCCTAATTTGGGAAAACAAAATAACACTAACGCGCCAGTACGCATGTCCAACCATCTGGAGTTCAAGAGAATGGTAGTATCGGCATCCTGGGGTTGTTGGCGTGGACAAAATGGTCAGTTTTGGAAATTATTTATGCAAGGGATTTTTTTTAATAAAATAAACATTTTGTGGATTTAAAACATTATATATCGAGAATAACCATTATTATACTCGAAGAGTCTGCAAATTTATAAACAACGGATTGAGGTGACATCAAGTATATTTATAATTGGACCACAAAGATTATACTGAATACAGAATGGTGTACCGATCCAAATTCTTGTTTCTGTTTATTCGATTTTAAGTCAAATGAATACTTTACAAGTACAAGTCGATTTCAATAGTTTACAATCGAGGGACTTGCTGCTATGATATTTTAAGCATGGATAAGTAACTACATTCTAGGGAATAATTGTTAGTAAAGCAACACATTATATATAAGAGAAGTGAAAAGTATATGTGCCTCTTTGATTAGCGGCATTCTAAAAACACGGGAACTAGAGAAACCATAGGATTGTGATGTCGTACTAGCTTAATTTCTACTAGATTAAAATTGCACCAATGTTTGTTTTATTGCACCGTACGAAAAGCAAAGGAATATTTTTCTATGCATTGTAGTGCAGATGAATCCTTAGAAACTCATATAGGATCAGTCCCACAAATCAAACAAATCACATACAAAACTCCAAAGGATTCCAGTCTGCCAAATTTTCTAGTATAAAAGATCTTTAAATCAAAGAGGCCCTACGAGGTTCGTGTAGAAGCAAAAGGGGGAAGGAGCATATACAAATTCCTTCACACGAAACAACTTATCTGACACAGATTAGCCAGGAGCCCAACAGTTGTTCAGAAATAACATGGCCTAGATTAGCTAGACTGCCCCCAATTAAGCCTAGGAATAATATTTAAATTAGCATGTATTGAACTACTGGATAGGATATACCTTAAAAGGAAGCGTATTTAGGTATCGGAAATTCGGAACAGAATAAACACGTACCGTTTGAAAAAAGGAAAAATATAACATCCATCGGGTATATGTACTGCAGTTTAAATATTTGGAGATGATGTATCATTAAGCACAAACTGGTCATCTTTGAGTTATGTCAAAGTGTAGATCGAGTTGGTTCTCAACCTCTTAAGACACCATCATGAGTAAAATTTATTCAAATATGATTTTTTTAAATAGATATACCATGAATTACCAGATAACCTACAGCAATTGGGGGAAGAAAGTTTCAGCTATAATGAGAACTTTCCATTCACTTCTGTTAAACGGTCATCACTATTTAAAATTTTGATTTGTTCTGAACATAATTAACCAGGGTAAATTTGAGACTTTGAATATCTACCTACATATATGCTATCAGATTATGTATGTGGCATGAAAGCAAATAACACATATTGCATTAGAACAATAAACACCCTGACCCAGCATATGTCATTGATCACAAGACGATTCCAAACTTCCAATGGCTGTATTTGATAAATTTGGTAGGGAACTTACAAGAACACTAGGGCAACAAGGGACAGGGGTGAGGCTTTAACATCAGAATCAGAGGGTCGGTCCATCAAGTAGGCTGCAAGTGAAATCATTGTTTTTTTTTAGATAAAGAAGTGAAATCATTGTTTGACATCTCTAATTTGGCTGCCTTGACAACAGCACTTCGTGGCAGGGCTGCAAAGCTCCGATCAGGGCCATAGAAATGAGGGAAGTGATTACAACCATCAGCTGCCTCATAAATTAAGCCATCTGCAATCTAAGATACACAAGACGTACAAATAGTACATGTAAATGTATTCGCATAACAAGCGTATGAAGTGTACAATTGATGAAGTGATAGCAACTGATCCAAGAAAAATACATGCTGCTATCCCTATTGCTAGTCATCCATCTAGGAAATGACATGATCAATTCAAAGGTGGCAATTTATGAATGTGTCCTAAACCCATATGGAAGTAATAACCATGAACACTACATATACGAATACTTGGGAACTTCCTCGATAGTTACAATGAAGTGACAGGAGACAAAATAAAATGCAATTTTGAATATGATCTCAGAAAATGGAATCCGAAATATAAATACCTTGGCAGTGTCAATTTCTAGGAGGTATAGATCATCTCTGCCACGGAAGAAATTCTTTAGTGTCATCCTCACCTAAACCAAGTTAACGGTCAAGGAAACTTGGCTTTTGAGAAGGACCAAGATATAGAAGAGACAAACATGGATTAATGTATGTGCATTTTCTTACAAAAACTCCAAATCAAGTCGCAACATTAAGATAATCGGGCTGATAAGAATATAATCGAAATTTAAAATCCTCTCCTAGAACAGACATAACATTGATTCAAATGAAGTTGGTTCGGTAGAGTACAGTACTCACAGATCTTACAACACCTGAACATGTGTGACAGTTTAAGTAAATCGATGGGAATATCATGTGAATAAGAAGAAATCTCCAAACTAGTGGAGTAAGAGCATCTTGGAGAAAATTGTACATCAACATGTTTGCCCCTTTTCATGAAATCACAGCCTAAGAACACATCACCAGTTTGAATTAATTTCTTAGATTTGCAGAGTTCGATTTTCTTTTGGTATAATAAGCTATAATACTATATTATTCTTTGCAATAGCTTGCTAGTATCTGACGGACCACTGCAACTTACTCGGTACCAATCTAAAATAAGTTGAAATATTCACTCAGAAAATCCATATAGTGTGGATTATTCGGCACATACAGAGCAACAGCCCCCAGAACGCCCAGCTAATCAAATCGCCCCATCATCAAGAAGACAAGGAAGGGATCAGAATTTCGAGTCAACAAAAGCAACAAATCATCCATGAAAGCGAACCTCCCGAAAATATATAGATCCATGACTCCCTGGTCAATCCTAGTTCCATACAACAAATCAATAAATCTAGGGAGGGATCTATAGGGAAATTAGAGCGAAAACTGTCTCAGCTTGAATCTGCAGCGGAGTACACATCTGACCAACCGACAGATATTTATAGGCAGCCTATAAACCGGAACAAATAGAAGAGATATACTCTAGTTTGGGATACCTGACTGAGGTCGCTGAGGTGGATGCAGCCAGTGGAGCGGTCGAGGTCGCCGCCGAGGGTACCGCCGGTGCGCTCGAGCTCCGCCCACTCATTGGCCGTGCTGATCCGATACACAAACGCTGGTGGCGGCAGCTTCGTCATTGGATTTGGTGGTACACAGATTTTCAGGGAAGTCCTGGTTATTGTAACTTGTAAGTGTTTTTTACGGCTAACGTCGGATTATATTAATCTACAAACGATTAGTACAAAATACACATCCGTTGTCTCATAATTTTAGGAAAATATTATCAAGAAAATACTGAAAATATACTAAGAAACTTAAAAATACATCCAAGTGCACCAACAAAACTTTCTGCATCTGAATCCGCCGGAGAGAACGAAAACTGACATAGCGGTACAGAGTCGTCCACCCAGAAAGATAGAGGATTTCCTAGTAGAAATCTTCATACTGCACCCGTCGCATACGTCTGGGTCTGGTTTCGTGTGTACATTGCATTTCCCATATGAATGAGGACATTGTTTCGTGAGTTTTTGTATGCTAGATCTAGTTATCTTTTTGTTGATGTCAGGCTCTAATGAAATCAGTCCTCCTACAACTGGATAGCAGAAATGGTAGCGGTATCAAAAAAAATTGTTCACATTTCATCGAACATTCGTTCTTGTTGGATATTATATGTACTGAGGCTTTCACACCAGTTGAATGTTTGTTCTGTTCATATGACTTGCACTGAAAAAATTGCAATTTGAGTCTTTGAAGTATCTGATGATAATCATTTATTCAATTACCTTTATACATTTGCGACCTATCATAGAAGCTTAGTTGGATTTTTTTTTCTTATTCTTATTTTCTTCACATGAAGGGTTTCACTCATATTTTCTTGGACTCTTTTTTAACAAAATAATATCCCACGGCAATGTACGGGGTATTATCTAGTTGTTTCCAATTCTATGGTTGTTTCTAGACTTCCATTATAACTGTAGATCTGCAAGAAGCGGAAACAAAAAATATGGAACATGTTATCATATTCCATAAACATTACTACAATTACAATTGTCAACCCAAAAGCTCGCAATCCCAAAGTTGATTCCTACACATCTATATCAAACATGCAAAAGCAATTCAGCAGTGTTACAGCAAATTGGCAAGACGGATCGCCACACAGTAGAGCAGCTAGCTAGATTTGTTGACAAGGGCGCATCTGGTCCTGATCTCCCCCTTGCTGCCGGTGAGCACGGCAACCCTCCCCATGTTCACCATGGACACCCCAAAGTCGCTAAAGAACCTCTTCTCCGAACTCATGTAGCCGTACACGAGCATTTTGGTGGCACCGTTCCTGAGCAGGGCCTCGTCGGAGTGGAAGAGGCCCTTCTTCTCCGCGACGAGGCGGTAGTAGGTGGCGTCGAACGTCGTCGAGCTCCCAGGCACCATCTCCAGCTCTGTCTCGTTGTCCTTGGGATTCCTGCACTGCTGCCTCAGCGTCGCCGCATAGGTCGCGTCCAGGGTCGGATCCGTGTTCTGGCTAGCCGTGAAGTTGCGCAGCCTCTTTTCCAGCGATGGGCAGTGCGAGCTCCCCAGCGCGTGGGCACCTGATCGAAGACACAGGAGAGATTTATCAACAGAAAAAGCAACTTCAATTGGTCTTGCTTTTTGTGTGGTTAGTTTTGTGTGCAGTTTTCTTATCTCCATATTAATGTTCCTTGAGTTGTGTGATGTTCTATCACGTATATATAGGATGCCCGTAAATGGAACGGGTGACCTCATACTGTCGATAAGGGTGGACCAGTCACAGGCAGAAGCAGCATCTTTCATGTACCGAATCAACAATTCAACGCCAGCGGTTTTCTGTCATTTGCATATTCTTAATCTACTAATCGCTATGCTTAATTATAAGGCCAGTTGTAGCACTGGAGTTCAGTCCCGACCAATCACAAGCTGAATTTGTTGCTTGCATGGACTTTCACTTAGACTTGATGAAACTTGGCCAAATATATAAAAGTTGCAAGATTTTGAAGGAAAAAATCTATAGGAACTGCGCTGTCGCTGAGTGAGTGATCAACAATTTAACCTGATAGAACAGCCAGATCCTTGAGTCCGAGGCCCTTTGACTTAAACCTCTTGATGAGCTTCCGGATTCCATCAAAGGAGTCAGGCAAGTGCGCCGCCGCCTCCTTGGCGCTTGACACCGGCCGTCCCGCCGGCCGGTCTCCACTTCGTACAAGTTGCCGTCCTTGCGCCAGTCTCCCTTGGTCACCACCTTCGTAGTCTAGTTAAATTTGAGCAAACGCAAGAACGATTATTAAACCTAACTCAACTAGTAGCTTCGATGATGCATTCTGATTTCTGAATGGAGGAACGGAGCTTACCAGCGAGACGGCGTCTCTGGCGGCGACGGCTAGGATGTCCGCGCAGGAGACGGTGCCGGGGCACTTCTTTTCCAGCTTCTCCTTGATGGCGTCGATCACGTCGAAGGCGTCCAGAGTGTGGTTGGGCTTGGCGTCCTTCTCCGCCTTGTTCGTCTTGGTTGAGTTGACCAGCACCGATCCATCGCAACCCTGCACGTCATACGGCAAAGTGAGTTGATTGATACGCGCCGATGGAGGGGAATATTTCCCTTTCTATTTTGCAGATAGAGCTTCAGATGAGTCGCTTTTGCGTCCTAGTTTGTGGACAAGTAAGGGCGAATCATTGAAGCCAGCTTAGGATACCACTGCACTCTAGAAAGCAATCAAAAAAAGGTATCTAGTGCTTTCAAAAACAAGAATACTAGCAGACAGGAAGGCCCATAAGACTAATTAGCTTCATCATACCCTCTCTACAGTATCTCCCCAATGAACCTTAGAACCAGTACCAGTTACTACCACTATTTATTTATTTTGAGTTACCACTATGCATGCTTGGTAAGTGAAGTATGAAGACAAGAGGAGCATATTGATTTTACCCTGACGAAGCAGTCGTGGAAGTGCAGCCTGAGCAAGGGCGCGGTGACCGTGAGGTCGTCTTCCACGGCCTTGGCGACGACCTCCCGGACAATGGCCTCGGCGTCGGGGCACGAGTGCTTGTAGAACCCGACTCTGAGCTTACCACCATAGCCGTGGACGGGAGCAAGCACCGTCAGCAGCAGCACCAGCAAAGGAAGCAGCAGCCTGAGAGGAAGCAGAGCCGCTCCCATTGCCATGGTACTAGTGCAAGGCTGCCTCTAGCTAAACCAGAAGATTGCAGCTGAACTGACAAGGCCAACACAACACTCCCCCTTTTTTTCTTAACCTCGACACTCACGCGTGCAGTAGCGTACGTGTTTCTTGTATATAAAGGGGCTGGCATCGGGGAGTGTGGATGCCGTCTACGAGATCTAGGGTAGCGTTAAGTTTGAGCGACATCGTGTTTTCCGGGATGATGCCATGTGATAGGCGGCCATGGTTTTCCGGATCTTAGACTAGTTACAATGGGGAGTAACATAGGAGTAACATCAGTGCCACATAGATAAAAAATCTGATGTGGCGGATAATTAATGAGGAGAGAGATGGTGGTGGTAACTAGCTATGTTACCATAACATCACACATTTCAAGGCAAGATGAGTGTATAACCTATTAAATATGACACTACACACATGTTACTTTCCACTATAGAGGTACTCCCTCCGTTCCAAATTAATTGACTTCTTTTTTCCCACATGTGAATGTATCTAGACATGTTACAAGTATAGATACATTCACATTTAGATAAATGGAAGTCAATTAATTTGGAACGGAGGGAGTAGTAACTTAGAGTAGTAACATATGCATGTTACTAGTCTAAGTTACTCCCCATTATGACTAGTCTTAGAGCAAGTAAAATAAATGTCTAATCAGCTGGCTATAGCGTGTTCCATGTCAGCAAAATCCTACGTAGAGTAGTAATAAGTGAAGCGAGAGGGTAGAGCGGGCTACATCCATACAGCCCGGCTGCACACAAGAAACGAGACGCTAGAGCCAGCATGTAGCCGGGCTCCAAGCTTTTAGCTGGCGTTACTTTCTCCCTGCCAATTGTTTGCCTCCTCCACCTTCAAACATTTAATGCTAGTACGTAATCTATAGTCAAGCTATTGTATGAGTTAACTTTTATGTGGGCTTTAGGTGACGTGGCGCTGCTCTGTAGCCAGCAGCGGCTTTTCTATTAGCCATGCTCTTAGGGGCGATGATGTGATGCGCAGATGTTACTGCGCATGTGATCGAATAAGCTAATGACTGACACCTGTTACATAAGCAATTAACTCAACAAGAAAAATATGGTGTAATCGCGACGATAAGTTGCCGACAACAGCTTATACCGAGGACGCCTCCACTAATGTTCCTGCGTTGTTTACGTATGTGCTTACTTATGCTTAAGGATTTTGTTTATGGAAGAGCATATTGCAGAAAAAGCCGGTCAGGTCAAGTACGTGGAACTCGAATTATATGATGCGATGGGATTTACTAACGAGACACCCAAGTGCCGGTCACATGGGGTTTGCTTGCTCTGATATTGGTGTGGCCTGTTATCTAGGATCTGCTTGGCATTATCTGGTGCAGTTTGTTTAGGGCGAAGGTCTGCCAAAATTGTTTCACATGGTGCAGTTTGCTATTGGTGCAAACACTACACTGTCTACTTGACATAATGAGGTGCCGGACTAGTAGATGGATTCCTGACTAAATTCTATCGAGGCTTCTGTGAGGTAATTAAGAGAGACTTAGTTGAGTTAATTAATTGCCTTCATATATATAATCTCGAGTTATTCTCAATAAATCTCGGTGAGATAAATCTATGTATCACCAAAGATAAACTAGGCTTGCCTTACATACCTCATGAATGTCAGTTTCAAAATTTTCACATAAATGGCGACTAAACGATTAAATGGGATCGATAGCAACTGGTTCGGCCTGGTCTCACGGCTTTTATGCACCGCGAAATATGTATTGAACTTTGGTCCTTTTTGTGTTGAGATTCCTCCTAAGCATGAGGTGAAGCACAATTCTGAACACCCCAAATACTATTTCGATTTGGACAAGGACGGTGACCAAGTTAAAAATTTAAGTCTATTTCGGTTTAGTCATTCAGCCGGATAGATATGTGAGTCCCTTTAGTTCCAGGTCGTGTTGTGGGCCATAATTTTATTTTTGTCTGGGTCCGAACCATACTTGGGTTTGAACTAGTTATTGTGCTAGTATCGTGGGGCTTGTCCAGCTAAACTAGGTTTTTGAGTCACCCTATGAAAGGGTTTTGGTTGTTGCATTGAGCTTGGACTTTCATGGTTGAATTTGAGTATACCCTGAGGTTTGGCCATGATGTGTCGTCATACAACTGATTTTTCATGGTTTTATTGATGATCATCGAAATCTGTTGCTTATTGTGGGCGTGGGTTGGTCATCTATGATCTACGAGTACAACAATTAGAATTACCTAGATGTTTGTTATCATGTTCGTCCAGAATGATTTGGCCAAAAACCTTAGGATCACTACCTGATCCCTATCACCTTTCTTTAACTCACGTTTCGAAAGACGTATTACAAAGACTTGATTACTATATGTCTAGGTTTTTCTAGCAAGTAATAGCCAAAAAATACCGATTAGGCAAATGGAGCGTCATGGATTGAAGTAAAAAACATATAACTTCTCAGTACATTTTATTTAGACTTATAGTAATAAATATGTGGGCTCTAAGGCGATCTTGTAGATCGAGTCGAATCATGGATTCCTCGCTTCGGGGTTGGCTTAATGAAGTTCAAGCATTTCTTTTTCCAGTTTGGAATTTTTCCCTAAGCATGCGTCTTGTCTGAGGTTCTGCGAAGACAGTTGATTGGAAAGGACTCAGTAAAATATCAGTACACATGGCTGTTTAGGATTTTTAGGCGTAAATGTGCTACAATTACCAATATCCTGGAAAACCCTCCTCCAAATGTTACCTTTTGGAAGGACTTAGTTGATACATGTCTAACAATGTGGAACACTTTGTTGGATTGATAGATCCGTTCAGCTTAGACCAATCACCCCTAAAATAGGAAACTCTTAGTAAATCTCTATATCTTGCTTTAAGCGATGCGGATAATAAGAAATTGTGGAAGATAAAAGTTTCCCTAAAGACTGGATCTTATCTTTGGTATCTTCTGAGTGAAGTGTTCTTGAAAAGGGATAACCTTGCTAAGTGGAATTGTCAATGGAGTAAATGTGTCTTCCGCCATCATCAGCAGCCATCATCAGCAGTCCATCAAATACCTCATTTTTAGTGTAAATTTGTTCAGATGTATGGTCTATTGTCCAGTGGAATCTAATTTTTATCCTACTCGTAAGGTGCCACACGTGTTCTGTAGTTTTTTTTTTTTGAACTGGGATAGGCCCCGAAAGGCCTAGATACTGCAATTAACAAAGCGGTGGGTACACATTACAGAAAGGACCAAAAAGAAAAAGAAATTACAACGGGGTCCTTCAATTTTGCTCATAGCACCCTGCAGGTTGTCGCCAAAAGCGATCGAATCCCTGACGACCGCTATACACTCGCCTCTGACAACAGCCACCGTCGCCGGCGCCGGGGACGAAACCACTTGGGCCAGCCACGGCGTGATGCGCCGCGCAGAGGGAGAAGAAAGCCGCCCATGGCGGTTGAAGAAGCTCCGATTTCAAAGACACAGGAGCACGGCGAGGCCACCATCTTGGCCTGAAATAGCGGTTAGCAGTATGCCTCCGCTTGGGAATCGCCAGGACAATCGCAGTATCGCCGCCCAGAACCTCCAGGCAGCCCCATCTTCCCCAGCACCGACCACTTCGCCTCCCAGCACCTGCTCTCCCTCGCCGCCACGGCCGGCCAAGAGAAGGGTCGAGGATGCGTCACCGTCGAACCAGAGAAGAAGACCATCGAGCTTTATGCCCGAGCCGCCCAAGCCTGGCCTCCCGTCAGTGGCTCCGCCCGAAGGAGCTCCGAGAGGGAGGGAGGAAGGCGACCTCCCGACGTCGCTCGTCAGCGCCGAGGAGTAGCTCGGCGGCGCATCGCCCTGCCGTCGCTCGCCCAGCCCTGCCCATCTCCCCTCGCCACCACGGCCGGCCAGAGGATGGGCAGGATCTGGAAGCAGCAGCAAGCCTCCTGCACCCAAAGCAGACGGGTGTATTCACGAAGTTTATTTCACATATCCTAATGGGAGAGGCGTTCTTGTGTTCTGTTTTGGCCATGTACGAATGATAGTGTTTGATTGAAAAAGGGGTTTCTTGTATGTTATTTTTACTTCAGTGCCAGGATCCCCAAGATCTCTTAACAATGGCGTATACCAAGTTGGACCGAGCAACCAAGTTCTTGTAGTACAGAAGTTGAACTCACTAGACTGTGTCCATCTTTGCTATGAATAGACCCGGTCTGAACTCTAGAATATGGGTTATAAGCTCTTTTATCTAAAACTGTACTTAGAAATATTATTTTCCACTTTTGAACCCACAGTTGTGCATTATTTGACATTTATTATTCCATTTAGTCATATAAAATCAGAGATACACCATATAAGTTTTTTGAACATGTTTTACCTCCATCTCAGTATTCTGCATGTTTCGTTACAATAGACCGGCATCTTAGAACTATGTGGTGCGTGAAAATATGTAAACAATGTCATCAACGATAATGTCCAGTCTTATCTTCACAATATATTCAATTAGTCGTCGTTGTCCTTACATTCTGTTAGGTTTAATCATCAGCTCACACCTTTCCAGCAGAAACGTATCAGAAAAGGAGAGTACAAAGCTTTTAAAACAGGTAATCTAAACGATTTTCACTAGATGAGGTAATCAATTTTACAAATGCATACTAGATTCTCAAACCTTTCTAAGTTATTTGTGAATAGCACCATGTAACGAAAAGTTTGTTTCTGGTTGCTCATGGATGAGCAGATGTGCTGAATGCAAAACACTGATCTGAAACCCTAGAGTACGGCCAAGTCACTTGAGTACCAGGATCCACTTCGATATCCCGTGGTCCACCGCAACGCATGCATGCAGCGCACCACTCAGACAGCGCTCGAGTGATTGTTGGAGTGGATAGGCTCGCCTCAATAAGAAAAACATCGATCACTGTGACTCCACTGACAAGACCAGCCCCCGCTTTTCTCTCACTTTTGCCATGCTCTCTGCCCGTTGATAGACGAGGCATCATTGTATATTTCAACAAAAGGAAACGCACTTGTTCATGCGCACAAAAAATACGCATGAGTATTGCCATTATATGCTTTCTGAAACATCTCAAACCGTGCTATTATAATCCACTGACAAGCAGAAATTTACTTTGTTTCCCGAGTGCATATACACCCTGTACCAGAAAATCATATTTTGAAATGTCAAAAAAAAAAATCGCCCGAGGAGCACGCGGTACTGCCTACGCCGCCACTTGTAGGTCCATCGCCGGTCAAGCCACCACCTCTACCGGTGCAAGAGTGGCCATGCCGGCGCCAACCTTCATCTATCTCAGCGACGACGAGAACTAGTAGACTAGAGCCACCCCCACACGCTCTGGCGGCCTTTTAGATCTATGGTTTACATTTATTTTTATGTCTTTTAATTCTAATCAATGTAATGGACTTTTGGTGACCTAACATATATTTTTAAATGCAAGGGAAAAATACTAAATGTGCCCCCAATCGTTGGGTGCACTGCCGGATTCGACGGATATAGGCAAAAATTTGGTGTCTGCCTAGCTAGGGATACGATACGGATAATTTCATCACCAAATGCGTATCCATTTTAAAGAATATCGTATGTAATTGTAGAAATCCGAAGGATATGGATATCGGTCAGGCGGATATCCAACGGATATGTCATTGTCATAAGCATGCGGATGCAGATTATCCGCCTTTTTGACAGATTATCTCAGGCTCTCAATTAGGATAATCCGATTAAATTAGTCCAACTGTCCGGCCTAGATATCCAATTAGTTCATTAGCCTAATGATTGCTTTATATAATGATTGCTTTACATAGTAAAACCCTACCGTGGCCGCACGGCATCCCCGTTTCCTCCTACCGTGCACCAAGAGTGTGGCGCATCTCTCCAGCAATAAGGTCAGCCCGATGAACTTCAAAGGTGAGCAATCTACTTAAAAATTAATCAATCCATAAATCCATAAATTTTAGGTAGGAGATGCAAGTTCTTAGTGCAGTACTCGTATCCAAGATAATTTAATATATTCTCTTAAGTCGTATAGCATTATTCTCATAAGTCATATAGCAATAAGAATTTGTTTGTGCTTTTTGTTCGATTTTTTGTTCATTTCCGACCCATAACTGCTCCGTTCCGATTTGAATCTGTAGTCTGATTTTATCTAGATTCAAATACCTACCGATCATTATCTGCTCCGCTCTAAATCTAACAAATAAAAATGGAAAAGGATATAAAAAGAGCATTATCTAATACGATCCGATCCGTTTACTACGTCTAGCCGCTCAAACGGATCTAAAGCGGACACATTTTACTTTCTAATCCCTATATTACCCTAAACTAAAGCGTAGGATATGGGTATGGATCCATACGTGTAAGATACTGGCCGAGTTAACCGTACCCAAGGTAAGGTAAGGTAAAATTGTTATCAAAACACACCGGTTCTACTTACCCCCTCCGATCCTAATAGATCTTAATTAAGTGCCCGCAGTTATATCATGTATATGCTTGACGCTAGTTTTATCTCTATGACATTTAAGAGCATGGCTAATAGTAATAGTATAGTGAAACCGTTGATTATGTCTATATGGGTCTGCCATGTCATATATAGCCACCATCTAAAGTTATTAGGCTAGTATTTTGTATAATATTCTCTCTATCTCTTCTCATATTTATGTAAACGGATCGGATCGGATCGGATTTTGCCTCTACCATATCCGTTATCATGTTTTTTCCTCGGATTCGGATTGGACCGGATAATGAACAGTTGCGGATTCGGTGGCGGATATAAATGATCACGGATTCGGAACGGAAAAGGAGCGGATTCGGGGCGGAAATAAAATTATTCGGATCGGTACGCACAATGTACATCATCAACCCACAAAACTAAAAATAATCGTTCTACAACTTAATAACTTAACAAATTTGTATTCCATAGTCTCTACAATGACCATTTAAGTGAGTTGTTGTTCAACGGATGAACTACACAACTCTCTAACTACAAATTGTGCTCTATTAGTTTAGACATTTCGGTAGAAAATCCGATTATTCGGATTATAACCATCGGATAATCCTAATTAATTTTCGGATAATTCATATTTGGATGCTATTTTCCATACCATATCCTATACCGTATCCGGGTGTTTAGTTCGGAATCGGATATCCTTATCCGTTGGATTCTTTGAAACCGGATATGGATGGTTTAAAACGGATTCGGCGGCGGATTCGGTGCGGAAATTATCCTATCCGTTTATCTCTCCTCCACATAGATAAAAATATCATGTACCCGGGCTATAAGGTATAAGCGCACTACTTGCTTAAAATGCATGGATAGGAGGGAGTACATCTTTTACCACCGAATCACGGTACCAGCACAATTACTAGGGTGGGGCTGACCTAATTTGAGTTGGGCCTTTTGTTCTTTTCTGTAGCTGACCTATGGGCTGGGCCGAATCTTAGGGTGGGGCTTCACCCTGCTGGATCTGCCACTTAATTTAGCATTTTCCTTTTCTGAATGAGAGCTTGCCGAGAAATTCACAAACAAGCAAATCGCCAGGGTGCAACTACGCGCAGAGACTTACTAAATGTAAGGTCTAGAACTAACACTTAGGAAAGCCAAGCAGAAAAACATGGGGCTCTGAGATTCTTTGTTGGTGCTAGAGTGGGTCGTTAGACATGAACCTGGCAAGGAAACAGCTCTAGGCGCCCGTGTAATCCACTCTACTCTAAACAAAACCGATATCAAAATGGCAAAGCAGTCGAGCAAACAAAAATAACAACCAAAAGTTCCATCTTCATGGAAGATGACTGGACAAATGGCATATTCTGGTATCCCAAACTGCTCCCTCTCTATACCAGGAAAGCGAAGAAACTGACGGTGGGTTCAGATGATCCATATCTGCCAAGCTCAACCGTTCTGTACCTGTCAGACTAATAAACATTATGGAACAATATATCAAGAATATGGACAACATATTGCAGAACAGAGCTAGTAAGACTTAAATGAAATATCAAAACACAAAATGAAACAACACAGCAATAGTATCCACACAAACTACATGGAACCTCACAAATTGCAGCGTGCAGTTGGGACATCCCATATCAATTTTGGTAAATTTATTCAGGATATTTTCAAACAAATTTAGGTTAGAAACATAAATGCATGAGCATCATGTACTGTGTTAAAACTACGTGTTTCATATACTAGAATAAAGTCTCTCTGTCAAGGGAAAAAGTCCAAAACAAAGCTTGAACTTATAACCAAAAGCTAAATCAAACCCTGAACTCCCAATCCCCGAAATTGGCACTCTGAACTTGTCGATCCCGGTCTGTTTTAGACCCTAGACCAGTTTGGCTCACTGGGAATATTACAATCCCGGTCGGACTAACATGCTGCTCTCACTGACAATGTGATCCCACATGTCATATTTATCCCAACCTCTCTCGCGTTCACCACCACGACCCGAATTCCCCAACCTCCTTCCTCCTCTTCTTCTCTCTCATCCGAATTCCCCATCTTCTCGCAGCGTTCGGCGGCGGGGCACCACCATCGATAGTGGGCGGCGCCGCTGCTCGTGTCTGTGCTGCTCTCCTCCCTCCTCATCTCGGCCACAATGCGTGCGACAGAAGGCGGGCGGCGGGACGAGCAGGCTTGCGGGCGCAGCCGACGAGCCCAGCGACCTGAAGCGACGAGCAGGCGTGCGAGCGTGAACGGCGAGCGGGATGGCCGACGAGCATCCACACCCGATGCGCGGGGGCGTGGCGAGCTGTCGCTGCCGAGACCGGGCTGGTGCCGGCGAGCTGCCCGGCATCCTCGCGCGAGCAAGCGCGGCCGAGACGCTGGGCATGGGCACGGCGAACTGGCCTAGTGGGAGCGTGCGTGCGAGACGCTGGGCATATGCACGACGTTGGGCATGGGCATGAGCGTGCTTGTGGCCGGCCACCGGCGAGCGTGCGTGCGTGTTTGGAGCCAGCTCCTGACAAGACGTGCGTGCGTGCTTGTGGCCGGCCACTGGCGAGCGTGCATGTTTGGGGCCAGCACCTTGCGAGCGAGCGTGCGTGCTTGTGGCTGGCCCCCGACGAGCGGGCGTGAGGCGACATGACGAGCATGCGTGCGAGATGGGGGCGGCAGTGACCTACGAGCACGGACTTGGCCGGTAGCTGAGACGGTACCGCGGCGGCACCCATCGATCTGCTCCGAGAGAGAGCAGAAGGAAGAAAAAACGTTCAGAGCAACAGCAACCACGGCGGCGGCCCCTCGAATCCCGAGCACCACCGGCAGTGCACGCCATTGTCATATTGGGGAAGAAAGAAATGACATGTGGACCCACCCTGTAAGTGAGAGTGTATAATAATCTCAATCAGGGTTGACTTTTTCCCACTGCTCAAAACTGGTCCAGGGTTCAAAATAGACCGGGATCGACAAGTTCAGAGTGTCAATTTCGGGGATTAGGAGTTCAGGGTTTGTTTTAGGTTTTGGCTATAAGTTTAAGGTTTGTTTTGTACTTTTTCCCTCCATCAATCTTACAGCCTTAAGTGCCATTATACTTGGGCGAGCATTATTTGGGCATGGCCAGCGGGTCGCCCAGCATACTGCCCAGCAAAGCCAGCTAGGCTCGGACGCCAGTGACAGTACGGCGATAGTCTGCATGTGACAGGTGAAGCTTGCAGAGGAGCCTGAGGAGGCAGTCTCCCGAGCGAAAAAGCAAGCAGAGAGTGGAAAAGGAGAGGAGAGAGAGGGAAAAGACGAATTGAGCCTGATTTGAGGTGTGGTTTCAGACTTCTGAACCTACATGGAAATCATGAAGCAGTAGCATTCTACTGCTACCGTTGGGAGAAAATTGCACGTCACACCACATGTTGGGGCAATTTTTGCACACAACCACAACCACAAATTTGTTTTTCACAAAACACCACTATTTGGTGTAATGATTTGCAAAGAACACAAACCATGTTGTTAGCCGCTTTGACCAATAATTAGACTAGTTGGCCCCACTGGCAGAAGCAAACGTAGCATCCACCATAGCTGCCTGAGGCTTTGTCGTAGGGACCTGCTCGGGTCTCCTCCTCGACGGCTTCCTCGTGCTCGCAGATGCGGAGACGCCTACAGCTGCTTCGTTGCGCTCCGCCAGTGTGCCGCAGGAGAGGTGCACAAGCACCGTGTACATACCTTGGCATGTCGGCGTCGTGGAGGTGCGCGAGCACGGCGGCCAGCGCGCGGGGGGCACTAGCCTGAGCTAGGCCATCTAGTCCGTGCGGTCAAGCGCCGCCATGTCGTCGTCCGAGTAGGGCACATAGTGGACACCC
Organism: Poa pratensis; assembly: GCA_947311845.1. Taxonomy (NCBI): domain Eukaryota; kingdom Viridiplantae; phylum Streptophyta; class Magnoliopsida; order Poales; family Poaceae; genus Poa; species Poa pratensis. The sequence goes on along the minus strand of CAMZMU010000117.1, from coordinate 48,607,885 downwards.
GCGCTTGAGACGTGCTCCTCCATCTCGGCCACACTGCGTGGCTCACACGGAGATGGTGGCGCGGTTCACCGTGCTCAGCGACGCTTCACTGGATGCGTCAGTGGGCGTGATGGGCTGGCTGCGCTCGCAGCGGACATGGAGGCCTCGAGGCAAGGTCAGCGTCAGCGGGAGGTGCGACGCCATTGCCGGGAGCGGAAGCGTGCCCTCGTTGACCTCTACTTCGGCGTAGCCGCCGCGGCGTTTAAGGCGTTGACGGCGCGGACACCTACCGGGGCTGGAGAAGACGGAGGAGGGTGCGGCGGGCGGGGGTGGCTTCCCCGGCGGCGGAAGTTGGTTGGGGCGCTGGTCGGAATAGAGGGAGCAAAGCGCGGTGGGTAGGAGTAGCTGAGCAGGTCTACCGGCGGCGGGCAGGACTAGCGGCCGCATTTTTTTTTTGTAAAGATGGTGGTTTGGTACGTCGCAGTTGTTTTACACTTTAGCCCTTCAAAACCTAGAGAATCAACCCGCAGTACGAATATTAAGTTTCAAGCATATTTGTAGTTTAGCCCTTCAGACCGCTTCGTGTTTCTTTCCTCTGTTCACTGACGGAGCCGCGACTCGAAATCCTCCGCTCTCCGCCCCAGCGCCGCCGCCTCTCCGTGGAGCGCTTCGCGCGTAGCCCAAGCTTCCACCGCTCGAGTAACACGTCCACATCTCCGTGATTATTGGCTCCACCTAAGGAATCGAGCGGAGGTGCACTAGGCCGAGCGAATCGACACCGTCTTCTCTGACTCCGGCCGCCGTCGTTTGCGTTGCCTCCGTCTCCTCCGACCGGTCGTGAGCTGCCGCATATTCCGCCCTTGGGAAACAGGGCTTAAGGGGCCGCTGCGATTTGAGCTATTGGCTCCACCATCCGGGAAGTGCTCGTCGGGCCTTCTGTACTCCAGCGAAGCCCGCGGCCTGACGCCGCCACGCTTCCGCTCGGACGCCGTCGCCTCCAAATCAAGCTTCTGCTCAGAAGCCGCCTACGCCAGTACATCCGTTCAGGCACCGTCCCTGACAACCAGTCGATGCTGCCGTCCATGAAGCACAAAAGTTGAGTGTCCGCCCGTTCCATACCCTGTTTTCCTGCAGTTTTCATGTCTTTCCTAGATTTATAAGGATGCTGCAGTTTGATTTGATATGAGCTGGTACTTTGGAGGTGATAGTAATATGGTATAATCGTTGTTGGTGAGTTGAAATTGCTTGAGATCCCCAGTTTGAGTAGTAGGGTGTAATCCTGATGGCTACTACGTCTACGTAGCGTTGTTACAACCATCAGAATAAACAGTTAGCAGTCTATTAATAAGAAGCTTGATCATCAGTATAGGCTTACTGGTTTGTCCTTTTGATATCCTTTTCTCAGATGGATCAGCACGTACAACTCATGATCCCATGTTTTTGGTAGAAGATACACAATACTGAAACATCAAAGCTCCAGTCATGAGACCCCTTTCCAATAATTTGTGGCAAACGCCAGTCCACTCCTGCTTCAGTCTAGAGAATATTTAAGCCCAGACTTTTTGGATCTACGACTTTCCTTTCTGTTGATGTTGCTATTCAGCCAACTGCTGTGTTTTGCTTCTGTATTTTATATGTAACCGTTCTTGCTGCATACCATTGAATTGTTAGGTGTGCAACGGTCCAGTTATCTTCAAACAAGAAATTTTCCTTCTCTGTCTCATACTATCTTATGCAGGCTATCAAGTACCTCATTGCCTCTTTCTACACCATTGTATCTGCGATGGTGCAGCCAAGGTCAGCATAAAAGGTGAGGCGGCAATGGCATTGTCGTCGAGGACGTCATGGGCATTGTCGTCGAGGACGTCATGGGCATGATGTTGTCGCACAGGATTCTGGAGTTTTTTTTTAGGGAAGGATTCTGGAGTTGATTCTGGGGCAACATGTGATCGTGCACATGTGGAAGAGTGTTGGTGCTCGTGCAGCCTTTGTTCCTCATTTGTTCCCAGTTTGATGCTACTACGCGAGGTGGGCACAGATACGTGATGATGATGTCCATATGATGGACCTGATGTTGGAGAACATTGGAGTATTCATCAAGTTGCAGAAGCCTCCACCAATCCGTTGAAGATCTCCAGTATTTGGTATGCTGCATTTGACTTGCATCACGTTTCAGTGGAGATCTTGGTAGCAACCAATGGCAGCAGCATTGGAACTCTTGAGCATCACGTTTTAGTGGATTTTATCATTCGTTATTCTATACCATCTTATTCCGGTTCTTTTTTACATGATCTTATTTAGTTCTGGTTCTGATGCAATTATTCTGCATCTGCAAAGATGCAAACTTGCAGATGCAAACAAGTAAGGATGGAAAATTGTCCTTGCCACTTGCCTGTGAGAAACTAACAGTACGTACTTTTCTTAAGATCAGTACAAAGAGAAACGTAGCAACATGGTGCTTCTAAGATAGCTACTCCCTCCGTTCTAAATTAGTTGTCTTTTATTTGTATAAAAGTGGACGTATCTATACTTGTAACATGTCTAGATACATCCACTTTTGTACAAATGAAAGACAACTAATTTCGAACGGAGGGAGTAGATCTCATGGTGTTGGAAACATTTGGATTTATAGCTGCTCTGCCTTGTAATGACATGGTAAACTCAGTTATGATTCAATGGAGTTTCACCTTTTTACCTAGAAATGAATTGAGTTCCTCACTTCCTATATGATCTCTCTACACAAAGCATTCAGATCTGTAGGGCTTTGAGAGTACATTTTAGTTTTGCTATTCTGAAAGTAAGTGGACACAATTTTTTTGGAAACTGACTTTTTAGTTGAAGCACTTCATCGGATAGGGCCATGAGGCCCATTGCCAGATGAATACAATTTGCCCGTTGCAACGCACGGGCATTTTGCTATTTTAAGTAAACCGCTCAAGCATCAACAGATTAAGCAAAACACATACGAATGGAAGAGTAAAGGTGCAGAAGCAATTAACCATTGGAAGACTTGACCAATAAAAAATCGGACTGAAACAAGTTCAATAGTACAGAGGCAAGTATCCCATGTACAAATCAAGGTTAGACCTAAATGGATCACTTGAGGACTACTTACATCAAGACTTTGCCTTTAGTGTCAAGAAAGCAAAGCCTATTTTGGACTTCTTTTGTGTGTTTTCTGCAGACATGTTTGAAGCTAGCTTGCCACCTTTATCTGTAAGTGTTTCCTCCAGAATAGAGCCCAAAAATGCTCTTTCTGACCCCTTCCACTTCACTGGCGCCAGTAATATTGAATTCAGCAGGAATATTGAACAATGATCACTTTTCAGCAGTGGGAGATATAAAATAAGATAATTTCATCATAACCAAGTATCCATACACATCCAAAAGAAACTCACCTAGCACCCAAACATGTGAAAAAAAACATAGGGTGTAGATCTACTTGAATCTATCACGTCAGTGATCAGACTAACAGAGTCAGCACATTGTTTCTGTAGTCCGACTACACGAAGTAGATTTCACAAAGCTATGATGCTCTGTTGGATTCACAATTCAGTTGTTCATAATAAAATTTAGTTGGATAGTTGCTGTTGGTATTCTTTTTTTTTGTAATCCAGATAGAGTTGGTCAATTCCAAACAGTTTAGTTTACATACTATAGCTATCATCTTTTGATGATTTCACAACAATTGACATAAACACTAGAAGAGAGAACGATAATCTGATAGCCTTAGTATTCTTGCAATAACAACCCTTGAACAAATATAACCATAATCGGCTGATTAGCTCAGAAGATAATGACAGATATTTTGTAAGTCAACATGAGAAAGTGACGAAATGTAGGTATACCACACAAGATGCCTTAGTACAGGATACATGAGCACAAGATCAATCAAAAGAAACATAGTACTCCCTCCGATCCATATTAATGGTCTCAACATTGTCTAGATACGGATGCATCTAGTCTAAACACTTAACTAGATACATCCGTATCTAGATAAAGTTGAGGCCATTAATATGGATCGGAGGTTGTACTAGATTCCCAAACTCTTGTAACATACAAAAGGCAAAAATAGCTCATCTTGACATATAAATATTGTGTGCATATAAAAAACCATATGAATATTATGCAGACCAAAGTGAACAAAAGCTGCTAGTAGTACATGAGATTTCAGGACAAGAAACCAGCTCATTCTACAAAGAATAAGCAATGTGCAACTCAATATAAGCAGCATTACTCTTCGACTTCCTTCTTAATTTCTGCCATTAGTTCATCCTTGTAATCCTCAAACGAGCCGTCATATTTCTCCACAGTGCCATCATCCACAACCCATATCTGGCTCTTCTGCTCATCTTCACAAACTCGAGATATCAACCTCGAGTCATGGCTAACCAAGACCACACCTCCAGTGAATTCATCCAGAGCATCAGCCAAAGCATCAATACTTTGCATGTCCAAGTGATTTGTTGGCTCATCCAGTAGGAGAATGTGAGAGATGCGACATTGATATTGAAGTGAACACAACACGGGCCTTCTGACCACCAGACAATTTAACAATGGGAGTAAGATGGTTGTGACCTGGCAAGCCAAATTTTCCAAGCTTGGCTCGGACAGCCTCTGCTTTGCTCATTCCCTCCTGGTCAGGGTGGAGCCTGAGCAAATACTGAACCGCATTTTCCTCCATTGTCAGCAAGTCAACAAAATGCTGCGAGTATCGTCCAATCCTCAGCTTTTGGCTCCTTCTTGCCTCTCCTTCAGCTGGGGTCAGATCGCCAGCAAGTAAATTTAGAAGAGTAGATTTTCCAGCCCCATTAGGTCCAACAATGGCAACACGTGTTCCCATGTCAATGCCAACATCAACATCTGACAACTTGAAGTCGGGCCGATTTGGGTAGCTGAAACCCACCTCAATGAGCTGAAGGAGTGGTGGTGTGAGCAAAGTAGGCTCTGGGAAATGGAACTCGACTTTGTAGTCAAGCCACTTCTGTGGCAGATCTGCTGGCTTCACATTATCATCATCAGTCGCCACATTCTTCCCCTTCCCCTTCCCTTGGCTACTTCTTTATGAGCCTTTGACATTGCTTGACCCTTAACCTTATCTTGTGCAGCCTTGCTCCCAGTTTTCTTCGCCGCTTTCATCTGTTTTTCATACACCTCATACTTCTTGTTCATCTCCTTCCTTTTCTGCTCATACCCACTTTCGAAATCATCAAAATTGCCACGGTAAACATGCAGGCTCTTATCGTGCAGATGTATGATATCATTGCACACTGTGTTCAAGAAGTCTCGGTCATGGGACACCACAATTAGGGTCTTCTTCCACTGCGAGCACAAGTACTGCTCCAACCAAAGCACAGCTCGGAGGTCCAAATGGTTGGTAGGCTCATCAAGGAGCAGCAAAGTTGGCTGCATGAAGAGAGCACGGGCAAGCGAGATGCGCATCCTCCAGCCACCACTGAAGGACTTAGTGGACCTTGCCTGCATCGCCTGATCAAACCCCAGACCTGCAAGGATTTTGGAGGCACGCGCCCGTGCGGCATCAGAGTCACATAGATTGAGTTTTCATACACCTCCGCAAGCTTCTCGTTGTCATCAGGGTCGTTAGAGGCCTCTAGTTTTGCCTGCTCGGCCCGGAGGGCCGTGAGCTCTTCATTGGCTGCAACCACTGCCTCAGTCGCCGAGCGGTCATCGCCAACAATCTCCTGCTCCACAAGGAGGACATC
>CAMZMU010000117.1:48132682-48205128 GCA_947311845.1 Poa pratensis | reverse complement strand
CGAATTTAGTAGTTGGGCTTTGAACCAAAGGCCCCACTAGCAAAGCTAGTCAAAAATTCCAACAATCCCCACACAAGTCTAATTGGCACATTTCACCAAATTTGTTCGAAAACATTGTTTTATATACCGGTTGCTTAGTGGAGACTGTTAAGTTGAACTTCCATTAGAAACTTATGCTACACTAGAATCACAACTTGGATAGTGGACTATGCCTTGAACTACAAGTTGCTGCGAACTAGTTTCACACAAGCCCTTGACCGATAATGGGCTTGCCGCAAGGCTTCCCCGCGGTTTTGGAGCTATAAGTCATACTCACGAGGCCTTTCATGAGTTTACTAGAGAACACCCATTTCTCACTTGACTACGACGTTTAACAGTCGACTCATATAGGTGTATTCCTCAAGGAATGCTCTGTAGGGACAACTCTCCGCTTATAAAAAATAAGCCGCTTGGTACACTTTAAGATATATAAATATCAACCTGCCATGCAGATCAGGAAAGTATTGCATCTTTCGGAGTGGAATGGGTTAAAAATATAAGGATCTACTCCTATCAGCTGTCCAACAGCTTGTCCCCATTCTAATTCACGGGATCTCCGAAACATAGTGTGGTTTACCACTGTGGACAACTCATACCGTGGGTCTCAAACCCATCTCCCTACGATGCACTATCTATCACATTACGTGTTGTAAACCCTTTGTGAAGGGATCTGTCAAATTCTCTAGACGTTTGGATATCCAACGCAATGACTCCGAGTCAGTTCTTTATATTTTCGGACAGATTTCAATCTCCTCTTCACATGCCTTGATGACTTCATATTATCCTTAGAACTTTTAATCTTGTGAATCATCAGTTTGATTATCATAGTTCATAAGTTAGCGGTATTGGTTTTTCAACCACAGGTAAGTCCATCAAAAGCTCTCGAAGCCACTGCTTCAACGTGGCTGTGTCTAATGCTGTGAGTTCTGCTTCCATAGTTGACCGTTATGATGGTCTGCTTGCAAGACTTCCAGGAAACAGCTCCACCACCGAGTGTAAACACATAACCACTCGTGGCCTTAATCTCATCAGCATCATATCCAATTGGAATCACTATAACCCTCCAGTACCTTGGATACCCGGAGTAGTGAATTCCATAGCTCGCAGTGCCTTTTAAATAACGCATAAACTATCTCGAGCGCATGCCAATGATCATCTCCCGGATTAGAAACAAACCGGCTCAACTTGCTTACAGCAAAAGAGATGTCAGGCCTCGTGGCACAAGCCAAATACATAAGCGAGCCAATAATTGAGAATATCTCAGTTGATCTCTAGCAGTCTGCTGGTTCTTTCGAAGCAACACACTAGGATCATATGGTGTCGAAGAGGGTTTACAGTCGTCATACCCGAAACGACTTAATACCTTTTCCACATAGTGGACTGAAGCAGTGTAATCCCACCATCACCATCTCGCAGCAGCTTGATGTTCAAGATAACATCAGCTACTCCTAGATCCTTCATCTCAAAACAACGAGATAAGAATCCTTAACCTCCTTGATTAAATCAAGATTGGTTCCAAAGATCAATATGTCATCGACATATAGACAGAGAATAACTCCCTCGCCCCCACCATAGCGATAGTACACACATTTGTCAGATTCATTTACAATGAAACCTGCAGCAGTCAAAGTTCTCTCAAACTTTTCATGCCATTGCTTAGGAGCTTGCTTTAGGCCATATAAAGACTTCAACAACTTGCACACCTTTCCTTCCTGACCAGGTACTACAAAACCATCAGGCTGATCCATGTAAATTTCCTCGTCTAACTCTCCATTTAGGAAAGCTGTCTTCACGTCCATTTGATGAACGAGAAGCCATGCGAGGCAGCCAATGAAAGTAGCACTCGAATCGTGGTCAGTCTAGCCACAGGTGAGTAAGTGTCAAAAAGTCTTCACCTTTTCTGGGTATAACCCTTGGCCACAAGTCGTGCCTTGTACTTCTCAATAGTACCATCAGGCCTAAGCTTTTTCTTGAACACCCACTTACATCCTACAGGTTTGCACCCATAAGGACGATCAGTGATTTCCCAGGTTCCGTTAGCTAAGATGGAATCCATCTCACTACGGACAGCTTCCTTCCAGTAGTCAGCATCAAGAGATGCATAGGCTTCTGAAATGGTACTGGGTGTGTCATCCACAAGGTACACAATGAAATCATCACCAAAGGATTTTGCAATCCTCTGTCTCTTGCTCCTAATAGGAACTTCATTGTCATCTCCTCCAAATTATCAGTGTGTTCTATCGAAGTGGTGGGATCAGGAATATCAACCAATTCCTGACTAGATGTATTAGGTATCTCCTGATTTGATGAGCTAGGCATATCCTTCATCGGAAAGATTTCCTCAAAGAAAGTCGCATCTCTCGACTCTAAAATTGTACCAACGTGAACGTCGGTACCTCAGATTTTACCACCAAAACTATATAGCCAACGCTATGAAAAGCATAGCCCAGAAGAACACAATCCACAGTTTTTGGTCCAAGCTTGCGCTTCTTGGGAATTGGTATATTGACTTTCGCCAACAACCCCAAGTTCGAAAGTAAGAGAGTCTCGTATTTTTCCTTTCCCATTCCTCAAAAGGAGAAACAGTTTTCATTTTCATGGGAACTCGGTTTAGGACATGACAAGCTGTCAACAAAGCCTCCCCCCACCATGCCTTGGAGAGACCCGAAGTGTCTAACATGGCGTTAACCAAATCAGTTAGAGTTCGGTTCTTTCTTTCGGCCACCCATTTGACTGAGGCGAGTAGGGAGGCGTCCTCTCATGGATTATACCGTGTTCCGCACAAAACAAATCAAACTCATTGGAAAAATACTCTCACCACGGTCGGACCTCAATCGTTTAATTTTCCGATCAAGTTGGTTCTCTGCTTCAGCTTTATAGATTTTGAAGTAGTTAAAAGCCTCATCTTTTGATTTCAGAAGATACACATAACAGTATCTAGTGGAGTCATCAATAAGCGTCATGAAATATTTCTTTCCGCCTTTTGTCAACACACCATTCATCTCGCAAAGATCAGAATGTATAAGTTCCAGTGGTGCCAAGTCTCTTGCCTCCGCAGTCATATGGGACTTGCGAGGTTGCTTAGCTTGCACACATACTTGACACTTGGAACCTTTGACAGTAGTGAATTTCGGAATTAAATCCAAACTAGCTAGCCGCGTCATGGTACCAAAGTTAATATGACAAAGTCGTGAATGCCAGATATTATGCTCAATTTCACGACAAATATTATTAATAACTTTAGTACAAAAGTCTGACAAGAGAGGCGGAACAAGCCTCCGCACTCATAGCCTTTACCAACAAATTGTCCATACTTGGATTACAACTTTATTGGACTCAAACACCAACTTATAACCATCTCGACATAGTAGCGAACCGCTGACGAGATTTTTATTGATGAGGGCACATGATGAACGTTCTCAGGCGCACGGTCTTCCCCGAAGTAAACTTCAGATCGACCGTACCAACACCATGAACAGTAGCATGTGAATTGTTCCCCATCAGCACGGGAGAAGTCCCTGTGATCTGGTAAGAAGAAACATGGAGGCATCAGCACACACATGTACATTGGCACCAGTGTCAATCAACCATTCGGGAGAATGACAAACTGAAAGGATGGTAGGAAATATTCCGTACCCAGATTCCTTCATATCGGTGTCACCAATAACAACATTGGCAGTCTTGCCGTTGTTCTCAGATCCGCGCAGCTCATGGCGGTTGGGACAACGAGGTGCCCAGTGCTCCGGATCACCACACATGGCATGATCCTTTCCTCGGTTTGTTGTTGTTCTTTTGAAGTTGGTAGGCTGTGACGGTTTGAACCGTCCATCAGACTTGCCTTTACCCCCAGAGTTACCCTTGTTAAATTTGGACTTGTGGGGCGGCTGGTAGTTCTTCTTCTGTACCACATGGGCACTAGAACCAGCCTCGCAACTCGAGCACGTGTATCCTTCGCTCTCGCCTTCTCTTCCACATCAAGCGACCCATGAGATCCGAAACGGAAAACTCTTGTCTCTTGTGTTTCAGAGAAGTAGCAAAGTTGCTCCATGAAGATGGAAGCTTGGCGATAATGCCACCGGCGACAAACTTGTCCGGTAAGTTACACTTGAAGTGCTCAAGTTCCTTTGCGAGCGACTGTATCTCATGAGCCTGTTGTACAACAGAACGCTCATCAGTCATCTTGTAGTCATAGAATTGCTCCATGACGTACAACTCGCTGCCCGCGTCCGAGGCCCCAAATTTGGCCTCGAGCGCATCCCACATGCCCTTGCCAGTGTCAAAGGACATATACGAATCCACGATGGAATCGTCAAGGATACTCAGAAGGGCACTCTTAAACAGAGTATCGAGCTTCTCAAAAGCTTCCTGTTGTTCAGGATTAAGCTCGCCCTCAGGTTTGCCTTTGGTGGCGGCATAGCATTACTGTTCTGAAACCAGTAAACTGCTCTCATGCGCCACCGTTTGTACAGGACACCTTTGAAGGGAAACGGCTTCGTCGACGCGAGAAAGCCAGGCGATACAAATTGCCTATAATCAGGTTTTTGGATTGTTGAATATATAAGCAATTTAGCAGTAGATTTAATCCACGAAAATAGAACATGATATGACTAGAATAATCAGAATTAAACTAATCATGCGATCTACTAAAACCGTAGACAAGACGAACGAATCTAGAGCAACTACCACAAGCAGGAACTCTAGCAGCATATCGAACAAGAAGATGAAGAGGACATACGTTGCAGCAGCAGCGGCCCCGGTGTCGCCCATGTCGTCGATGAAGAGGTTGGCGATGTCGGGGAAGAAGTCGTCGTTGGGGAAGAACTCGAAGCCAGCAGTCGCGCGAGTGCGCTCCCCAAAAACCTGATCGCCCCTCTCCCGTACAGGATCACAAGAGGCGGGGTTCCGGAGGCCTGCTGTCCCTTCAACCGGTGCACGCCGGAAGACGGGATGGAGAAGACTTGGAAGACGGCGGCGCAAGGTTCTGGAACTAGGGCGGCGAGCGACCATGTGTTGCGTATGTGGCGGCTAGGGTTCCCAAGCAATATATAGAGCGGTCGGGTAGGACGTGGGCTGCAGCCCACGATTGAGTCGGTAACGCCTCCACCAAACGGAAACGGCAAAACAATTAACGCGTCCGTTAATTATTAATTAATGACTCAATAAATTTCCCGGACTGCAAAAATATAAGCTCGGCTCGGCGAGATTCCCGCAACCCGCGGCGTGTCGTGACGAGACGAGACGACGGACGGACGGCGGCGGAGGAGAGGAGTGCGCACGAGAGAGTCTTCCTGTTCTCACATGCTTACCAAGTGCTAGCACAGCTCACTATATAAAGTGGTGCAGCATTCTCTTAGCTAGCAATGGGACTAAAGGTTGCTTTCACGTACACATACAGCCAGCCAAATAAATGGGCCAAATAGGAATTTCGAATTTAGTAGTTGGGCTTTGGACCAAAGGCCCACTAGCAAAGCTAGTCAAAAATTCCAACAGATCCTACCCCTTCAGCGTGGAAACCTCCTGAAAGAAGCCGGACAGCATGGAGCTCAGAACTGCAGGCTGATGCTGCGCTGTTCGTCCTGCAGACATCTCGACTGCTTTCACGAGCAGGAATATCGGGATCTGGTTCTCCAGCATCACGATGTCACGAAGCAGCATGCCGTGCGTGGACGTCCTGCGAGAGGGGGTCGACCAGATGCGACATCCTCGACGGCATTCTCTGCAGTCTCCTCTGGTTGTTGGTCTGACTGAAGGTCTGCAGGAACTCGAGAAGAAACGACACGTCGATCGCCATCATCCATGCTAGTGTCTCGCTGCTGAGATTGAGGTGCCTACATACAAGATTTAAACAATAAATAAACAAGATTTCCTACAGAGAAAAAACTACTCCAGGATAGATCCTTTGCAGTTACCAGAACCTGTGATAGTGGGAACGGATCTGATGCTCCAATGCCGCAAACACGTCCACGAGCTGTTGGAAGTTCATGCTTGGGAGGTGGCTTTGGGCTCTCTTGGCCGCCGACAGCTTGTGCATCTCCATGTCAAGGAGTCCCTCGCGACAATGGTGGTAAGGACCCAGGGCCACCAGCTGAGGCACGTAGGCTTCCGGCTTGGTGCACAGCAGAGGCTTGAGAACATCGAAGATGGAGATTGGTTGGTCATCGCACTGCTCGATCTCCTCTTCCAGGACCCGACGAATTCTAATGATCCACTGCGTTTCATCAAATGGATGGCTTGAGCATGTCGTCATTTCTCAGAGTACAGGGCTGCCTGAAGAAACTGTTCTGAAAATGGTCTTTAGTTATATTGAAAGAACCTACTACAACATCAAGTTGATATTTATTGGCATATATCGTAACCGATGCATTCTGGTAGCAAAGAAACCGAAGCATGGCACAAATACTAAACATAATAAAACTTACATATGCAGAAGGAAAAAAAGTACCATTTGCATTTCTTACAGCGGACCTTAAGTTACCTTTTTTCTCTCTTGTATACAACATGGGAGGGTATATCAAATTTCCTACAAGAAGTAGCCAAGCGGCTCGAACAACGCATTTTCGCTTAATCTTTCAGACAAACTGCTGTAATTACTAGATATGTTTCCACCCCATTGATATAGAAATTAAGGATGTAAACAGAGGTACCTTTAAGACGTGTTTGACTGCAGGTAGGGCTCCAAGACAAGCTCGAGGCTTATAAGCCGATCGAGATCGATCCGATTTTACCTCGGCTCCGGATCAACTTAAAAGAGAAATGAATTTTGAGTGTGTGATTATTCTTCTGTATCTCGTGTGAAAAACTAGGCTCAGTCTGAGCGATGTCTATCCCGCTCGATCTTGACACAATCCTCAGCTTCTACATGCACACAATCATATCTACTATTATTAAAAGAGCAAACTTGTGTTGTACTATGTTGATACATTAAATCTGAGCCGTTCATGTTGATCAATGATCCAGATCGCTATAAACCTTTTCAGTTTTGTGATAATTACAAGATTGCCACCACTAACAAAGAAATTGTTTGGTTCAATAGACTCGACTTTTTCTTCTCTCTTCTCCTTGGTCCGTCGCCAACGTACGCCTTGGCGATGGTGATGGGGATGAGCGCGGCTGGCCGGGGAGGCGAGCGGTCGAGGACAGGGCGAGTGCGGCCTCGGCGAAGGCGATGGGGACAGCCGGCCAGGTAGCAGCGTCCAGGCAGGAGCACGGCGACGGGCGCGGTCAGGCAGAAGCTGGCCGGATGCGCGGCCTCGGCGACGGCGATGGACGTGGCCGGCCAGGGGTTTGGATTTTTCCGTTTCGTACGTTGTTCTTGTTTCCCGATCGATCGCTGGTGTGGGCCGACCTCAACACGCATCGCTGATTTGCATTGATTTCCGATTCTTATTACATCTCTTGCTCCCTACCTGACCCTGATCCTGCTCGATTTGGATCTCTAGTCGACCGAGCTCCTGCTCGCTTTAATGGAACAGGAGTAGCAGACAAAGCCGTTAGACACGTCGGAACAGGATATGTAGGCTTGACGACTGACGAGGCCGGCCATGGACCTGCTCAGCGCTGGAGCACGATGATGAGGCGCGTGCCGAACGGGCTGGAACGCGGGGCTTCCCCAGAACGGTCGTGATGGTGTGGACGCTGGATGCCTGGATCCGACGGAAGCAGTGCCGTCCTGCTATATCAACATGAAACATGTACTCGCGCGCAGGGAGGTGCGGCGACTTCCATGACGCGATCAAGATGGTTGCCAAGGCGTACGTGAGGGAGACCATACTGAGGGATGCCAACTGCTTCCAACAGTGGAGGGATGATGCCTGTTCGTGCGGCAACTATTGGTAGACTTTTTTTTTTTTAAACCAAATATCTGGATATATTAAGTAAGGAAAACAATACAAGAGCCATCCAGAACTTGGATAGCTGTCACAAAGTTACAGAAAGAACCCTGACAAATTACAAAATAACACCTAGGTCCTTGGTCCTCTCTGCACCAAGCTCGGTCCGCCGCCGCTTGCTGGAAACGCGCCATCCCCATGGAGACGACGCCAAGGTCCAAGCATGCCGCAGCCAAGTCGCCGGCTGGAAACTCTAGAGGACAGCGCCTCGTTAATGTCGCCGCATGAGCCATCCGGCGCGAACGCCGGAATCTGAGACGGAGAGAGAAGACGCATCGGCGGGGGACACACCCCGAATCCAACGGCGGTCAGGTCAGAGTCACCGACGACCGCCAGCCTCTTTTTTTTTTTTTTGCAAGAAAACTAGAGCAGGGACAGCTGCAGGTGGCCCTCCTGTACAGGATCTCACGAGCTCCACGGCAGCGACGGAGGGAACGCCGGCGCGACGAGGTGGGAGCTGGAGAACAAAATCCGCTGATGCAGTCGACGACTCGCCTCGCCGGCCACATCCAGGAACCCTAGCACCATGGATCCACCGGATCCATGAGCAGACAATGCCGACAGCCCTCCGACGCCACCCAAAGGAGCACCGTCGCGATGGGGAATGAACTGCAGCACTATTATTCTCTCCGGCGATGGCTCCACCACCACACACCGCGGCCGAACCAACTACCCTACTATTTACACGCCAGGGACGCAGAACCGCGGTCCCCCCACTCTCCCGCCGCCGCGATGGCCGACGGAGAGTAGGAGGACCAGCGATCTGGCCGGCGGTAAGGAGAGGGAAACGAAGCTCCTCCCTTTCTCTTCTCTCTACTGTAGCGGAGGGGGGGGAAAGGGAAAGCACACTATTGGTAGACTTCAGTGCAGGTAGAACGAGCTCAGGCTTTTACAAAATAGATTCAGGTAGGGCCGGGATGCTGCATGTGCAGGTATTTCTCATGTGCTTTCAAAGAAGAATATTGTTTTTTGATAGTTTCAAGAAAACAGGCGTACTGTATCCGTTTTATAGAGAAAAGGCATTATATTGTCTACGTTATGATCTTCACTAAGATTTGTGATACTCCCTCCGATCCGAAAAAAACAGTCGGAGCCGCTTAACAGGTCAAACTTGCAAAACGAACCATATACATTCATTATTCACACAAATATCCTAAGAATCAGAACATAATCCAGTCGGCAGCCCCGTCCTTCCCTCTTGCGAGCGCAGTTCCGCCCGTATCCATTAGGTTCTCGCGAGCAGCTCTCTCTGTGGGACTCTGTGGGCTGCTCCTGCGTGCAGCTCTCCCATCCCGCGTGTCCGGTTGCAGGATAGGTGGCCGAGGAAGCAGGAAACTCTCCAGTTCGTGGTCGCTGCAGCAGCTCCGGCCGGACTGCCGACAGAAGCAGCCGGACCACCGGTTCGTCCTCCAGGACTCCCGCCGCATCGAGATCAACCCGAAGGCCCCGTTTCGCAGGTCGTCATCGGAGAGCTCGTGAAGCTCCGATTTGTCGGGATCTTGGGCGTCTTGGATTTGCCTTGTGGCTGCAGCTCGATAATTCCGCGCCATGGAACCGGTGGAGGAGTATTGGGTGGTTCCTGGTTGGCAGTCGGTGGTCGGCGGCGGGAGGAGCCACCGGAGATCAGCCGGCGAAGCTGACGGACAAGGACGATAAAGCCGAAAGGGGATTGGGAGAGAGATGAGGTCGTGACGTTTCGGGAAGAGAATGTGATGATGTGGACTACGGGTTAATGCCCGAAAACGTTCGAGGGCGTTTTCGCAAAATGTCATCCGCGAATCTTATTTCGGATCGGAGGGAGTACATTAGTTTGTGTAGATGGACTGGTGCGTACTTCTGTGTATTGCTTTATTGCCATTTTAAGATTTTTCCCGGCCTATTTGGTATGCCAAAAACTTTATTTGCTAAAACATGATAAAAGAACCCTACTCTGTTATACGTCGCCTAGATAAATTGCCCCATCTTATATTGTAATCGATCCCACAATATGTATCATTGATCTTTTTCTTATTTATAATTTAGAAATCACGAAACAATAGGTCCCGTTGCAACACACTTTGTCATCGCATCTAGCGTCATCTAATGTGGCGTCACCACTATGCAAGGAAAACTTTCTGCGCCTATGTTTCTATCTCCCGTTGCACCATAATATCGGTGTATTTTTTTTTTCCTGAAGGGACAATGAATTAGAAAATTATCATACGTGCATGTGCACGTGCTTGGTTACATAAAATTTGAACCGTTCAATATCTGATCAACGGCCTAGATCTTTTCAGTGCTGGCTGAAAAATAATTATCTACCATGATTATTTGAATATTTTTATAAGAGTATTACATTTTTCTTGTATGATTATTGAATATGTTAAATTTCTATCATAAAATATTTGTAATCATGATGGTCATCTGTGGTAACAAAATATCACTAAACTAGAAATCACATTTATTTTTTTAAAACGTGCGTTTCACGTGCACGGCTACTAGTATTATTAAAAGACAGATGAATCCAAGCATTAAAGCGAACAAAGTCGGTCCAAAAAAGAAAAAAAAGAACTATAAAGGAGTTTGCCTCGTGACCGTTTCTCCACGAGGCTACCACAACCCTATGGTAAAGACCAAAACAAACGAAAAAGTAAGCCTTCAAGAAAGGAACGACGCAAGTGTGTCAAAAATGATGAGTCCAACCATAGTCGATCTCAGAACTGTCATCCCGTGAGCCGAGTTTCGAACCACCATATTCAACAACAAGGGCACAACGCAAGCGCATGTCGACATTGTATGATCAGGAATCTTGTGTTCCCACAAGAGTGCGCATGCTCATTGTCGAAACCGCATACACCATCATCACTTGACCGGCAAACGACAAACTCGCTAGCGTCCCCTCGCCGGCGAAAACCATGGAATAGACATCACCGCACACGGCGTCAGGAAGAGCGGGCCCATGAACCCGAGTCTGGCCCATCAGGAAGGTGAGGAGCATCGCCACGGTGGGTTCCACTGCGTGAATCGACATGTCTTCGCGCAGAATACGTCATCATGCCAGGTACAACCTGGGAACCCGCGGCCCGCTCCCTCAGCTATACCCCGGACTCGGGGAAAGGGCCCAACCATGGTGTGCCTGCGATAGGTGACGAGTTTGGTGTCCTCTACGTCACAAACGCGGTATGCGAGCATGAGGTGCAGGGGCAGAGTTGGAGATAAGTTCGACCACATAACTCACATCATACACAATTAGAACGCTAAGAAAATAGCGATTTTTAAATAAAATATTAAAATAAATAAATCAGTATTTTTAGGCACTTTCCACTACTCTATTTTTAGTACATTCTAATAATTCCTATTTTCCACCGTTGGATTGACTTGATTCGATGGTTCCTAAATTTCCCAACATGATCAAACTTGTAATTTTGTAGGTGCTTTCTTTTACTGGTTCTGCGACAACTCTCGCCTTTCAGATGCAAATAACCCGTGACAATTTCCATGGAAAATAGCATTACCTAAACCAACTCTAGAGAGATGGATTCGCTGCAAAATATTTGAACATAATAAAAGAATTAACAAGGCAACATTTTTCGGATGAGTTCACAATACAATATTAGTATCCAGACAAGATAAATTGCTTAGGTCACACCAGTCAAGGCGATCGGAATTGAAACTTTTGCAGATATCTCAGCTTCAGGACATGCTATTCGCCAAGCAACCAAATAATAGTGGGCAACAAAGCTACCAGAA
Source organism: Poa pratensis (assembly GCA_947311845.1). NCBI lineage: Eukaryota > Viridiplantae > Streptophyta > Magnoliopsida > Poales > Poaceae > Poa > Poa pratensis. Next base: position 48,193,471 of record CAMZMU010000117.1, on the reverse strand, counting down.
CATACTCCCTCCGTCCTCAAATAAGTGGACATCTAGAAATTTGAAGACAAATTATGGAATGGAGTAGAAAATGCATTGGAAAGATGCAAGTCACTATCTCTCTCCTATTTAATTACCCCACCTCCAATGAGCTAAGTCCATGTAGAAAATGAGTAGACCATTTGTTGAATATTATTGGGCTTGATTCCCGTGTGATGAGAGAGAAGCATTGTTATCTACTTTCAATTGCATTGGGAAGGTAGATGTACACTCTTTTGTGGAAAAAATTCAAATGCTAAACGTCCACTTATTTGAGGACGGAGGGAGTATATCGCAATGGATACCTGAGGAGACACGGGGGCCAACACCGTGTATAAACCAATTGAAAAAGGCATAGTAGTTGCCATAGATGCAAACCACATGATCTTTTTAGTAAAGGATCTATAATAGATCAAGAACTCATAATCCTCCCACCTTGCTATGATGCAATATGAAGACGGCAACAAACAAGGAGCACATTGCTATGACATCATAAATAAAGAACGCCTTGAATGCAACATTCCCAAACATAATGGGAATCCCCTCGCTTCCCGGAGCAATGTTGTATCCTCCAAGAAGAGTGAAAGCAGCGGCAAAGGTGATTTCATAATGAAGGATCTCCACTAATGAGGTGTTGGCTATGTGATGTGGGTTGTTCCCGATCTTCACGGATTTGGGGCGGATGCGGCGATGAACACGAAGAACAACAAGAACACAAAATTGAAAAAGGCACCAACAAGATAACTAGCAAAGCATAATTCGGTAAAAGTCAACCGGTAACAAATCCCCAAGGGTAGCCCCCGATTCTCCTTCTCCAAACACACCTTACTCTTAGGATTGTTTCTCTCACCGGTCAATCCTACCGATCCAATCAAGTCACCACAAGAGGAATGATTGGCAAGTAATCGCAACTACAAGGAGAAGTCTTGAATCCACTAGAGGGATCTTCTCCACAAGAGGAGGTCTTGGTTCATCTCCACAAGGGGAGGTACTGGTTCATCTTCACAAGGGGAGGCATTGATTCATCTCCTAAGAGGCAACACCATCATGGGTGGAAAAGGAGCAAAGCTCAACTCAGGTCTAATCTCAGTCCAACCCAACCCTAGGAAGAGAAAGAGGTATTTATAGTCTAGTGGACGAAAGGAGTAGGTGGGGGAGGTTTACATGGGCCTCAGCCCGAACTGCTGGAGTGCGCAGCGGTATTATCGGCTGGAGGCGGCGGCAGTACCGCTCCTGGCAAGGGGGCAGTAGTACCGCTGGCTCCAGCGGTAGTACCGTTGCGATGCTCGGAACTAATTTGCATCTTCCTGGCGGTAGTACGTGGTAGACACCCGGCAAGTACCGTAGAGGCAACAGAGAGCATTTTGGAGTTGACGGTAGCTCGGGCGGTTGTCCCAGCGGTAGTACCGGACCTGGGCTCAGCGGTAGTACCGCTGGGTGGCAGCGGTACAGCTGGGTGGCGGCGGTAGTACCACTGCCTGGGGTTTCGGCGGCTTCAGCTGGAGCTTCAGGTGCGGTAGTACCGGTCCTGCGGGCGGTAGTACCGCTGTTTTGCTGTCTCTTCAACATCATCATCCTCTTGGCCATCTTCACTACTTACTTGGAGATCTTCATGAAGGTTATTCCTGAGTATGCACAAGGTATCCGAATGAAGTAGCAAACCATTCAAGGGAGTGTCGAGATCACACATAGATAGGAGTGAATTCACCTTATCAAGGAGAGCTTTGACTCTAACTCTTGTCATTGGACCACTTGGCGTGTCATGGGGGCGCACTACATCATCTCCCCCCCTTGGAAAAGAGTCGTCCTCGACTCTTGGTCATCCTCATCACTTGATGTCCCATGGTATGGTGATAGGTCTGACGTTAAAGGTGTCATGGACCAAGTACTTTGAGTTGGAGATGTCGATCTTGTACGCATTTTTGTTGATGCGCTTGAGAACCTTGAAAGGTCCGTCTCCTCGAGGGTGAAGCTTGGACTTTCTTGCATCCGGAAAGCGCTCTTTTCGCAAGTGTAGCCAAACAAGGTCTCCTTCTTCAAAGATCATGGCGCGCTTGTGCTTGTTCATCTTCGTAGCATGGTCTTCATTGTGCTTCTCTAGCGTGGTTCTTGTGTCTTCATGTAGCTTTTTCATGTAAGCGGCGCGCTTGTCGAAGTCCATGTTAACTTGTTCACGGAGTGGAAGAGGTAGCATGTCCAATGCGGTGTAGGGGTTGGCGCCATAGACGATCTCGAATGGGCTTCTCTTTGTTGCTCGGTGTAGTGCTCGATTGTAGGCGAACTCGGCGTGTGGGATGCACTCTTCACAATTCTTCAAGTTTGGCTTGATCAACACACGAACGAGTGTAGATAGGCTTCGATTCACCACTTCGGTTTGGCCATCGGTTTGAGGGTGGTATGCGGTGGAGATAAGTTGCTTGATTCCTAGCTTGGCCATCAAAGTCTTCCAAAAGTAGCTCACAAACTTGACGTCTCGGTCCGACACAATGGTCTTGGGCTCTCCATGAAGACGGACGATTTCCCTGAAAAACAAAGTGGCAATATGTGAAGCATCGTCGGTCTTGTTGCATGGTATGAAGTGTGCCATCTTAGAGAAACGATCAATGACGACAAATATGGAATCCTTGTTTGTTTTGGTACGTGGGAGGCCTAATACGAAATCCATAGCAATGTCGGACCACGGTCTATGTGGAATGGGTAAAGAGGTGTACAAGCCATGAGAGTTTAGAGTAGACTTAGCTTTGAGACATGTAGAACATCGGCGCACAAGGCGGTTCACGTCGCGGTACATGCGTGGCCAAAAGTAGTTGGTGGTGAGCATGGCGAAGGTCTTGTCACGTCCAAAGTGTCCCATGAGTGATCCTCCATGTGATTCCTTCGAAAGGAGCAAATGAAGCGACTCGGGAATGCAAAGTTTGTTAGCCTTAAACAAGAAACCTTTGTACAAATAGTAATCACCAATTCCTTTATGCTCCGAACATTGAGCGAAAATGTCTACAAAGAAAGCATCGGTGGTGTACAAATCCTTTATCTCATCCAAACCCAACACACTAATGTCAAGACGTGTAAGTAGGTTGGCCTTGCGGGAAAGGGCATCCGCAACCACACTGTCTTTACCTTTCTTGTATTTGATTACAAAGGTAAAAGACTCAATGAACTCAACCCACTTAGCATGTCTTTTGTTCAAATTTGTTTGACTTTTCAAATATTTCAAAGATTCATTGTCGGAATGAATGACAAACTCCTTAGGACGAAGGTAGTGTTGCCACACATCCAAAACACGAACCAAAGCAAATAACTCCTTTTCGTAAATGGGGTAATTCAAACGAGCTCCATCTAATTTCTCACTATGGTATGCAATAGGTCTACCATTTTGCATAAGCACTCCTCCAATGCCCAATCCACTTGCGTCACATTCAATCTCCGTTCCAAACCCTAAACCGTGACCATAAACCCTAACCCCGAACCTAAACCTAACCATACATCCGTTCCAACAAAAAGTGCCAAAGATCTCTAAAGAAAGTACATATTGTAGATCTAAAAGTGATTTTTTTCAAAAAATAACGAGCAAAATTTGCGACACTTGTAGTTCAAATCGGACCCACTTCCAGCGAAATCGGCAGGAACTTCTGTGAAATACAAGAAATACATAGGAATGTTTTTAAATCCAAACCCAGGGTCATATGTACTTATAAAGTGTTCTATTATTTTTCATACCTTGGGGTATTCCGCTTTCGGGGAGCCGTTTTGGTAGTTGCTTCACAAAAAAAGGGAGTTTTGGCACTAAAAAAAAATGAAAAATGCATTTTTAGTGCCAAAAAACAATCTTTGTACCTACGTCAATGCTGTGCGCAATGGCATTGTACACGCGTGTGCAAAATTTTGGATCATTTCGACAAGGGATGCAAAGTTTAGGCCATACCCTAGCATAACCCTAATAACCCCATTGACCACATAACCCAGTTGACTGTCTCATAACACTGCCGAGGGCAAAACTGTGAAAACCCACCCCATTTCTGAAACTCCAGGGTTTTCATGTAAAAAAACCTGTTCTCGGAAACTGTAGGGGGTTTTCCGCAAGATGGTCATCTTCTTCCCCGCCTGCCTCCCATGCCCCAACCCTAGTCACGGCCGCCGCTGTTTGCCGCCGTTCTAGCGACCTGAAGCTTCACCGAGCATCCCCGGAGCTCCCCCATGCCCGATTCTTCCTCTTCCCTGATCATTGCTTGCTGGGAAGGCTTCAATCACCGGAATCGAGTTCGTCCTCGCCGCCGACGTTCGACCACCAATAGCTCGTCTTCGACCTTGCCTCGCCTCGCTGACATCACCATCGTGCTCCTGGTGAGCTGACGGTTCTCCAGCACCTCTTTCCACCTTCCCTCTCTCTTTCCTTCGCCCTCGCGCCGTGCTTGCCCGTGCGCCGTCGCGGAACACGTCGCCGGAGCTTCTCCGGTGACCAAACGATAGCGGCGCCGCCACCAAATGGTTCCGCACATCCACATGAATCACGCACGCCTCCTAGCGCATGATGTAGTGTGACCCACGTCCATCACCATGTCAAGCACTCCAACACATTACAAGTCACTATGGACCTCAAAGGTCAACTCCTTCCACTATGTGATTCACTATATGTCACCTTTGGACGGTATACTACTTGACCATTGTTCCAATTGCATTGCTAGGTGTGTCACCACGGGTACAAGACCACGGGAAGATGGCCATGGAGCTAGAGGAAGCAAGCCCGACAAGACAGAGGCTTGAAAGAGGAGAAGGAAGAGGAGCCCGCAGTTCCAGGGAGCGGTACTACCGCTGTGCCCAGCGGTACTACCGCCAAGGACCCAGGAGTGGTACTACCGCCGATGCTACCGCCAAAGCTCACCCTCTGTTGCTTAAGCCGGTACCTCCAGCGGTAGCGCAGCGGTACTACCGCCACGGCGGAATCAGACGCGGCTTCGAGGCCCGCACCAGCGGTACTACCGCTGCTGCGGGAACCAGCACGGGCAGAGGCCTTTGTAACCTCTCCCCACCTACCCCTTTTAGTCAACACTATATATAGTACCCCCTTTGCTTTAGATAGAGGGAGAGTTGAGCATAGGCTCCTTATCCACCCCTTGTGGTGTTGCCTCCCCTTGTGGAGAAGATCCCTCTTGTGGATTCAAGGCCTCCTCTTGTGGAGATGAATCAAGACCTCTTCCTGTAGTTGTGACTACTTGCCAATCTTTCATCCTTTGGTGACTCTATTGGTTTGGTTGGATTGACCGTTAAGAGAAACAATCCCTCAAGATCTCTCCTTGTAGCTTCTACTTGCCAATCTCTCCCTTTGGGATTCTATTGGACCGGCTTGGACCTACCGGTGAGGGAAACATGTTTTGTATTCTTGTGTTCTTGGCGTTCTTCGTGTTCTTCGTGTGTTCTTGCGTGAGTTCGTCCAAATCCGCTGTCAATCCGTGAAGATCGGGCACCCCTTGAGGTCCTAACCTCAATAGCGCACCTCATTCCTCTCCTCTCCTCTCCTCTCGAATTGCTCGGTAGGAACAGCAAGCTCCATTGATGACATCAGCATGATGTCATCATCTCCTTTTATTTTTTCTTAAATTGTTTTCTGAAATTATTAAATCTCTGACATGTGGGTCCCACCCGTCAGAAGCTAACGGTCAAACCATTGACCGACGGAAAAGCCCCGTTTGGCCATCTTCGAGCCTCGAAAGAGCAAAGTAGGGCAAAACCGAGGAAAGTTAAGCGAGTAGGGTACAAACGAGGAAAACTAAGCGAAGTAGGGCACAGAAATAAAAAACCCTAAATGAAAAAGAGATTCGGAAAGTAATTTGCACATTAGCGGCTAGTGGCAAGTATAGAGTGATATATTGTCATGTTCATGACAAATATATGGTTTGAACGTGGATAAATATGCGTATATTTTGGACGCATCAATAAGCTTTTGACATCCGCATGATCACTTATTTTAGCATGGATCCAAAGGAATAAGGTAAAAATGAAGCTCACAGTATGGAAATTTAAAATAAGACGTTCTGCTACTTAAATAATAGAGACATTATAATTTTAAAAAATGTGCATCGAAAAACTATAGACATTTTTATTTTGATTGACTAATGTGGCCAATTGAATCTTGAATATTCATGTAGAAAAACCTTAAGTTAAATGGATCTTACATCCTAATCATGGGGGGTGTGGGGGGGGGGGGGGGGGGGAGGAGGCGGAGGGGGCATTGGCCCCCTCCCCCTATGGTCCTAAAGATTCACTAATGTGTGCTTATGGTTTCCTTTGGATTGTATGTCAGACAAACATATGTTGAACAAGGACAACATATATGAAGATTTATCAGTGGTGTTGACTGATGGAGTACATGGCCATAAAGAGCATCTTGACAATGGTTAAGAAGCACTTGAGCGAAATCGACATGTCCGCGAGTTGCAGCACTAATAACGAGAGTAAAACCTTGGTTGCTAACTTCATTCCCTACAGAAACATCACGTTCCACCAATACTCTTAGCATACAAGAAAAAAACACTCTTAGCATACCCAACCTTGTTATAACAACTGACCAACCTTAATAGTGTATTTTTATTCATGTCATTTTCTCTGGCCATCTTTGGAAGTTGCAACAAAGGTGGGCTTAGGTACAAATTTTTTGTGTGCTTTGCCCCACCTAGAACTCATATATTGTAATTTTCGCGGAAGCGTTGCAAAGCCCCGCCATGGTGTTGCAACATAATACCAGTAGAAATATCTAAAACAAATCTAGTCATGAAACAAGGTTCAGAGAGTCAAATGTTGATGATATGCAAGGAAGTGAGTGTATCAAGGTTAAGGGTGGGAAATCACCTCCAACTATATTATTATATCATAAGCTAGTTACAATAGCGTCACGCTGAGCAGTCTCACCTTATATCCTCGCGACGAGATCGCTGGTTCATTTCGATTGGTTGTGTCGGAGTTCCGGACGAAGGAAGTCTACAATGCCATGTGCAGCTCGAAATGTGTGGTCCCTCTCCAAGACTTCAACTCGGCATGCTTCGCACTGCCTAAGGCTGCTCACAGTGGGGAGTAACTTAGACTAGTAACATGTTACTACCTCTATAGTGGGGAGTAACATGTGTGTAGTGTCATATTTATTAGGTTGCACACTCATCTTGCCTTGAAATGTGTGATGTTACGGTAACATATTATGTTACCACAAACACCTCTCTCCTCCTTAATTACCTGCCACATCAGATTTTTTGCCTACGTGGCATTGATGTTACTACTCATGTTACTCCCACTGTGACTAGTCTAAGGTGCAGGTGTTTTTTGGATCCTCCGTTACCAGAAGGCCAGGACGCGTGCGCGCCTCTTCCGCTTTAGGTGTGTCCCTAGTCCCCCACTGTCCTTTCTTCCCTAGACAGTTGGAAGATCTACAACACCTCTTTGTCTGCTACCCGCGTCTTGCCCCTTTGTGGGCTCGTGTTCTTGGGCCCTGACGACTCCCCCGCAATGTCGACTTCGATGCTCTTTTGGAGCTCCTCTCTGCCCACCTCTCTAGCATGCCGAACCGGTCATCAACGCGGTCATCCTTGTGGTCTTATGGGTGACCTAGAAATCCCGCAACCGCATGATGTTCGACGGGAGCCTGCTCTCCTCCGACTCTATCCTTAGGTTGGCTGCTGACCACCTATGTCTTTGGACTGCCTGCGCACCATGATGTTTGGACCTTAGGGCGTTTGGACGTTTTTTCGGTGCACGAGTGTTACCTAGGCTACTCATGGGGTGCCATCCCCCTGCTCCCCCTCCCACCTCTTGTAACTCTTTGAAGTGGTATGTCACCTCTATCCCCCCCCCTAGGGTCGCCCCCTGTAAATCTTCCTCGTTTTATGAAATGAAAGTGGTGTTCAGGTGGGTGATCTTGTACCGTTGAGCTTTACAAAAACATGTTGAATACGAGCCAATTCGAATTGCAGCTGTGTAAGAGCATCTCCAACCATGGTCCCCAAACCGGCTTTTTTTGTCCGGGCGGACAACAAAAGTGGTTTTATTTCTCCGGCCTGTCCGGCACACACGTATGGGGTGAGTTTGAGGGCGTCCGGGCGTGTCCGGGCTGTCCGCCTGACCCACTCTGGACCACTTTTACACCTACTTTTTCTTTCTTTTGTCATCCTTTTATTTTTCTCTCTTTCTCCACCAATCACATGCAAGTGACCCTACAATTTAGGTGACATTTGGGGACAACGGCTGTAGGAGGTCATTTTTTAGGGATTTCCACGGACACCTGCCCAGACAGTTTGGGAGCGGATTTGGGGGAGCCGGTTGAAAATGCTCTAAAATCCAGCCTGCTCGTATTATAATGATTCGAGTTCGATCTGGATTGGCAATACCGACAACATGTGTTGTGGGTAGGGCTTAGCTGGGTGTTGAGGCAACGCGCCTTGACCCCCTACCATCCACCGTCCAAACTCATCTAACGGCCAGAAGCAACACGCAGTTACAGAACGAGCACAACTAGGGAACGACCTACCTTTCCTGCGGCGGCACCAGCGAGAGAGCGGCAAGCCTATGCCTGAGCCCACGCAATTTTCCCTGGCCGTGGGGAATCTCTGTTTCCCATGTTCTGTAACTGCGCGGTGCTGCTGGCCCTCAGATAAATTTGAACGTGGATGGTAGATTGGTAGGGGGTGAGGGCGTGAGGATGACTCCAACGGGGCGACGCATCGAGTCCGCGTGCCTCCGTCCCTGTCCGCTGGAGCCAAAAACACGGCCCAACGGGGTGACGCAAACGGACCGCGGTCCGTTTTTCGGTCCGCCGCGACGCATTCCTGGACAAAATTTGGGCCACCGATGCGTCGGCGCGGACGCGCGGCGGACTGAAAACGCGGCCACGCCTCGTGTCCTCCCCGAGCCCACCTGTCAGCGACAATGCGCGGTCAGCCTCCCCTGGCCCAGTCCTTTTTAATGCCAGGGGATAGGGACGCCAGCTCCCACCCACTCCACTGCCCACTCACCCTCTCCGGCGACCAAACCCTAGCCTCGCCGCAAACCCTAGCCACCTCGCTCGCCGCGATGCCGCTCCGATGGCCGAGGCTCGGCAAGGCCAAGAACGACGGCAAGGCGGGGTCCTCCTCTGGCCGCCGGCGCTTCCGCACTCCCTCCCCGACGCCACCATCTTCTCCGGAGCTGGAGCCGGTCCCCGCCGTCTTCGAGCTCGCGCCGCCGGGCGCCGAGGTGCGCAAACGCGTCTAGGTGCACAAGGAGGATTGCCAGTGGTACTGGGACCACGCAACCCCACTGCCGTGGCCAGATGTCAAGCTCCCCGAGCATTGGCACCTGAACCGCAGCGGATCCCGGTGCCTCCGATTCCGACCAACAAGCGGGCACGAGATCTGGAGGTTGAGCGCCGCCGCCGCCGCCTCCCGGCCGAGCTCCGCAACGATCCCGCCTACGCGGCGAGGTCCAGCAACTGGGCGGAGTGGTTCCGCGATGAGCATGACCTGCGGCGGCAGGCCCTCTATACGCGGGCTCTGATACGTCTCCAACATATCTATAATTTCTGATGTTTCATGCTTGTTTTATGTATCATTGTCACATGTTTTATATGCATTATATATCATTATTATACATTTTCTGGGACTAACCTATTAACAAGATGCCACAGTGCCAGTTCCTGTTTTCTGCTGTTTTTGGTTCCAGAAAAGCTGTTCGGGCAATATTCTCGGAATTCGACGAAACAAAAGCCAAACCTCCTATTTTTCCGAGGGACACACGGAGCCAGAAGGGCAAGCCAGGGGGAGGCCCACGACCTCCAAACCACCTCTTGGGGCGGCTGGGCCCACAGGCGCGCCGGGAGGTGAGGAGGTAGCCCAGGACCTCCACCGACGTTGCCCCTTCGCCTATTTAGTCACCCCGACGCGAAAACCCTAAAGATATATCTAATACTCCAGAAAACTTCCGCAGCGCCGCCGCCATCACGAGACCTCATTTCGGGGGTCAGAAGTTCCTGTTCTGGCACCCTGCCGGGACGGGGATTGACCCCGGAGTCATCTCCATCGACACCACCGCCATCTTCATCGCCGCTGCTGACTCCCATGATGAGGAGGGAGTAGTTCTCCCCCGAGGCTGAGGGCTCTACCGGTAGCTATGTGGTTCATCTCTCTCTCCCATGATGTGATCTTTATGTGATCATGAGCTTTGTAATCTAGTTGAATAAGTAGATGTTACTCTTTATCTATTATGCACTCTATAGGTTACTTTAATAAGAACTCCGGTACTCTCCATGGTGTAAAGGTGATAGTGTGTGCACCGTGTGTGATTCCTTTATGACGTTGTGGCGCTTGTTTACTCCGGCTTGAGGTGTGCTTTTGTAGCCCTACACAATGAATGGTGTTTGTTATCCAACAAGAGAGTGTTTAAGAGTAGCTTTTATTTATTTATTCAGTTATGAGATCATTGTTGAGAGTGTCCACTAGTGAAAGTATGATCCCTAGGCCTTGTTTCTAAGCATTGAAACACCGTTTACAACAAGTTCTGCTACATGTTTGCTTGCTGCCATCTTTATTTCAGATTGCAGTTACTACTTATAATCATCCATATTACTTGTATTTCACTATCTCTTCGCCGAACTAGTGCACCTATACATCTGACAAGTGTATTGGGTGTGTTGGGGACACAAGAGACTTCTTGTATCTTAATTGCAGGGTTGCTTGAGAGGAATATCTTTGACCTCTACCTCCCTGAGTTCGATAAACCTTGGGTGATTCACTTAAGGGAAACTTGCTGCTGTTCTACAAACCTCTGCTCTTGGAGGCCCAACACTGTCTACAAGAATAGAAGCGTGCGTAGACATCAAGCTATTTTCTGGCGCCGTTGCCGGGGAGGTAAGCGTTGGAAGGTATCTCCTTTAGATTCTGCAATTATTTCTTTTTGTTTCTTGTTTTTATTTTCACTAGTTAGGCTTAATGGAAAACAACAAAAAATTAGAGATCTCTATGAACTTTATATGGAATTAGGACATGATGCTTTTGAAGAGAAAATTAAAAAACCTATGGAGCTTGTTTGCATAATAGTGGTAGTAATGTTATTAGTATAAATTCTTTGGACACCATTATTGCTAAGGCTGTGGAAAAGCCTAAGCTTGGGGAAGCTAGTTTATATGAAAATAATCTTTTTTGCTCCTCAGCTATGGAGGAATTATTTTGCCTTGATAATGCTTTGTCTCCAATATGTGATAATTCTAATGATGTTTGTGATATTCCAAATCCACCTGTTGAAAGTATTTCTTTTAAAATACCTATGAAAATTGTTGAAAGGGTTATGAATGATCAGTATGCAGGGGATGGATCAATCCATCCAAGTGCTCACTTGTCGAAACTTACAGAACTTTGTGAGTTATTTAAGGTTGCAGGTTTATCAAGAGAAAATGTCATGAGGAAACTATTTCCATTGTCACTTAAGGACAAAGCAAAGGAATGGTATAGGCTGCTGGATGAACAACCTTCGAATTGGAAACAGCTTGAATCTCTCTTTTACTCTAAATTTTATCCTCTTCATGAAGTGCATCTAGATAGGAATTACATTTATAATTTTTACCCTCATGATGGAGAAAGCATTGCTCAAGCTTGGGGAAGGCTGAAAACATTAATACTCAAATGTCCTAACCATGAGCTTTCTGAGGAAATAATTGTTACTAATTTTTATGCAAGGCTTTCAGGTCATTACAAGGATTATGTAGATGCATGTTCACATGGTTCTTTCACAAGCAAGAAGGTTGAAGCTAGATGGGATCTTCTTGAAAGAATTCAAAACAATGCTGAGGATTGGGAGAATGACAAAGGTAAAGAATCAGGTATAAACTATGAATATGATTGCATTAAGTCTTTCGTTGAAACTGCTAGTTTTCAAAGCTTAGTGCTAAATATGGTCTTGATTCTCAAATTATTGTTGATTGTTTTAGAACCTTTGCTTCTCATATTAATGTTCCTAAAGAAAATTGGGACGTGTATCATGAACCTTTCAAAGACACTTGCATGGAAAATGAAATTGTTGTTAATGATTGCAATAAACATGCTCAAACTTCTGAAAATACTATTTCTTATAAGCATGTTAATTTTTGTGGAATGCATAGACCTTGTGGAATTAATCAAATCGAAGATGAATATTGTATCCATCATAGGAATGAAAAAACTAGAACATGGTACAAGGCTCTAAGAGATCTTGGTGAAAAAGTTTGTGACCTCCATCCTTTTATTTGTGAACTTTGCTATGAAGTGGGTCATTTTAATTTTCAATGTTCAGGTCATGATAATAGCCTTTCGAATCCAATTACTGCAAATTTGTATTGTGATAACATGATCACTCCTAATCAACATGATGAACTTACATTATTTTTGGGGTGTGAAGAGTTATCAAGAAAAACTTCCTTGTTAGATATGAGTGATCTTGATATGAATAGTGTGTTGCATGGATGTTATCTCTATTGTGTTAATAATTGCCATGCTAACACCTACATACAAAATATTATAAAGGATGAGACTTTACCAAAGTATGACAGGACTAATATGTGTTTTGTTCTCATTAATGAAAGAGAGGAGTCCCCCAAGTTTCTTCCATTGTCTCTAATACTAAACCAGGTTATGTGGAGGAGCTTCCTTTCAAACCTCTCCCTCCTAAAGATAAAAAGAAGAGGGGAAAGAAGAAGAAGAAGAGGAGTAAAAGGAGAGAGGAAACGGTATCTTCTCCCAAACTTGTTGCTCCTGTTACAATTGATACTTATAATTCTGAATTCGATGATTCTGAACTTGATGATGAACCTATGCCTGTTACTTATATTAGTGATCATGATTGGGAAAATGAAACTACTTTTGATATTGAAAATCTTTGGGGTACCAATTCTGAAAATGATGATATTAATGATTGCCATACTATTAGTACTATCCATGTTTCTTCCAATGATGATATGAAAAGCTCTAAGCTTGGGGATGAGGTGTTTGAAAATCCTTTTGCTATTGCTGATTATATGCTTGATACATCTCTTCTATTAAAAATAATGATATGTTTACGAATGAACACAGTTTGGAAGATGACTATTCTATTGCTTATGATGATACTATGCCTCCAGTCTTTGATAATTATTATAAAGAATACTATGACATAGGTTATAATTACAGTCATCCTCATGAAACTTGTCATAGTTATGGAGAGATTACCCAAAACCATCCCTTTAATATACAACTTGTCTATCATGTTCGAGTTCTTTATGATGATCCTGCCCCCATTGTTATTAATGAGAAGAACTTTCTTATGTGGAAAATAAAGATACTTTTGTGCATATGGATCATGGTAAGAATGTTTCATGTGATGGTTATATTGTGGATTTTATCAATGATGCTACTGAAAGTTTTTATGAGAGGGGAGACATGGATTCATATATCACAATAATTCAATCTCCTCTCTTTTTGTTGAAATTTTTGAAGTTGCACTTGTTTTGTCTTTCTATGCTATAGCTTCATGCATCAATAATTTGTTTTCTTACAAGATTCCTTTGCATAGGAAGTGGGTTAGACTTAAATGTGTTTGGTATTTGCTTTTTGATGCTCTCTATATTCAACTCTTATACATATGAGAGCATTATCAAAATCACTATGCCTAGCTAAAAGGCTTTAAAGAAAAGCGCTTATGGGAGACAACCCATGTTTTTATTTCTGTTATTTTTGTTTTTTTGAGTCAAGGAGTTTGTTACTTCTGTAGCAACTCCTTTGTATCTTTATTTTATGCATTGTTGTGCCAAGTAAAGTTCTATATTGAAAGTTGATGCAAGATTTGGATTTCTGCGCAGTAACAGATTTTTAGCTGTCACGAATTTGAGCTTTTCTCCTGTAGAAAATTGAAAAATTCTGTAAAAAATCACGCATCTTCCTCAGATATGTACGCAACTTTCATTAAACTGGACCTGTTCCATCTGAGCAACTTAAGTGCCTCGAAAAAATTCGTCTTCACAGACTGTTCTGTTTTTGACAGATTCTGCCTTTTGTTTTGCATTCGCTCTTTTACGATGTTTGTGGATTTCTTTGCTCCACAAAGCATTGGTGGCTGTAGCTAATGTCCAGAAGCTTTGGGATTGATTGTATCATTACAGAATATGAGAATTTTTGATTATGCACTAACCCTCTAATGAGAACTGTCTTGAGTTTGGTGTGAAGGAAGTTTTCAAGGATCAAGCGAGAAGGGTGATATTATGTGATCAAGAAGAGTGAAAAGCCTAAGCTTGGGGATGCCCCCGTGGTTCATCCCAACATATTCAGAGAGACTCAAGCGTCTAAGCTTGGGGATGCCCAAGGCATCCCCTTCTTCATCAACAACTTATCAGGTCATCTCTAGTGAAACTATATTTTAATTCTTTCACATCTTATGCGCTTTACTTGGAGCGTCTGTGTGTTTTTTTTTGTTTTTGTTTGAATAAATTCGGATCCTAGCAATCCTTGTGTGGGAGAGAGACACGCTCCGCTTTTTCATGTGAATACTCATGTTCTTCACTTATATTTGTTGAGTATTCTTAACTAGCTACTGCAGTGCTTTTAGCTCCTGTTTTTCATGCATCTCTTCGAGCTGTTAGCACTTGTTTATAAATACTCTCTTGCTGCATTATATTATCATTTGGAGAGTTTATGTTTAAATAAATTGATTGGTGTTTGTTTGGAAGAAAGAAAATGCTACATGTAGTAGTTGGTATTGGAAAAGACATATGCATTCTTGTAGATCATTGTCTTGTTTGATTTGATACTTTGCAATTGTTTTGAGCTCTCAAGTAGATCATGTTTAAGCTCTTGCATCATGTAGTTAAAGCCTAGTAGTGGAGAACTACCGTAGAGCTTGTTGAGACTTGGGATGCATATTTGTTCTCTCTAAGGTCTAGATATTTTCTGGTAAAATGTTTGAGCAACAAGGAAGACAGTGTAGAGTCTTATAATACTTGCAATATGTTTTTATGTGATTCTTGCTGTACCGGTTTATACTTGTGTTTGCTTCAAACAACCTTGCTAGCCTAAACTCTGTACTGAGAGGGAATGCTTCTCGTGCATCCAAAACTTGAGCCAAAACCCATGCCATTTGTGTCCACCATACCTACCTACTATGTGGTATTTCCTGCCATTCCAAGTAAATATTTCATGTGCTACCTTTAAACTATTCAAAACTTTATTACTCCTTATTTGTGTCAATGTTTTATAGCTCATGAGGAAGTATGTGGTGTTTTATCTTTCAATCTTGTCATTTACTTCTGACAGACTTTCACCAATGGACTAGTGGCATATACATCCGCTTATCCAATAATTTGCAAAAAGAGCTGGCAACGGGGTGCCCAGCCCCAATTAATTACAACTTTCATTAATAATTCTCTTCACATGTTTTGCCCTGATTTATCAGTAAGCAACTTAATTTGCAAATAGACACTCCTCCATGGTATGTGAATGTTGGAAGGCACCCGAGGATTCGGTTAGCCATGGCTTGTGTAAGCAAAAGGTTGGGAGGAGTGTCATCTATAAAGAAACTAAAATACATGTGTAAACAAAAGAGAAGAGGGATGATCTACCTTGCTGGTAGAGATAACGTCCTTCATGGGAGCCGCTCTTGAAAGTCTGGTTGACAAGGGGGTTAGAGTGCCCACTACCATTCGTTGACAACAACAAACACCTCTCAAATACTTATTTTGTGCTCTCTATATGCTTTCGAAAACTTAAAAAGCTCTAGCACATGATTTAATCCCTGCTTCCCTCTGCGAAGGGCCTATCTTTTACTTTATGTTGAGTCAGTTTACCTACTCCTTTCTATCTTAGAAGCAAACACTTGTGTCAACTTTGTGTGCATTGATTCTTACATGTTTACTTATTGCACTTGTTATATTGCTTTATGTTGACAACTATCCATGAGATATACATGTTACAAGTTGAAAGCAAATGCTGAAACTTAATCATCCTTTGTGTTGCTTCAATGCCTTTTACTTTGAATCTATTGCTTTATGAGTTACCTCTTATGCAAAACTTTTTGATGCTTGTCTTGAAAGTACTATTCATGAAAAGTTTTTGCTTATATGATTCATTGTTTACTCTTTATCTATTTGTTAGCAAACTATAGATCATTGCTTTGAGTCACTTCATTCATGACATGAGCCTTGCAATATATTGATCATTGTGTGAAAGCATGTCTCCTCAGAAATTATTTGTTGTTATCGTTTTACCTACTCGAGGACGAGTAGAACTAAGCTTGGGATGCTTGATACGTCTCCAACGTATCTATAATTTCTGATGTTTCATGCTTGTTTTATGTATCATTGTCACATGTTTTATATGCATTATATATCATTATTATACATTTTCTGGGACTAACCTATTAACAAGATGCCACATGCCAGTTCCTGTTTTCTGCTGTTTTTGGTTCCAGAAAAGCTGTTCGGGCAATATTCTCGGAATTCGACGAAACAAAAGCCAAACCTCCTATTTTTCCGAGGGACACACGGAGCCAGAAGGGCAAGCCAGGGGGAGGCCCACGGCCTCCAAACCACCTCTTGGGGCGGCTGGGCCCACAGGCGCGCCGGGAGGTGAGGAGGAAGCCCAGGACCTCCACCGACGTTGCCCCTTCGCCTATTTAGTCACCCCGACGCGAAAACCCTAAAGATATATCTAATACTCCAGAAAGACTTCCGCAGCGCCGCCGCCATCACGAGACCTCGTTTCGGGGGTCAGAAGTTCCTGTTCTGGCACCCTGCCGGGACGGGGATTGACCCCCGGAGTCATCTCCATCGACACCACCGCCATCTTCATCACCGCTGCTGACTCCCATGATGAGGAGGGAGTAGTTCTCCCCCGAGGCTGAGGGCTCTACCGGTAGCTATGTGGTTCATCTCTCTCTCCCATGGTGTGATCTTTATGTGATCATGAGCTTTGTAATCTAGTTGAATAAGTAGATGTTACTCTTTATCTATTATGCACTCTATAGGTTACTTTAATAAGAACTCCGGTACTCTCCATGGTGTAAAGGTGACAGTGTGTGCACCGTGTGTGATTCCTTTATGATGTTGTGGCGCTTGTTTACTCCGGCTTGAGGTGTGCTTTTGTAGCCCTACACAATGAATGGTGTTTGTTATCCAACAAGAGAGTGTTTAAGAGTAGCTTTTATTTATTTATTCAGTTATGAGATCATTGTTGAGAGTGTCCACTAGTGAAAGTATGATCCCTAGGCCTTGTTTCTAAGCACTGAAACACCGTTTACAACAAGTTCTGCTATATGTTTGCTTGCTGCCATCTTTATTTCAGATTGCAGTTACTACTTATAATCATCCATATTACTTGTATTTCACTATCTCTTCGCCGAACTAGTGCACCTATACATCTGACAAGTGTATTGGGTGTGTTGGGGACACAAGAGACTTCTTGTATCTTAATTGCAGGGTTGCTTGAGAGGAATATCTTTGACCTCTACCTCCCTGAGTTCGATAAACCTTGGGTGATTCACTTAAGGGAAACTTGCTGCTGTTCTACAAACCTCTGCTCTTGGAGGCCCAACACTGTCTACAAGAATAGAAGCGTGCGTGGACATCAGGCTCAGACGCCCCCATCTGGGCGTTGGTCACCGCCACCGCACACACGGCGGCGGGACGCACCACCAGTGACGCGCGCGCTGCGGATTGGTTCTGCGCCGCCACCGCCGCCGCAGGAAGTGAAGATGGAGGTGGATCCCGAGTACGCCGAGCTCAAGGCCACGAAGGAGGCCTCGCGCAAGCAGATGGCCGAGGACGAGGCCAAGCGCTGGGCCATTGTCCTCGCCGACGTCGCCCGGGAGCAGGAGGCGGCCCTGCAGGCGCAACAGGCAGCGGTCCTGGAGGAACCACAGCCATGGTGGCAGGCCATGGACGTGGACCTGCCACCGGCGCCTCCGCTACCAGAAGGCCTGCTAGGGCAGCGCTGGGTCTTCAATGGCGGCGACTGGGAGGTCCCAGCGCAGGCGCAGGAGCAGGTGCAGGAGGAGCCGCCCACGCCGCCGGCCGTCGTCCCACCGCGAGGCGGACCACCAGCGCACATCTGGAAGCAGCCGGACTACGTCATCCTCGGTGGGGATGACGAAGAGGAGTAGAAGCCCGCGAAGGGCAAATATTCTAATTTTTATATATTTTTGTTTAAAAAATATTACTTCCTCCGTTCCAAAATAAGTGTCTCAAAGTTGTACAAAAGTGAATGTATATATACTTGTTTCATGTCTAGATACATCCACTTTTTGACAAATCTAAGAAAGTTATTTTGGAACGAAGGGAGTATGTAAAAATGCCGTTTGTGGCACATCCCTATATATGCATGAAAAAGGCCCATATATGGCTGTTTAGCTAAAAATAAAATTGCGGGCGGACTCAATGCGTCGGGCCGTTGGGCGCACTGCCACCAACGGCGGGCATGGACGGACTGGGTCTGTCCGTTTGCCGACGCAAACGGATAAAACGCAGACCAAACACGCGTCAATTTGCGTCGGTCCGTTGGAGTCATCCTGAGGCACGCTCTGCCTTTGGTTCGAGCAAGGCACTGCATCTCAGTCCGTCTAGCTCACGGGGTTAAGAAAGAACAAACTAAAGATTTCAAAAAGAAATAAAAACTAAACGTCAAAAAAGTAAAATAAACTAGAGACGCCCAAAAACTGCAGGCCCACGTGACATGCTCTTATCAGCGTATAGGCACATAGCCTTCACGTGCATGTGCGGCCGGTGGGGTCCCGGTCCACGAAAGTCTTTGCTTCCCCTGTCGCCACTTCCCACGGGCTGGTCTTAAATCCGTCCCATAAATTTTGCCATCACAACCCATGTGCACGCCCAAACCGCCTTCACGCCAGCACGCAGATCCCACCGCTTCCGTTTCCCATTCCCCACCGACTCGTCGTCCCTAAGCCCCCGATCCATCCGTCCATGGCGAAACACATCCTCCTGCTCGCCCTCCTCGCCGCCACCCTCGCCGGCGCCGCCGCCGTTGGCGGCCGCGGCCCACTGGTCGGCGGGTGGAGCCCCATCGCGGACGTGACGGACCCGCACATCCAGGAGCTCGGCGGGTGGGCGGTGGCGCAGCACCGAAGGCTGACGAGCGACAGGCTGCAGTTCCGCCGGGTGACCCGCGGCGAGCAGCAGGTGGTCTCCGGGATGAACTACCGCCTCTTCGTCGACGCGGTGGACGGCGCCGGGAGCAGCGCGCCGTACGTCGCAGAGGTGTATGAGCAGTCCTGGACCCGCACCCGCAATCTCACCTCCTTCGAGCCGGCGGCCAACTACTGACTAATCCGTCCCCGCCGCGCGTGGATCTCTGCGGCTAGCGAACACATGATCTCCGCTGGTTAATCTCATCCCTGGCCTCGTCCTTAATTTGGTAGTACTACAAATAAATGAGCGCTTTACTCTGAGTTGTGTGGTTTGATCGATCGCTAGCCGCAGTTCATCCTGACTACTCCTATACTACTGTTTGCTAGTACTATGGTACTGAATAGTGAATATTACTGGTAAATAAAATTGTGAGTACTCTCAGTTTGATGTAATGGACGGTTCATATGTGTGCGTCCATTGTTATGCTTTGATTTCTAGGGTAGACGAGTTGATTCACTCCTCACTTGCACGGCTGCTTTGCTTGCGGCGATGCTTATCCGAAAAGTCGTGAAAAACATCTGCTCCTGGAGGCTTGTGTAAACCACTTGCAGCTGCCGACATCTTACGTGGATAAAATATCAGTTTTAGAGGATGTCTGTATTTCTGTTACTGTCGGTTCACGGGAGGGCAAGTCTTTATCAATAGCTCCTCAAGGGGAAATCTGTTTCGGCTCTTGTGTTGATGTACCCATTATTTAAAGTCGCATTTTCAAATGTCAAAAACTTTAAACAAAATTTTTGGGTGTACATACAGCTCGGCTGCAAAAAAAAAAAAAAAAATTGGGCAGCCGCACGTGTTCCCTAATTTTTTTGTTTGTCTGGAAACTCTAAAATCAGTTTTGGGGGGCAACTTCCCTATTTGAAGTGATCTGTTGGAGATGCTCTAATAGTTAATCATGGGCTTTACTAGCACATACAATTTGCTAATAGTCAAAATCAACTTAGTTTATATGTTGTTTAAAAAAACTTAAGTTTGCATGTTACCTGTAAAAATAGACTTACAGATATGGCGCCTCAAATGAAGTACTGGCAAAATCTAAAATGTAGATGTGAAGACAAACACGAAACTTTTTAGTACTACCTTCGATCCATATTAGTGGGCACAACTTTGTCTAGATACACATGTATCTAGTCTAAATACTTAACTAGATACATATGAATTTAGACAAAGCTATACCCACTAATATGGATCGGAGGGAGTACAATATTCGCTCGCAAGTTAAGTAGAAACAATAAGAGTCGCCGAAATTCCTCCCAGTCTTGTCGCCCGCCTCGTCTTGGTCGCCCCACAGACAATACTATTGGCCATATCTTCTGCCTGAATCAGTGGTCACAGTACACCACCATTGAGGCATTGACTGGAAAGAATCATGGTATTGTGCAGTTTGATTCGCCGATACGTTCTCTTCGAACAACGGTCAGATTCATCTACGATTAATAAAGTGTTTGGCATCGTGCTCTTGGACCGTAGTTGGATGCATACATCTATAGCTACAAGTGGTGAAGAACTTCGCCTAGCTAAAACCATCCAATATATTAACAAATATTTCCTATTTCAAGAAATAGATATAATTTCAAACATTTACTTACTGTACATGTGTTGAGAAAATTTACTTCAATGTTTTTTAATAGAAAATTAGTATTAATGGATCCAAAAAATATAAGTCATATTTTTTCTTTTCTTACGTCAAACTTGTTTGTAGAGAAAACTAACCTCTACAACCCTTAGTTTAATATCAACAGATATATAATGATGTTTTATAGTGTATTTGGCCATGTAGATGTTATTATTTTCTTATGTAAGCTTAGTAAAACTTATCATAAGACTTACACGTTTGACTTGAGACAAAACTAACATGACTTGCATTCAATAATGAAGGAGTAATGAATAGGACAAGCCTCGGGCCGGACCGGGTTTCGGGTCAGGCTTGTTAAAGCCCGACCTGCAAAAGCCAAGCCTGAGTCCGGCCTAGGCTGTGACGGTAAAAAATGCCTATTTCGTATTAACAATATTAAATATATCATTTTTGGAGTATATTAATACCTATTTTCTTTAAAATGTTAAAAATCACCAATTTTGGGGCTTTTTTGGGATTCTGAATCGGGCTTTGAGCACAAAAGTGAAGCGCGAGCCCGATTCGATGCAGGGCCGGCTTTGGCCTAGGACGAGAGGTGCGACGGCACGGGGCCCAGCCAAACTTGGGGCCTATAACTGATATGTATGTACATAGAAGACATTAATAGAAAAGGCGAGAGTCCCATTGATTTAGGGCCCGTTGATAGAGTTCGCACATGGGTCCTAAAATGCTAGAGTCGGCCCTGACCCGACGTCGGGCTTTTGGTTCGGGCTTTCCGGGCCAGGCTGCCCATGTGCCTATAGGTTTACTTGCAACAATCCAATCTTCGCAAAGAGATTGTTAGATGAAGGACATATCATGTTGCTATAAATACCATTGACATGGGTAATCTATTCCCACTTCAAACAAGTTGTCTCCAATGACCTGACTTGGTTGTGGCGATACCCCTCTCCTTTCGTCGTTATCATCGTCAAGGTGTCTCGTGGAGAGTTTAGTGACACCACACTTTTTGGTGGGCGAGGCCCGCTTACTCGAGCGAGAAATCTGCACATCGAGGAACTTTATGGTTCACTTACAACTCCCAAAATTACGTAGATTCTAACTTCACTCATGTAAACTTTCAAGAATCAACTTTGGGAGGACTCCCAAAGTTAACTTTTATGTCCACACGATTGAAGTTACAACTCCTAACACTCAAACTTTCAACTTCAAACTTCCTACTAGGCGTGTAATAGCTTTTGGAACAAATCATACCCTATGTGGAATTTGGTGTTAAAGGCCATCAATCTATGGAACTAATGTATTTACAAGTTTAATACACATGTATTAGTCTTTGTCGTACGTGTGAAAGGCGAGGTGAATGGTTTAACCTACTTAAAAGAACTAATCAAGGGGATGTTGAGGATGACGTCTTAATATTTTACCGTCTCTGAGCCGTAGGAAGCCGTACTATAAAGAGGAGATTAACGTTGCAAAAGTTGGGTAACAACTTTCCTAAACACTGCACCCACTTTCCCCTACACCACATGCATCTCCACATCTCATTTTCAACATCTTTCGATTGGTTATGGCATGAGCATTAACTTGCCACACTCGATAATTCGATATAACTAACTAAATGGATCGATCGGCTTCATATAGATTATTTAGTTTGTTTGAACCATGTCCATTGGACATCAGAGATATGTTTTCCTTACAACAATATTCGTATAAGAATATGAAATGATAATCAAGTTCTTGAAAAGAATAACACCACCTTTTTTTCTGCATCCCTCAGCGACGCGTTGTCATCAAAACTCGTTGCCGCCATCGGACAAACTTGAGTGAAATGCATCTACCGTTCTTGAAGTTGTTGGCCATGTCCAAAACAGCCCTCAAACTCAGGATCTGCCACAGTACAATCCTGAAAGTTGCTTCGCATGCCAATCTATGGTCCTAAATACGAATGGCTAGCGTATAGCGCTGACGTGGCAATAGAGCAGGCTCAGTGCGGTCCTTGAAATTACCGACAATGTCCAAAATGGTCATGAACCTCGGGATTTCCATTTTTTGAAACAATGCAATTTATTTTTTACATATAAACCATGTTTGATCACCAAGGCGAAAAAGGAGTTTCCATGTAGGACGACACACGGACACCGGGTCACGTATTTAACTAATTTGCACATAGATTAAAAGAAGAGATCAAACAAAACAGACCAAGGCGGAAAAAGAGTTTGCATGCAACTCGTACAGCTAACGAAAAAATCTAGATTAAAATGAAATAAAATCAATACTAGCCTTCCATAAGCACTGCAGGTGAGTCCAAAAATAGCTAATTCACGAACAAACTATGAAAAATATCAGTAATCATTCCCCAATATTTGACTTGGTTTCTTGTATACATATTATTCATTCCTATGAAAATTATCGGTAATCATGCACCAATATTATTTTATTAAGATTATGGATCTCAGCATAGTATAATTAAAAAATTCCCAAGTAAAATACATGTAACTTTCATAATCTGATTCCATGGATAAGGTGCAGGATATTTTATGAACTGGATCAACTCTGTAATTACATGCACTGTTCCATGATCTGGAGACATGGATCCATAAAAATCACACATAAACAAGTCAGAAGATTATTTGTTACACCGTTAAAAAGATAGGAAACGAAGTGTAGAGCTTCATCATTTCGAACTCCACATGGACCCATGAAATACAACCTGGATAAATCATAATTCCAAAAAATAAAAATACATCTACGTCAAGGCGGTTTTGACGCTTCGATAATCAAAGGAATGACCAAATGCTGGGAAAATCGAGAGCCACATGACATGTTACTGACACACATGAAGATCTCAACACACCATGATCACTGGAGTCACGGAAAGACTCTCGGGTAATAGGAAACACCATCAATTTACATGCAATAATTTCCCACATCCTCAAATTATTATTTAGTAATCATAAACCTATATTTTATTGGATTTGATATCTATTCATATTATTCGTTGCTATTAAATTCTGCAAGAAAAATAATTGATGCGGTTAGGAACAACTATTCGTGTGTTCAAGTGATAATGCAAATAGCATTATGGATGGTTTTAAAAAAATGGACATTCTGAGTTTTAGGACTGTTTTGAACATCGCCTGTAACTTCTAGGACCGCTGTGAGGCCGCTTTTTTGCCAAGTCATCGCTATACGCTGGCCATTCGTATTTAGGACCGTAGATGGACATGCAGAGCAATTTTAAGGACTGTACTAAGCCAAATCTCGAGTTTGAGGACTGTTTTGGACGTGACCGACAACTTCGAGGACCGTAGATGCATTTCACTCGACAAACTTCCTTAAACACACAAGCGGAGAACACTGACCGAGCATCCGAGGGAGGAAGAGGTGGCGCTGATGTGGGCAAACGGCGGAGGAGGTATACGACTACCTAGGGGTTAGGAGGCCAGTACGGCGGGCAATCGAGCTGCGGGGAAGAGGACAGTCCGGGAGTGTCGTGTTCATGTGTCCTGGAGAGAGAGGGAGAGGAAGAAGAGAGGGGAAAAGGTTGGGGGCTGACAGATGGGTCCCACGTCCACCTCAGCTACTCCTCCACGTGGGATGCCAACTAGGCCCTTATAAATAGGCCCTACCGGTCAATGTTGCTGTGAAAGTGCATTTATGTGAGATTTAGAGCTATCTTGTCGTTAGTCCCAGAGCCGGTAGATTTTTAAAAAAATCACCAAGATCGGTACTTATCCCTAAAGTCAGCCCAATTGTGGTAGTTTTTTTTTTTTTAATTTACTCCCGCTGTTTCGAACAAATCCCACATTCCACCGCTTCCGTTTCCCATTCCCCACCGACTCGCCGTCTCCAAGCCCCCGCCTGATCCGTCCATGGCGAAACCCCTCCTCCTGCTCGCCCTCCTCGCCGTCGCCGCCGCCCTGGGCGGCCGCGGCCCGATGGACGGCGGGTGGAGCCCCATCCCGGATATGAAGGACCCGTACATCCAGGAGCTCGGCGGGTGGGCGGTGGCGCAGCACCGGAGGCTGGCGAGCGACAGGCTGCGGTTCCGCCGGGTGACCCGCGGCGAGCAACAGGTGGTATCCGGGATGAACTACCGCCTCTTCGTGGACGTGGTGGACGGCGCCGGGAGCAGCGCGCTGTACGTGGCGGTGGTGTACGAGCAGCTCTGGACCAGCACCGCAACCTCACCTCCTTCGAGCCGGCGGCCAACTACTGATGCTGATCCGTCCCCGGCGCGCGTGGATCTCTAGCCAACGCATGCTCTCCGCGGGTAATAAATGAGCGTTTCACTCTGAGTTGTGTGGTTTGATCGATCGTGTCGCGCAGTTCATCCTGACTACTATACAGTTGCTACTACTATGGAACTGAATATTACTGATAAATAAAAGTGTGAGTACTCTCAGTTTTGATGTAATTGACGGTTCATCTGTGTGCGTCCATTGTTAATTGTTACTTGATTTCGACGGGACACGAGTTGTTTCACTTCTGCTTTGCTTTGCTTGCGGAGATGCTTGATTTCGACGGGACACGAGTTGTTTCACTGCTGCTTTGCTTGCGACGATGCTTATCCGAAAAGTCGTGAAAACCCCGTGAGGATCTGCTCCTGGAGACTTGTGTAAGCACTTGCAGCTGCCGACATCTTACGTGGATAAAATATCAGTTTCTGAGAATGTGTGAATTTCTGTTACTGTCGGTTCACGCGAGTGCAATTCTTTATCAGTGAGCTTCTCAGGGGGAAATCTGTTTCGGGGTCTTAGGTGTTGATGCAACCATTACTTAAAAATCATCATTTTGAAATGTCAAAAACTTCTAAACAAAAAATTCGGGTGTACATACAGCGCGGCTGCAATTTTCTTTTGGGCAGGCCCACGTGTGCCCCAAATTTGCAGCAGTTGGGATCAATACCTTGGGCGGCCCAAAAAGTTTAGGGCACGCAATAGGGTTTGGGCTGGAGCACTGTTTTTTTTTTTTGTGCCTAAAAGCTCTAAAAGTCAGTTTTGGGGGCCAAGTGTCCTATATTTTAAGTCATCTATTGGAGGTGCTCTAATAGTTAATCATGGACTTTACTAGCACATACAATTTGCTAATAGTCAAAATCAAATTAGTTTATATGTTGTTTTAAAAAACATAGTTTACATGTTACCTGTAAAAAAGACTTACAGATATGGCGGCTCAAATGAAAGTACTGATAAAATCCAAAATGTAGACGTGCTCACGAAGACAAACAAGAAACATTTTAGTACAATATCCGCTCGCAAGTTACGTGAAACAACAAGAGTAGCTGAAATTCATCCATGTCAGTTTGTCACCCCGCCTCGTCCTTGTCGCCCCATGGACAATACTATTGACCGTATCTTCTGGCTTAATCACTGGTCATTTTTTTTTTTTGAAATTTTCACCACTATATTAGGTCAGCAAGCCGCCTCATTAAAACCCTGCCAGTCCCTTTCGGTACCCTGGTTAGGGAAAGAGTGCGTCTGAAACTTGCCGCCTTAACCAAACGCAGATACATCGTTTATTACATCGATTTTCACAGACGGAGGGGGATCCCCATCCCAAATAAAAGACCTATCCGAATCAAAACATAATCTAGCTAAATTATGTGCAACCTTGTTTGCTTCTCTAGGACAATGGATAAAATTAATATTCCCAATGCCTTGAGCCACCTGAAAGCAATCTGCCAGAATCGATGTGTAAGGGCTCCATAGCTGGATCATCCCCGAACAAGCTTGAATTAACTCCAGATTATCTGCCTCCACAACCGCTGGAGTGCAAGCCATAGATTCCAGGAGCTGGCTACCCAACCGCAGCGCCATAGCTTCAGCAGTAGATGAATCAAGAATATGAGTCAAAGGTTCTGCTACGCCCGCGATTGCTTCGCCTTGGTCATTTCTAATTACAGCCGACGCCGCCCCTGTGCCATTTGGGAAAAAACAAGCATCAACATTAACTTTATAAGTACCGAAAGAAGGCTTTTTCCACATTATTTCTTTTGGTTTTGCCGTAGGAGATGCCAGCTTATAATTTGAAGTCAAAGCCTGGATAGAAAAAGCTGATCTCGTCGCCGATGCAATTGATTCCTTTAACAGCTTCTCGTCTTTGCCACCAAATATACCACGCTGCTACGGCAATGGTTTCTTGTAGTCCCAATTGTCCAATAACCGGCGACTTTTTACATGAACTTCTCAGAATTTCTTCTAGTATCACTGACCCCGAACGATCAGTAGTAACCATCCTGTTAATCACATCATCTAATCCCAGAGCTTTCCACACCAGAGAGGCCCGTTTACAAGTGAATATCAGGTGGCGAATATCTTCTGCTCCCTGAGAACAAACCGGGCACTCGGCCGATACTTTAATAGGTCGGCTTAATCACTGGTCATATTACACCACCATTGACTGAAACGAATCCTGGTATTGTGCCGTTTGATTCATCGAGCCGTTCTCTTTGAACAACGGTCAGATTCATCTGCGATTACTAAAATTTCTGCCATCGTGCTCTTGGACCGTAGTTGGACGCATACATTTAGCTACAACAGTGAAGAACTTCGCCTAGCTAAAACCATCCAAAATATGAACAAATATTTCATACTCCCTCTCATCCGTTAAAATCGTCGTAAATAGACAACGTGACACGTACAACCTGTACGTACAACCATCGACAATTTATTTGGATCGGAGGGAGTATTTGGAAATAGATATCCTTCAAATAGCTACTTACATGTGTTGAGAAAATTTGCTTCAATGTTTTTAATAGCAAATTAGTATTAATTGAACCATAAAAATATGTCATATTTGTTTTGTCTTACGTCAAACTTGTGTTATAGAGAAACTTAACCTCTACAACCCTCAATCAATATCAGCAGATATGTCATGATGTATTTATACCGAATATGGGGTTTGGCAATCGCTACTTAAAAGAAAATACATTGGCATGAAGGCGGTATCACAGGTATATTGGAAACCTGGTGATTCTCAGTTCTGGGCCAGTCTGATGGCGGCTAAGAAACATTTCTTCCGCTTCGGAGTATTTAAAATTAAGGATGGATCAGAGATTAGATTCTGGGAGGACAAATGGTTAGGTAATACCACCCTCTGGGATCAATACCCGCCCTATACAATATTGTTTGTCACAAAGGGGATATCATAGCCACGGTTATGCAGTCTTCACCATCCAATGTGACGTTCAGGCGAGATCTAATTGGGCTGAGACTAACGTCTTGGAACGCTTTGTTGGCATGGTTGAATTCAGTTCAACTTACACAAGGACCCGATGAGTTTCGTTGGAATTTATATGGGAATGGAAAATTCTCGGTAGATTCCATGTATAGGGCGCTAGTCCATTCCGATGTACCAGTCGATGATAATAAAAAATATGGCAAATGAAGATTCCGCTAAAACTGAAAGTGTTTACTTGGTATCTTCGTAGGGGTGTAATTTTAAAAAGGATAACTTGTTAAGCGAAACTGGCATGGAAGTACCGAGTGTGTGTTTTGTCCACAACAAGAGACAATAAAGCACTTATTCTTCGAGTGTAGTTTTGCGCGTTCTATTTGGTCATCTAACCATATAGCTTCTAACTTATATCGACACCCAAGTCTGTTGCAAATGTATTTGGCAACTGGCTACATGGGATAGATAAAAAGTTTAGAACTGTTGTTAGGCGGGAGCGATAGCCGTTATATGGTGGCTTTGGCTGTGTAGAAATGACAAGGTTTTCAATGATAAAGATTTTTCTCGTTTGCAGGTACTCTACTCGTGCACAAGTATTCTCCGTTTGTGGTCCACATTACAACCGGCGGGACACCGAGGCCTTTTACGGAGGCATGTACACGACTGGACGAGGTGGCGAGGGATATTTTTATCGACATGGATGTTAGCTTGATCGCCGGATTGGTACTCCATAGGCATTGGCTTTCGTCATAGTCATTGGTGTTTTACTTACACATGTTTGTAATTCGTCTAGTGCTACATTTTATTTCTTTTCGTTCTGTTGGATTGCGGCTGTGTGCATTTTGCAGAGGCCGGGTGTAATGCTTAAAACTCTTTAAGTAATAAAGCCCTTTCTCAAATAAAAATTTATAGTGTATTTGGCGCTATAGATGCTAATATTTTCTTTTCTTTTCAGGGTAAACGACAGTTGTTATGCCATATCAATTAAGAGGGTAAACAATGTCTGATACAAGCTTGAGGAAGAAAACAGTAAAACAAAACTGAAACTGAAACTAAAACATGATTACTCCCAAAGTGCAGGCGCTGCGCATGTCTCCAAATCTTGATCATCTTGTACCCTTTCCTGAAAGGTAGGAGCCTAGTAAATATAGATCGTCCTTGACATGATCCATAACTTGGGACTTAGGTGCGGCAACTTGCTGAAAAACCCTCCAACATCACTCCTTCCAGATATGCCATGCCCCATAAATCGCGACAGGAAGTTCATCTTTTTCAACGAATCAGACAAGAAACGCCTCAGCCGGGGAAAAGAACTTGTGTTGCTGAATCTGCAAGTGCTGACAGCCAGTCCCTTGAGCCAGAAGGTGCGAAATGCTTCTAGAGTATGGGAAATCCAAAATCAAGTGAGAGGTGGTCTCCGCTTCATGGTCACATAAGGAACAACAATCACCGTGATCGATCCCCGAGCTTGGAGGATCAGCAATGAGAATGCATTGTCGAAGCCACAACTACATAATTTTTTTACATTTTGGTTGCGCCTTAGCTTTCCAAAGCTTGTTGTAGTTGATGGCACAGAAAGACCCAAGAAATTGGACGTTGTATGCAGAGAAGGCGTTCAACCTAGAGGAGGCAGTCATGTTCCATGCTATAAAGTCCTCCTCATCTCCCAAGATAAAACCTTATAGCTTGATCCATAATGCAGTGTATTCCTGGAGCTGAACTTCCGAGGATATCCGACGAAATCTAGCCATCCATCTGCCATTTTCTAAAGCGTAGGCCACCGTCAGTTTCTAAGTCGAGTTAGCTTGAACAGATTAGGTGGCATCTCAGTCTAGAAGAGAATACGAAACGAACAATTCAAACTTTAATGCACGTTGGCCTTTCATTTTCAATGCTATTATCGAAAGTTTAGACCTTAGAGAGATTGATCTCTCGGGTAGACAATATACGTGGACAAATAGGAGAGAGGTTCCAACACTTGAGAAGTTGGACCGCTTTCTTATGAGCGTCAATTGGGAACAAAATTTTTCCTTTGGTTGCGGTACATGCTTTGACTCGTACGGGATCAGATCATTCGCCTCTCCTACTTGATACAGGAACCAACCATTCTTGGGTAATAAATCTAGATTTTCGTTTGAGCTATCTTGGTTTAGACACCCGGGTTTTAATGAGTTGATACAGAGAGAATGGACATCCATTAATGTTCGATCGTCTCCGGTCGAAATTTGGCAAAATAAAATTAGACATCTTCGTCAATATCTTAGGGTTGGGCAAACAATATTAGTGGTGAGTAATAAAAATTAAAGGATAAATTGCATTTACTAATTGATGAATTAGACTTAAAGGCAGAAACTACTCCTTTATCTGAAGCTGAAAGGGCTGCAAAAAAAGAGGCAGATGATTGCCTTGCTAGGGCGAGAAGAGATGAAGAGACAAAATGGGCACAACGTGCTAAGGTAAAACATGTCCAGGAAGGGGGTAACAATACAAAATATTTTCATCTCATTGCTAATGGAAAGCATTGGAAAAAAGGATTTTCTAACTTGAACAAGATGAGGGGACGATTGTAGGAGAGAATAATTTGAAGGTATTCATCTTATAATATTATAAAAAATTGTTTGGAGCGCCGGCCCCAAGTTGTTTCTCTTTGGTTGAAAATCAAAATGAGGATTTGCCTCAGATTTCGGCTGAAGAGAACAATATTTTAGTTTCTGATTTTACTGAGAAAGAGGTTTTTGATGCTATTTCTTAAATGGAACACAATAAAGCTCCTAGACCAGATGGGTTCCCAACTAAGTTTTATCAACGGTTCTGGGATATGATTAAAATAGATTTGATGACTATGTTTAATCAACTCCGGAATGGGAATTTACCTCTTTATAAGTTGAACTTTGGGGTGATAACTTTGCTACCTAAAAAAGAGGATGCGAGTAGAATCGAACAATATAGGCCAATTTGTTTATTGAATGTGAGTTTAAGATTTTTACTAAGGTTGGCACGAACAAAGTATCATCTATAGCGCATAAGGTGATTCGTCCATCACAATCTGCTTTCTTGGCGGGAAGAAACATTTTAGAGGGAGTGGTTGTCTTACACGAAACCACTCATGAAATTCAACGAAAGAAAATGGATGGTGTTTGATACGTCTCAAACGTATCTATAATTTCTGATGTTCCATGTTGATATTATACCAATTGTTACATGTTTTATATACACTTCATAGCATTTTTATGCATTTTCCGGGACTAACCTATTAACAAGATGCCACAGTGCCAGTTCCTGTTTTCTGCTGTTTTTGTATTCCAGAAAAGCTAGTCTGGAAATATTCTCGGAATTGGACGAAACTTGGACATAACCTCCTATTTTTCCAACATGTACATGGAGTCCAAAGGAGAGACGGAGGGGAGCCACGAGCCAGCCACACCATGGGGCGCGCGGGCCCCCAACCGCGCCGTGGGGTGGTGTGGGCCCCACGGGCGTCTCCAGCCGCCGCCCTTTCGCCTATATAATCTTCCTGACGCGAAAACCCTAAAGACCCGAGCCATTATCCACGAAAAGTTCCAGAGACGCCGCCGCCGTCAACCCTAGCTCGGGAGGGTTCAGAAGCTCTTCCCGGCACCCTGCCGGAGAGGGGAATCATCACCGGAGGGCTCTACATCACCATGCCTGCCTCCGGAGTGATGCGTGAGTAGTTCATCCTTGGACTACGGGTCCATAGCAGTAGCTAGATGGTTGTCTCTCCACTTTATGCTATCATGTTTAGATCTTGTGAGCTGCCTATCATGATCAAGATCATCTTATTGTAATGCTACATGTTGTGTTTGCTGGGATCCGATGAATATTGAATACTATGTCAAGTTGATTATCAATCTATCTTATATGTTATTTATGATCTTGCATGCTTTCCGTTACTAGTAGATGCTTTGGCCAAGTAGATGTTTATAACTCCAAGAGTGAGTATTTATGCTAGATAGTGGGTTCATGCCTCCGGTAATCTGGGAGAGTGACAACAACTTCTAAGATTGTGGATGTGCTGTTGCCACTAGGGATAAAATAACCGATGCTTAGCTTAAGGGTGCGCCGTTAGGTCTAATGCATTTGTTTACATTACGCACATTACTTAATGCGATTATCCGTTGCTTGCAACTTAATACCAACGGGGAACTCGGATGACAACCTGGAGGTGGATTATTAGTCATAGACGCTGTTGGATAACGGTCTATGTATTTTGTCGTAATGCCCACATGAATATCATAGTAATCATCATGTCATATATATGCATTGTCATGCGCTCAATATTTTGTCAATTGCCCAGCTGTAATTTGTTCACCAGCATGTTAGTTATCTTTTATGGAGAGACACCACTAGTGAACTGTGGACCCCGGTCCATTCTTTTACACTGATAATACAACCAACTGCAAACATTGTTCCTTTTCATTCTCTGCAATTTACTACTGTTTTCCCACATATGTTTAATCCTTTGTTTTCAGCAAGCCGGTGAGATTGACAACCTCACTGTTTCGTTGGGGCAAAATAGTTTGATTGTGTTGTGTGTAGATTCCACGTTGGTGATCGAGTAAACGGCGCACCAACAACCTTCAGAAGTGATTTCTTGCTCCTACTGGTTCGATTAAACCTTGGTTTCATACTGAGGGAAACTGCTGCTACACTGCTTCATACCTTCCTCTTGGGGTCTCCCAACGAACGTGCGATCCACGTCATCAAGCAACTTTTTCTGGCGACGTTGCCGGGGAGCAAGAGGATTTCTGCAAGGGGAGTTTCACGCTTCCAATCTCTTTACTTTGTTATTGTCTTGCTTAGTTTATTTTTATTTAGTCTTGTTTGCTTTATTTATCAAAAACACAAAAAAATTAGTTACTTTTATTTTCAAGTTGGTATCTTTCTGTTTTGTTTTAATTTTGCTAAAATGAGTACCCTGAGAACACTAAGTTGTGTGATTTCACTAGCACGAACAACAATGATTTCATTAGTACACCTATTGCTCCACCTGCTTCTAACGCAGAATTCTATGAAATTAAACCTGCACTTTTAAATCTTGTTATGAAAGAGCAATTCTCTGGTGTTAGTACTGATGATGTTGCTGCTCATCTTAATAATTTTGTTGAACTTTGTGAGATGCAAAAGTATAAGGAAGTAGATGGTGATATTATTAAACTGAAACTTTTTCCTTTCTCTTTGAGAGGACGTGCTAAAAAATGGTTGCTATCTTTGACTAGAAATAGTATTGATTCATGGACTAAATGCAAAGATGCTTTCATAGGAAAATATTATCCTCCTGCTAAGATCATATCTTTGAGAAGTAGCATTATGAATTTCAAACAATTTGATAATGAGCATGTTGCTCAAGCTTGGGGAGAATGAAATCATTGGTAAAGAATTGTCCCACCCATGGACTGACTGCTTGGATGATCATCCAAACCTTTTATGCAGGACTAAATTTTTCTTCAAGAAACCTATTGGATTCGGCCTCTGGAGGTACCTTTATGTCCATCACTTTGGGTGCTGCAACAAAGCTTCTTGATGATATGATGATAAATTATTCTGAATGGCACACCGAAAGAGCTCCACAAGGTAAGAAGGTAAATTCTGTTGAAGAAATCTCTTCTTTGAGTGATAAGATTGATACTATTATGTCTATGCTTACAAATGGAAAAATGCATGTTGATCCAAATAACGTTCCTTTAGCTTCTTTGGTTGCTCAAGAAGAGCATGTTGATGTGAACTTCATTAAAAATAATAACTTCAACAACAATGCTTATAGGAATAATTTTTGTAATAGCAATTATAAGCCCTATCCTTTTAATAGTGGCAATGGTTATGTTAATTCTTATGGTAATTCCTACAACAATAATAAGAGTGTACCCTCTGATCTTGAAGTCATGCTTAACGATTTTATTAGTACACAAACTGCTTTCAATAAATCTGTTGAGGAAAAGTTTGGGAAAATTGATGTTCTTGCCTCTAAAATTGATAGTCTTGCTCTTGATGTTGATTTGTTAAAAATTAAAACCATGCCTCATGATGTTAAAGAGAGCAAAACTCTCAATGCTATACAAGTTAAAATTGATAATAATGTGAGGATGCTTGCTGAGTTGCATGCTAGGTGGGCAAGAGAGGATGAAATTGCTAAAAAGAATAATATTGCTAGAGTTTATACTATTACTACTACTGAAAATGCTATAAACTCAAGTGTTAACAAACCTCCTACTATCAATGGTAAAGTAATTGGTGTTGGCAATGTCTCTAGTTTTGTTGCAAAACGTTTAAAATTGCCTGAAAACACTGAAACTCTGATAAAAGTACTGAAATTTTTCAAAACATGGGAGACAATGGTCCCATTACTTTTGATAATAATGATTTTGATTTTGATGGTTGCAATATTTCTGAAGTAATTAAGTTCTTGCAAAAGCTAGCTAGAAGTCCTAATGCTAGTGCTATAAACATGGCTTTTACTAAACATATTACTAATGCTCTCATGCAAGTTAGGGAAGAGAAATTAAAACATGAAGCTTCTATCCCTAGGAAGTTAGAAGATGGTTGGGAGCCCATCATTAAGATGAAGGTGAATGATTTTGATTGCAATGCTTTATGTGATCTTGGTGCTAGTATTTCCGTTATGCCTAAGAAACTCTATGATATGCTTGATTTAGCACCTATGGAACACTTACCTAGAAATAAGATGAAGTTACCTTTTGATTCTATTGTTAGAGCAAATTATTCTGTTGATGCTTCATCACTTGGAAACACTTGATTCTTACTTTCTGCGCCTAGCTGAAAGGCGTTAAAGAAAAGCGCTTATGGGAGACAACCCATTATTTTATTTCTGCAATTTTTCTTTTCTTTTTGAGTCAAGGAGTTGTTTACTTCTGTAACAATTCCTTTGTATCTTTATTTTATCGCATTGTTGTGCCAAGTATTGCCTCTAATAGGAAGATGATGCTAGATTTGGATTTCTGCGCAGGAACAGATTTCTGCTGTTCACCGTTTTAATTCTGTAAAATCACAGAAAAATTATTTAAATCTGCAAATTTTTGTGCGTGATCCTCAGATATGTACGCATCTTTCGTTAGTTTAAAGTTTTTCGATCTGAGCAACGTAAGTGCCTCGAAAAAATTCGTCTTTACGGACTGTTCTGTTTAGACAGATTCTGTCTTTTATTTTTCGCATTCTCTCTTTTACTAGTGTTGAGTGGAATTCTTTTTTAGGGTGAAGAGCTTCACATAACATCAGTGGCAGTAGTTAATGTTAAAAGTAACGGTCATGTTTGTGTCCTTATAGAACATGTGAGTTTTTGATTGTGCACTAACCCTCTAATGAGAATTACTTGAGTTTGGTGTGGCGGAAGTTTTCAAGGGTCAAGAGAGAAGGATGATATAATGTGATCAAGAAGAGTGAAGAGCTTAAGCTTGGGGATGCTCCCATGGATCACCCCAGCATATTTCAAGAAGACTCAAGCGTCTAAGCTTGGGGATGCCCAAGGCATCCCCTTCTTCATCAGCAACTTATCAGGTCATCTCTAGTGAAACTATATTTTAATTCTTTCACATCATATGTGCTTTACTTGGAGCGTCTGTGTGCTTTTATTTTCAGTATTTTATTTTTCTTATGGTCAACTTGATTGGACCCTAGCATTCTTGATTGGGAGAGAGACACGCTCCGCTTTTTCATATGAATACTCCTATTCTTCACTTATACTTGTTGAGTATTCTTATCTAGCTATTGCTATGCTTTTAGCTCCTGTTTTGCATGCATCTCTTATTCAGAGCTGTTAGTTCTTTTAAAGAAAGTACTCTCTTGCTTCACTTATAATTGTTTGGAGAGTTTATGTTGAAATAAATTGATTGGTGTTTGGTTGGAACAGAAAATGTTGCATGTGGTAGATGGTATAATGGAAAAAGCTTACATATTCTTGTAGATCACTGTATTGGATAATTTGATACTTGTCAATTGTTTTGAGTTATCAAGTAGTTCATGTTTAAGCTTTTGTATCATGTAGTTAAAACCTATTAATGAAGAACTACCGTAAAGCTCGTTGAAATTTGGTTTGCATGATTGGTATCTCTAAGGTCTAGATATTTTCTAGTAAAAGGGTTTGGTTAACAAGGAAGACAGTGTAGAGTCTTATAATGCTTGCAATATGTTTTCATATAAGTCTTGCTGTGTCGGTTGATATCCTGTGTTTGCTTCAAATAACCTTGCTAGCCTAAACTCTGTACTGAGAGGGAATGCTTCTCGTGCATCCAAAACCTTGAGCCAAAATCCATGCCATCTGTGTCCACCATAACTACCTATATGTGGTATTTCCTTGCCATTCCAAGTAAATTTTTCATGTGCTACCTTTAAACTATTCAAAATTATTACTCCTATTTTGTGTCAATGTTTACCAAGCTCATGAGGACGGGGTGGATGTCTTTATGTCAACTGTCAAACAGACTTTACCACCGGACTAGCGGCATATACATCCGCTTATCCATTAATTTTGCAAAAAGAGCTGGCAAATGGGGTGCCCAGTCCCAATTAATTACAACTTTAACCGCTTAATTCTCTTCACATTTTTGCCCTGATTTATCAGTCAAGCAATGACAAACAGTGAAATATCTGCATGTGTAAACAAAAGAGAAGAGGGATGATCTGCCTTGCTGGTAGAAATAACGTCCTTCATGGGAGCCGCTCTTAAAAGTCTGGTTGGCAGGGGTCATATTGTACTTTCCATTTTCTGATTCGTTGACAATTAACAAACACCTCTCAAAACTTATTTTTACTCTCTTATGATTTCAAAAACTTAAAAAGCTCTAGCACATGATTTAATCCCTGCTTCCCTCTGCGAAGGGCCTTTCTTTTACTTTTATGTTGAGTCAGTTTTCCTACTTCTTTCTATCTAGAAGCAAACACTAGTGTCAACTTTGGTGCAACAATTTTTATATGCTTGTATATTGCACTTATTATATTGCTTTGTGTTGACAAATATCCATGAGATATATATGTTGAAAGTTGAAAGCAATTGCTGAAGCTTAAATCTTCCTTTGTGTTGGTTAAATACCTTTTACTTAGAATCTATTGCTTTATGAGTTAACTCTTATGCAAAACTCTTTGATGCTTGTCTCGAAAGTACTATTCATGAAAAGTTTTTGCTTATATGATTCAGTTGTTTGCTCATTATCTACTTGCTAGCAAACTATAGACCATTGACCTGGATCACTTCATTCATAACATGTGCTTTACAATACTATTTGATCAAGATTATGATTGTAGCATGTCACCTCAGAAATTATTTTGTTTTTATCGTTTTACCTACTCGAGGACGAGTAGAACTAAGCTTGGGGATGCTTGATACGTCTCAAACGTATCTATAATTTCTGATGTTCCATGTTGATATTATACCAATTGTTACATGTTTTATATACACTTCATAGCATTTTTATGCATTTTCTGGGACTAACCTATTAACAAGATGCCACAGTGCCAGTTCCTGTTTTCTGCTGTTTTTGTATTCCAGAAAAGCTAGTCTGGAAATATTCTCGGAATTGGACGAAACTTGGACAGAACCTCCTATTTTTCCAACACGTACACGGAGTCCAAAGGAGAGACGGAGGGGAGCCACGAGCAGCCACACCATGGGCGGCGGCCCCCCCTGCCGCGCCGTGGGGTGGTGTGGGCCCACGGGCTCCAGCCGCCGCCCTTTCGCCTATTTATTCTTCCCGACGCGAAAACCCTAAATACCCGAGCCATTATCCACGAAAAGTTCCAGAGACGCCGCCGCCGTCAACCCTAGCTCGGGAGGGTTCAGAAGCTCTTCCCGGCACCCTGCCGGAGAGGGGAATCATCACCGGAGGGCTCTACATCACCATGCC
The DNA here is from genome assembly GCA_947311845.1 of Poa pratensis. Taxonomy (NCBI): domain Eukaryota; kingdom Viridiplantae; phylum Streptophyta; class Magnoliopsida; order Poales; family Poaceae; genus Poa; species Poa pratensis. The sequence goes on along the minus strand of CAMZMU010000117.1, from coordinate 48,155,679 downwards.
TGCCTCCGGAGTGATGCGTGAGTAGTTCATCCTTGGACTACGGGTCCATAGCAGTAGCTAGATGGTTGTCTCTCCACTTTATGCTATCATGTTTAGATCTTGTGAGCTGCCTATCATGATCAAGATCATCTTATTGTAATGCTACATGTTGTGTTTGCTGGGATCCGATGAATATTGAATACTATGTCAAGTTGATTATCAATCTATCTTATATGTTATTTATGATCTTGCATGCTTTCCGTTACTAGTAGATGCTTTGGCCAAGTAGATGCTTGTAACTCCAAGAGTGAGTATTTATGCTAGATAGTGGGTTCATGCCTCCGGTAATCTGGGAGAGTGACAACAACTTCTAAGATTGTGGATGTGCTGTTGCCACTAGGGATAAAATAACCGATGCTTAGCTTAAGGGTGCGCCGTTAGGTCTAATGCATTTGTTTACATTACGCACATTACTTAATGCATTATCCGTTGCTTGCAACTTAATACCAACGGGGAACTCGGATGACAACCTGGAGGTGGATTATTAGTCATAGACGCTGTTGGATAACGGTCTATGTATTTTGTCGTAATGCCCACATGAATATCATAGTAATCATCATGTCATATATATGCATTGTCATGCGCTCAATATTTTGTCAATTGCCCAGCTGTAATTTGTTCACCCAGCATGTTAGTTATCTTTTATGGAGAGACACCACTAGTGAACTGTGGACCCCGGTCCATTCTTTTACACTGATAATACAACCAACTGCAAACATTGTTCCTTTTCATTCTCTGCAATTTACTACTGTTTTCCACACCATACGTTTAATCCTTTGTTTTCAGCAAGCCGGTGAGATTGACAACCTCACTGTTTCGTTGGGGCAAAGTAGTTTGATTGTGTTGTGTGCAGATTCCACGTTGGTGATCGAGTAAACGGCGCCACCAACAACCTTCAGAAGTGATTTCTTGCTCCTACTGGTTCGATTAAACCTTGGTTTCATACTGAGGGAAACTGCTGCTACACTGCTTCATACCTTCCTCTTGGGGATGTGCGATCCACGTCATCAGTGTTCTTTTCAAAATTGAAAAGGCATATGATAAAGTGAATTGGTCTTTTTTGCAGCAGGCACTCCACATGAAGGGTTTTGATCCCAAATGGTGTGAGTGGGTTGCTGATACGTCCAAAACGTATCTATAATTTTTGATTGTTGCATGCCACTTTTATGCTTTTAACACTTGTTTTTATATTAAGTTTATGATTTATTTGGACTAACCTATTAATAGTTGCAAAAGTGCACAATGTTCTTGTTTTACACTTTGATGTGTAGGAATTATCAAAAATACAAGAGGAAACCTTGTTGGAGTCGAATTGGGACTTTCCTGACATCTCTCTGGAAACATTTTTCGGAGATGGTCACGTTACGGACAAACGACGACGTCAAATGAAAAATGTCTAGTCGTGAACGTTGTGGGCAATGTTCTTCTAATCGATCTGGACTTAAAATTCGGCCCAATCGGAGTCCGGACGCTCCATATATCGCCGTCCTACCGAAACCCTAGAGGGGATGACAGAAATACGAGAGCCTATATAAAGGGAGAAAATCTAGGTCGTGGAGAACAACCGATACCCACGAATTCCAGCCACCAAAGTCACGTTTTTGCCTCCCCATGGAACTCATCTCCATGGGGGGAGGGCTCCCTCAAGCACCAAGAAGCCATGGAGGAAGGAGGCCAAGGGGCGGCGCCGCCCGCCTCGCCTCTTCCTCCATGACCGCCGTCTTCACCGCTATCTTCATCGCGAATTCTTCCTTGTATACAGTGGTTCATCCTCCCACACACCTCTGTACCGCTCTATGTAAACATGGTGTTTGATGCTATAAAATATTATTCTATGATCTATGTCATGTTTGTATAGTTTCTTTGTTATTTGATTGCATTGTTGAATGTCTTTGGTTCATTAGAGTTGTATGTTGATATGGTACAGTCCTTTGGTGTCCATTATATTTATGCGCGCATGGATCATACATCATAGGGTTTGTAGTATGTGTAAAGGAAGGGGGAAGTTCTGTCGGAACGACAGAAACCTGAGAACTCGAACCGGAGTGTTGCACGTATGGGAGTAAGAGGACCATTAACTTAAGTCTATGGTTGGGGAACCTTAATGCATTGTTAGTATACGCGGAAGCTTACTAACAATCCAATCATATAGTATGTGTAATCACAAGTAGTTGAGTAATATATTTAGCCTCTCCCACATAGAAAACTGCATCGAATACAATGAACCAAGTATCTTCACTAATTAATCTTGGACAATTCCATCACACTTTCCACCACTTTTCCACACTCATGGTACTGTTAGTTTATGGTTATTTAGTGTACTTTATTGCTGTAGCAACTAACTTTTACTTTCTTGTTGTTTATTATCTCGCAAAGCTATCTCTCATACCCGTATTGTTACTCTAGTTTTATTTCCTAGTTAGAGCAAACGTTTAGTGTGCGTAGAGTTGTATCAGTGGTTGATAGGACTTGAGAGAATACTTATCCTACGTTTAGCTCCTCGTTGGGTTCGACACTCTTAGTTATCGAAAAGGCTACACACGATCCCCTACACTTGTGCGTTATCAAGACCTTTTCTGGCGCCGCTGCCAGGGAGCAATAGCGTGGGGTGAATATTCTTGTGTGCACTTATTTGCTTTATCTCTAAGTAATTTTTACTTTCAATTTTAAGTTGTTTTCTATCTTAGTATGGATATGCCCGTGCGTTGCCACGGGAGTGAAAAAATAAACAAATTTCGGTCGAGAAATGTGGCAAACCCAAATTGCAGCCCAAAATTGATTGACCGATTAGAATAACATTATTTTTTGCTTTGACCAAGCGCATAAGTTAACAACAATAAATAACTTGACGGGAAAAAATATACACGTTGATACATTATTGTCTCCGTAATAACTTGATATAAATTTATCTCAGATCATCTCTTGCTATTCATTGAAGGTCTACCCTTACTAACTTCCTCTTCTGATTCGACCCATGCAGGGTTCACCATCGCAATTGATTCTTTGCACGGTGTGTTGCGTCTAAACTCACGATTAGCTATAATTTGCTCTATTCTAACTTTTTTTTGTTCTGGCTGCATATTTGCATATTTTTGTTTTTCTCGCGCGCATTTTTTTGCCTTCAGTTCAGGCTCAAAATCTGCATATTTCTTCCTCTCTTTTGTGTATTTTTTTGGCAGCTGGGTTGAATCCTTCGTCGTTTTGTTTTGTTGATAGGCTTGATGACGCGTTTTCAATTTATCTTGTTTTTCTTCGTTGGTCATCCGCGCATACCGATCTCTGTCTTTCTGTCTTCTTTGCTCCTTGGCATCTCTGATTGGAGATTGGGTCCCAAATTGCTTGCCTGCATGAGAGTTTTCCGTACTGTATGAATCTGTCATCGAATAAGAAGAAGAAATTGATTAGATTTTATATCACACGTGTATAAGCTGCAGTCTGCCGAGATACAGACGTATTGCCAAGTTAGCCTAGTCGATCCAATCGATTCAGCTAGTACTACTTGCATTGCACACACGCATGCAAAAGGGATTTTATTCCATCGACACACGCGTCTGTTGTGGTTTGTACTGATTCCAGAGCTACATGTTGAAGCGGCACAAGATACACCTACGACGAGCGTGGGGCAGGACACACTCGATCTCGTCCCAAAGACAGGAGTGTCGACGAGTACCGCGGCATGCAGTCGTGAAGCCGCTTGCTCGCACGATTCCATCGTACGAATTTTGTAAGCATGCATCTAACGATGCTCAGATGCATGCATTGATGCATATAACCATGCACATGCACGTAGAGTAGGGCTGGCTGGCTGGCCTGGATGCTTGGCTTAGTCGTCTGCATGAGTGATGCCATGGCTCGTTGCACGTCAGACGATGGCGCCAGCTCGATAGAACGATGCCTGAGTCTTCCTTGCGTTTTGCCGTCGCAGTCGCGGCAAAGGTGATCAGAGACGATGGCGGGATGTTCTGCCACTAAAAACGACTGGGAGAGAGGTCAAGATCTAGATGGAAGAGAAGCTCTTACCTGCGCGTTCGTCATCAATCATGGCCGTGCCGCGGCGCTAGCTGCACGCCTGCACCATCCGGATCAGAACTGCCTTGCGTTGCGTCACACGACCTGATCGATAGCGCTCCCTCTGCCTATCCCAACGTCAGGCGCGCATCAGTTGCAGTCGTGCTGCTGCAGCGGGAGCCTTCCTTGCCGTCGATGGCGTTGCTGCTGTCCAGCTCTAGCCTTATGGTATAGCTCGTCGCCCTGTCAAGGTGTTCGGGAAGATCGCGGCAAGGTGTGACTTCAGTCGTGGCCACGAGACGTGTTTCGATCGCTTGTTGGTTGTTTCCGCGCGTCCACGGGGTTCTGTGCGATTTGATCCGCGGGGTTGTGTAGATTATATGGACGCCTACGTTACACAGCCGTGATCGTTCATATAATCGAGTCGGTTTCAAAATCCAGTCCTGCACGTACTCATCTTTTTCTTTTTCTATCGGGAAACAAAGGATACGACGTAGGAAACCAAACGACTACGACAAGAAACGCTCTAACGGACGAAAATTTGGAGGAAGAAACACTCATCCCTTTATTATTAGGTATAGATATAGATAGGGAATACGAATCATAAAAAAAATTAGTTGTACTTGTTATCTAAAAACGTTTTCAGAAAGAGTGATTGGAAAGATGCGTAATGGTTAAGTGGGGGTCGATCTTGAACATTTGTGTTCATGCCTATGAAACCAAATCAAATCTTTCCATGGAAGCTTATCAGCTAAAAACATGTATATATTGTGTATATTCCTCTATACCATAAGAATAAAGTGCCAATAATAGTTTCTAGTTACTTGAAAGTTGAAAGTTTTACTTTGCTGTCCAGAAACAGATTTTCTGTGCTTCACCGTATAAAATGTTTAAAATCACCAGAACGTGATCTTGACCTGACATTTCTTGAGCGCAAAGCCCTGCTTTTTATATTTCTTTCATTAGTTTTGACTTTTCTGATTTGAGTTACCTAACTGTCTCGAACAATTCGATCTTCACTGACTGTTCAATTTTGACATATTTCTGTGCTTCACTGTACAAAATCGTGATAAATCTCATAATAGTATTTTGATCTGAATTTTTGTGTGCATAAACCTGAGCTTATTATCTGTCTGTAATTAGTTTGAGTTTGTTGATTTAAGCTACGTAACTATCTCGTTGAGTGCCATCTTTACAGACTGTTCAGTTTTAGCAGATTTCTGTGTTTATTAAATATTGTACTTGATGTTCTTAGTTTCTTTAGTTTTTTCGACGGACAACAGAAGTCATGAACACCTTAGTATATACAGTGGCTAATGTTTAATAAAGATTATGAAACTTGCCAATGTTAGAACATGAGTGTATTTTATTTAATGAGTACTAACCCTACTAATGAGTTTTGTGATGTTTTACGTGGATGTAGCCTATAAGATCTAATCAATATGGTGATATGAGATGAACAATAAGACGTAAGAGCTCAAGCTTGGGGATGCCCAGGTGCACCCCAAGAACATATTCAAGAAGATTCAATCATCTAAGCTTGGGGATGTCCGAGGCATCTCCCTATTCATCAACTAACATGAGGTTGTCTCGTTCATGATCTATATTACCCGTTCACATGACATGTATTGTCTTAGCTTGTATTATAATTTGCTTTTATTGGTTTTGGTTTTCTCTTATTTGATTTTATTTGGTTCTTTATTTGGTTTTTATTACTTCTTCTTTTGCTTTTACTTATAAATTCAAAACAACAAAATATTTTCTTATCTTTTGCTTCTCTATTTGATTCTTTCTTTGGATTTTGTTTGGTTTTTACTTTTGGTTTTTATTTGGAGTTTTCCTTGCTTTTGCTAGCAAGTTTAGATCTTGTTTACCCTCTGGTCTTTTATTCAAAAATAAAGTACCAAGTTTTACCCATTTGGTTTTAGTGGATACATATTCAAAAATGGTTTTTTTCTCTATTTTCAGCATTTTCTGCTCACTGCGCGATTTTTCATATTTTACTGGAAAATCTAAAAATCACGAAAATTTCCGACATGTTTAAGTGCACTTAAAAAATTACGTTTTCCAACTGATGTTTTTCTGGACAGATTCTGACTTTTGTTACAAGAGTGGCCTCTTTGCGTTTTCATTTGATTCTTTTTGGGTATCTATTATATAATTAAAACACAGGATAACCAACGGTGTGGATTTGCTGGGCGCAATCAAATAAAAAGCAACGGCCAAGATTTGCTTTTCGTATCATCCGGTCGGCCGGTGTCGATTTCCATACGGCGCGTATAGGGTGTCCATCTTCCCCACGTCTAATAGAGTCCCACTTCAAATCTCAAAAGGAAAATACCCGTGTACTTCAATATATGGTCCAGATTAATCAATTATATCTACAAACAAAAGAGCCTGAAGGCCACGGGTGCCTTTCGTACTGCGAACCCGCCGTCACGGCAGATTCATCCACGAGCCTGAAGATCGTCCATGGCATCTTCGACGGTTGTTACATAATCTGAACGTGGATGAATTCAAGTGCTCCAATACAGGTTCGTGGATTCCAATTTGCACCATCTGCTGCCGGCCGTGATGACGATCGATCATACATGATGACGATCAGATCGATGCACGACATGGCGGCGGCGTCAGGGTTCAAGCAAAATAACAGATCCGTTCTGATTTAGAAAAACATTGAAGGCGGAGATTAAACAACATAGACGCAGCGTAAAGAGCTAGCCCGCCGCTAAACAGGATCGATGCGTACCCAGTCTGTACGAGACATGGATTCTCCGTGCAGTTTGTATGAGCCACGGTGATCCAACAGATATACCTTCCTGTCTTTCGAAGCTCTCTTTCTTCTGAATTTTCTAATTACAAGGATTAGAAGATAGATCGGTCTCAACGATGAAGGAAAAGGACAAGCACAAGGTGATGGTTGATTTTGGCTTCCAGATTCTAGGCTGCCCTGAACAGTCAAGTCAACCCATCCCGGCGCCGCCGCCGCCGCCGCAGCCACGCCCGTGTGATTCATGGTGCGCCTGGTCATGGAACGCACGAAGGATCGGCAAACTCGAGACATGAAACGCGGCAGCCACGCTGACAATTCTGATGTTTTGATCGAAGCCAGCTAAACGGTCGAGTGAACCCAAGCCGGCACCGCCGCCGGCGCCACCATTGCAGCAGCCACGCCCGGACGATCATGGTGCGCTGGTCAAGGAAGTCACGAACGATCGGCAAACTCAAGACATAATACGCGGCAACCACGGTGTCCATCCTGATGTTTTGATCGAACAAACGATCGGTGAACTCAAGACACGATACAGGGCAGCCACGCGGTGACTTTTCGATCAAATGAAACACCCCGGCATGAGACGGTACGATGTAGTACGGTACGATGAATACTACATCGAGTAGAGTGCATACTACTCCTGGACGGCCAAAGCCACGCTGAGACATTCAACAGTTAAAGGAAAGCTAATACCACCGTCAACTTCTGGTAATATCCTGGCAAATCATCTTCAAGTTTGTTTCATGTGTATCACGCGATCATTGGTATTTCTTTAGAAGACCAGATTTAGGATTATGTATGATGATTCCTTAAGGACCTCTTGGTTTATGTTTTTAGCAAATGAAATTAAGCATCAAGGTGATTATACAAACTGTTTTGGTTGTCAGCTAAGAATCAGCAAGAGCTACGCAATGATCTTACACGGCAGCGATGGAGATGGCGACTAGCATCCCAGCGGCCCAGCGGATAAGCGTCAACATGCTCGAGCATTGGTTACTAGAGTCCAACATCATTTTCTGCAGGCCAGGATGTGAAGATCAAATTTATCAATGTAGCCGGCGTTCATAACCGTGGTCATGTCCATGCTCAATATGGCAGCCAACACGTCGCCAGACTGATACTTTTAGCCGCCGTTCGTGCGGCAGATATGTCATGCTCTGCAATTCCAGATAGCTGCAGCTTGCACGTATTGATCATCTAGCTATCTACTCTAAAAAATTTAGTATGAGGAGAAGCAGGCAACAAAATCTAAAGCATATGGTTTTAGGACAGAACATATTGCCATTTGAAATAATAGAAGACCCCAACTGCCAACTATTACTTTCACTCTTTCAATGTACGTGACATGATTGTCTGAATCTCAATGCAACTGGATGTCTTCGGGCAACACTGAACATATTTTTATTTGAAGGAACAGAAGACACCTTTAATTATTTTCTTCAAGGTACATGACATAATTGTCTGAATCTCAATACATCCCTCTAATAAGGCCGGTATTTCTTCCTAACCGAATGTCTGCATTTTAGTTCAACTCTGTAGGTTCTATTCAAGCTAATATTTTTAACCGTGTATTCAAGCTAATATTGGATTCAGGCATAGTACTTAAACCTGGTACTATAGTGGTATACATTTTTTGAGTAATGTAAAAAATCTATATGTTGTTTCCTCAAAAAAATATAAAACTGGTGATGTTTTACCTTCAAATTATTTCATGTTAATTCTAGAATTTCTTTCTTCATTTTCTTAAACAAGCATGCCATTGTTTCCATTTTTTTGCATTTATGCATGATTCTTTAGACTGTTGGAGGCCAACCTAGGTTTCCCTGCTAATGGCTGATGATGAAAACTGCGATGAAAAACAATTGACGCAATCGACGTGTAATTTAGGAAGAGTGTTCCCAAATCAGAAACATACGCACAAATACTCGGTCTTTAATGAGTCTTGATATCATAGGGCTTTGGGTGAGGAGTATTTAACTCTATTCACGTCTATTTCTGTTTTTTGGGTTTACAAGTGTAGATAATTTTCGTAGTGTAGATTATTTGGGTTTGTATATATAAGATGGATGTGTGATGTCAATCTTTTTATAGAACTTATGTACATGTTTTGTATTTTAGAAAAACTATCTCACATATCCTACGACTTATGTACATGTTTTTTGTATAGGCCAGTCCTAAGTTTGTGTAGGAGTTACAATTAATAAAAATCAATGTTACCAGATTACAAATATGAGAAATACATAGGGACTGTATACCATTCCTGAGTGGAGTGCCAGGTATAAATGAATAGCCCTTTGTTCAAAATAAGTTTAGTATATAGAAATTTGGCGCCCAAGCAATGTATTTCTTTAAGAGTTGACAAAGTTAGGGTTTATATTACAATGAAATGAAAGGTACCAACACAAGTTTAGTAGCTGGATCTCAAAAAAGAAGAGTGGGAAATTAATCGTGATTTTAAATTACCGTGTTATCAGAGCTAAGAGGTATGATCTATTGTTTTTAATGGAAAAATTAGACCCTTAACTATTTGACTACAAAATTTTCTGGTAAAATTTCGTCCTCCAGGATTAGATGTTTTATGAAATGCACAGTCGTGTTTTCAAATACCAAAAATTCTGATTTTTTTTATTTGTAAACTTTTAGCAGTGAATCAAATTAATACACTAATCAAGTATGTTGATGTCCATTTTTTGTTACATAATTGTAACTAAAATCACGTATATAGTTGTATAATTACACATCTAGCCGCGCAAATGCGCGGGCCACCCAGCTAGTTACCTTTTATTTTAGAAGTTGGCCACTTAAGTAACCTCTCTGTAACTTGAAAACAAAATTTGATTTGGTTTAATGGCAGCACTTTGGAAATATTATCTATTGCACTAATATCTAACCGCAGACAAGAATGGGAAAGTTTTTGTGTTGAAGTTTTTTTCACAGAGAATGAAGGAACACCAAACTGAGAAATGTGAAGATATAAACGGTGAGACCCATTGAGCGCACCACAACGATTTGACCTTTCTGGCCGTCCGATATTTCCCGCTCCACACCTCCGCACCGTCCGATCCCGCTGGCTCCTGGAGTTGGCATGAACAGGGATTCGCAAAGTCGCTAACCGTACCAACCTTGGTGCACCCACTCTTGCTGACGCCCTCTCCCGATGCACCCTGGAGCCCGAGGGCCCACCCGTCGGCCTCACGCTGCGTGTTTAATCAGTGTGGCGGGGTTGTCAGATTCGCACTGCGTTCCTCCCATTGGTTGATTTTGTCCATTTACCATTCTAGGTTTTTAGCGGATGCACTGCGTGACCTTCTGGGAGAGCGATCTTCGTATGTGGTTCCTCCCCCTTTCTCTCGCTGACGATGGGGCCGTCCCCTCCCGTGGTCCACATGTCGGTTGCCCTGCACGTTTGCGTTGCCGATCTCTCCCGTGCGTGTGTAGCCTCTGTGTATTTCGCGTCATCGTCGGGTACGGTTCACTATTCATGATGTCATGGAAAATTCGGGCCCGATTTCTCCGTCCGAGTTGGCCTTCCTCCATTCGTCGGCGGGTACGTTGGATTGTGCGGCCGCCAGAAGACTTTCGGGCCCCTTTCGCTGTGTCCTAGCTGGCGTCTCGCCATTGGTGCGTAAGGTCGGAACCGACCTAATGGGGTTGCCGCGTACACTGTGCTGGTTGGAGGGGGTATATAGGTTGCGTTCTGGATTGGATGGGTATTGTAGCTCTCATTTTCCCTTTTTCTTCTTCCTCGCTGTTCTTGCTCCGCCGTTCTCTTCTCGAGCTCTGCCGTGTTTCCATGGAATCCGTTTGCTGTTCTTCAGGTCACGTTTGTTCCCGTTGAGATCAGGTTGGGTTTTCTTACCATGCTCTCCTCTCTCTCTCTTTTGGTCTTTTTTGTCCATGCCGTTGACCGTGTGGTCGATCCGTGTTCGTTGGTTGTTTGTTGCTTATGCGGTTTGTTCTTCTTTGTTTCTGGGCGTCTCACGTCTTTCTCCTATCTGTTGAACTGTTTTTTTTGCAGGTCGCCTTTTTTATGTGTCGGGTTGCGGTGCGTGATGTTACGGATCTTGCTTCCTCTTCGCCGGCGCCAATTGTTCTTCAAGTATGGATGTTCGTTTATGTGGTTAATTTAATGGGATGTTGTGATATTTGGTTGCCCGGTTTGTGTTTCCATATTTTTGTACTTGTTTTTTAGTTATTTGCAGGGCTTTTTTTTTGTTGCAGATTGGTGTCTTGCTGTTTGACTTCTTTTGTGATTTTTTATACCTGTTTTCTGACCTCTTATGGTTTTTTCCTTTCAGGTCATCATTTATCGGGGATTATCTCAGACGTGAGTGGTTTTTCTTTCCTTCTTGGTGTTGGGCTCATGTCATTTCTATGCTAAGTTATCCTGGTTGGTGGGCGCTGCCGATTCCCCGTTGGATTTTCGTGCGATGGTACTTCCTTTGATTGACGGTGTGTGAATTTTTATGCTTGCGCTCGCATCATCGGTTTGCCGGTGTTGATTCGTTAGTTGCCCGGCTGTTTATGAGGTTTGTTCTTCTTTGTCTTCATGTTTCCATGTTTTTTTGTGCGTTGTTTCCAGACGATTTTGTTTGTTTGTCGCAGATCGACTTCTTGCTACCTTCGTTTTATATTCTTGCTGTTCGGTTCCTTTTGTGTTTTTCATAGTTGTTCTGTGATTTCTTTTGCCTCTTTTTCGTGCAGGTCGTCTTTTTGCTCGGCACTTGGACGTGAGTGTTTTTTGTTTCCTTTTTGGCTTCAGTTTTCTCCTCTTTCTGTGGTGAGTTTTCCTGGTCGGTGGCGGTGCCGTTTCCCCGTTGGGTTTTAGTTCGTTGGGTCTTTTCAGGGAACTGATTTTGTGTGGGTTAATCTTTTACTTCGGGTTATTTGTCATGGATTTTCTTCTGCTTTTTATCTATTTGTTAATTTACGTAGTTTTCTCTTTTTTTGTTTCTTCTTGTGCAGGTTCTTGTCTTACTGGTGATCGTTTAAGCTGCGGGTGGTTGTTGTTTATTTATTCGCTTCGGGTTCCCGTTCTACTGGGTCGGTGGTCGCCGGCTTGCCCTATTGGGCTTTCTTTCTTACTCGCGATGGTACTTCCTCTCTTCTTTGGTATTTTTTTTATGTTCACGTCACCGTGATCAGATCTGTTGTCACAGTGTATTAAGACGGAGATGGTTCCGAGTGGTTACCGTCCTAGGTGTCATTTATTATTGTGTTGCTGCGTGCACTGTGCTGAGGGGGACGTTTGTCACGCCGACTCCAGGGACCCGGCATGATCAGAAAACGCGTCGCGTACCCTTTTATTGAGCCGGACTACGTAGGAACAAGATCTGTGCCTTGGTTTTGTTTTTTATGTTCGCGTTACCAGGATCATAACATTTGGGGTATTTATTTCTCGTGTTTTCGTTTGCGTATCCTTTTATGTTCCACCGATTTACTTTGTTAGCCGTCTTTGCGTATTTTGTTAGATATATTCGGTATTAGTCATAAGAAATTAGTCAACTAGAATTGCTTCTGTCTGTAAGGATTAGAGGAATTAGTCGGGTCAAGTGTAGTTAGCTGAGTTTGAATTTGGCATGAGACGTTATAAGGATAGAGTGTTCATTCTTCACGGAACAGTACACGCGCACGAATAAAATTGAACGCTGGTTATGCCGACTCCCTGTCTCTCAACGCCCAGAAGGTACTTGAACAAATGAAACGGGCAGTGGGACCATATACCATGAGAAACTCATCGTGAAGCCGACGACCACCGAGCCAGCAGGATAGAAACCCGAAGAGAACTAAGAAACAGTTACCACCCGTTACATTAAATGATCATCAATAGGACAGTCGAGTATGGTAACTCTGTCATTCAGTCAGACAACCAAACGTCTTAAAAGTTTTTCGGTTCTTGTGTCATGCAGACGTACTACCATTAACACGAGCTCAAAAGATTCGTAAAATCGACAAGCACTTAATAGGTTAGTTCGTTGACTGAGAAGGCTTGGAGTCCTAGGAACCAAGTTTCCCCGTGGAGCTGTCGGCTCCAGGCGTCGGAGGCAAGGGTACTAAAGGAAAGAAATAAACGACTCTTAACAATCAGTAAGCCGGCACTGATACCGAACGACGCCGCATGTTTGGGGAAATAAAGTCCAACAAGGAACCGACTGGGCCCACCAAACAGGATAACTCAGCACGGAAATGACAGAAAATGTTATCGTACGAAAACCCAATGGGGAGCCGGCTGCGCGCTTGCCGACGCGTCCCTTCCCCGCCACCTACTCCGCCGACTCCATGTGTTGGGTGCCCAGAGGCATGACAAAAGGGGCAAATGAATAACTCGGCACAAAAATGAAAGAAAATCCCTTCGTACGAAAGACCAACGTGGAGGCTGCAGCGTCCATTGTCCTTCTGGGTTGTCAACGCGTTCCTTTGCCGTTACCTACTCCGCCGACTCCACGCGTTGGGTGCCAGAGGGACGACAAAAGGGGGCAAACACGTGACCTTCACCGGACGGTGCGTTAAGATGGACAGGCCAATATCGTTGTCTCTCGTACACGATGTTGGTTTTCTTATTCACGAAGTTGTCGTCTGTCCATTTATTTTTCAACCTTAAGCCGATGACATTTCCATTATGGGAAGTGGCCGCCACGTGCTTGGAAGAACGATTCTTCCCTTGAAAATCTTGAATGTCGGTTTACCCTTGCACTAAGGTGACGTTTTATTTTTTAAGTCCTGTGTTTTTTTATGCGTGCTGTTTAGGTGTCGTAGGATGATGCTTCTTTTCTTCTTCACGAGGTCACCGGTCTAATTATATTTGGTCATTTTTTGTTCGAGTGTAGGACAAATAGTTTATCTTTTTCCTCGAGTGTAGGAACATTTGATTTTACTCAGTGAATATATGTTCTTCCTTCTTCGTATTGCTATCCAATTTCTGGTGAAATCTTCGTTCTCGGCTGTTGAGTAGGCGAGTGATCCACCCTGTGGTTTGTTTGGTGGGGCGTGGGGAGGAAGCGCGAGATGTTCGGTGTAGAGATAATGGGTGCGGTAGGTTGGTAGATTGGAGTTACTGAGGCGCCTACGGCTCTTCTCCACGTGTACGTTGAGTAGGTGGTCAAAGTCGTGCGTGTGTTCTCGCCGACTTTATTGTACCTGGGAACGTTCGAGTCGCTTAGTTTCTGTGGTGGACCGAGTAGTGTCGCTAAGATATATGTCCATTATCTTACGGATTGCTGTCATTTATGTTTGGGCGTCATGCAATGTTTTGTTTTGTGTTCCTATTGGTTCATTTTTTTGTCCTCTTGGGGTATCGACGTGACCCTTGGCCGTCACCTACTTCGCCGACTTCACGCTTGGGTGGCCAAAGGTATGCCGGAAGGAGACGTCGTCGGGTACGCCTACTATTGGCACGAGACGAACCTTCATGAGAGTGTCAGGCCGGTCTAGCAAGGCGTGTTTGCCTTGGGTAGGCAACGATCTTATCTTCTCCGTCTTAATGCACCTTTCGACGACGCCGACTCTAGGGAGTCGGCATAAGAAGACAACGCGAGAAAAAATGTTCTGCCAGATCTGATCATGGTAACGCGAACATAAAAATGGAGAACCCATCCACGCCAACCGTACGGTTTTGAAACGGACTCCAGGGAACCGGCGACACCGGATGATGCGGATGGTTCTCCTTATGTCGGTGAGTGGGCATTGTGGTTTGGCTTTGGTGTCCGACTTAATGAGGGAAACAATTGTTGTTTGTAGTTCGTTGGAGATGCCTGTTCCCGGTTGTTGTACCCAGGCTATTCCTTCGTTCTTTTCTACAAAACTCTTATGTTTCACCTCCCTTCCGTCGTTCGGTTTAGTAATGTGTGTGTTATGTGTTTACTCTCCCTTGGTCTTCACTACCGGTTTAAATATAGAGAGGTACCACGAGTTGGACATAAGGCTGTTTAGATTACGGTTTCTTTTGAAAGTTAGTACTAAACGACAGACATAAAAATGTATGATTTATTATGGTCATGTGACGGTTTTGGAAATTAACAATTTCTGGTGTGCATCGCTTCATCGTGCGTTTGAAGGCTTCGCCATGAAGGAACTTGCGTCCAAGGTTTCCAAAGGAAGAATCGTTCTTCCAAGGACGTGGTGGCCACTTCCCATCGTTACGATGCCTGTTTGAGCTGACAGGTCCGCAGGTCAGAAAAGTTGCCGGCTTAAGGTCCTAGCATCAAAGCGCTGGTTAATGTAAATTAATTTCACACAGTGCAAATATTTGTAGGAGTAAGATAGATCGTTTTTCTTTAAATGTTTTACTATTTTCCTTCATGGGATCCGCGCGATCGACAGTCCTCCTCAAATTTTCATATAATATGGAGCGTTTGCTTTGAATAGATAAATAGTTGTGGGAATAGCTTAAGCCGGCGACCTGCCAGGCACGCCGCAATTATAGATAAACGAAACATCTGTCAAACACGTCCGCTTCTATTTTATCGGTTTGTTTAATCATTTATTTCATAGTTCCTCAAAAGATTATTCCCTCCGCTATCCTGTCTATTCCTTCCTGTACTGTTAACTCAACAAAGGGCTGGTCAATAATCTTAAGCCGGCGAGTCAGAATAAGCCGGTGATTTTTCTGACTCGCCGGCCTGTCATCTAATAGACAGCCACCGTAACCATGGGGAATGCCTGCATTGGTTGTCGACCTATCTGAGCTGTCGTGTGGTTGCATTTTGCTTGACCGGTATGGGCATCTCCGTCTTAATGCATTTTCTGATCATGTCGGGTCCCTGGAGTCGGCGTGACAAGCCATCTGTATACTTCCAGGCATCAAGAGTTTTTGGCATCTTGGCTGAGGAGACTCCAGGGAGTCGGCTGGATTGACGTGCAGTAAGACGGAGAGACCAGTCTTGCCGACTCCTGGTTCCCGTCTTAATGCACCTCCCAATCCGGCCGACTCCAGGTTCCCGTCTTAATGCACCTCCCGATCTGGCCGACTCCAGGTGCCGTCTTTATGCACCTCCCGATCCGGCCGACTCCAGGTGCCGTCTTAATGCACCTCCCGACCCGGCCGACTCCAGGTTTCCACTCGTAATGCACCACCCGTTTGTTGTTATTTATATTGATTCTTTTCCTTTATAGAAATGAACAAACAAGAAAATAAAACTTAAATTTATAAAACTGGTAATCATGCCTTCAAAAAATACTTTTTTCTATACTATGCTTGAAACAGAGGAATATATTTTGGTGCTTTTGTAGCAGTATATTGGATCATGTTTTTACCGTGGTAAACGTGATTCTCTGGTCAAGTTTACAAGAGAGTGGAAACTGGACTGCTCTTGCATCGTTGTAATTTATGTCTCATCTGAGGTAGTCCATAGTCCATATGTTTCTCCTAATATATCAAAACCCTCAACAACCATCATGGTACACGACCGTCGCGAGGACACGCACTACCACCTTGGCTACTCACACAAGTTGCACACACCACGGAAGTTAGAGTCGTCGACGAGGTTGTCTCCCCTGTCATTGTCATCAAGCTGCGCACCCTGCAGCAACTCCAACTTCACAAAAAGAACATCAAGGAGACCATCACCAAAGCGACGTCGAGGTTTCGCCTGTTCCGTTTGAGCGTTGTCTCTATACCATCTGACATAGCACGCATTTTTCGTGGCACGGTTTCTTCTAGGCGATGATGCATGGAGCCTTTGACCTAGGGGCCACGACTTTCATCTGGACATATCCAAGCTTCGTACTGCCTGTTTGTGTTGTCGTGTGCTTGCTTTCGGCTTGATCGATATGGTCATTTCCGTCTTAATGCACTGCCTGACCATGCCGGTTCTCTGGAGTCGGCGTGCCAAGCATTCCTGATCCTCTTTTTAGAGGTGATGTCACGGCCTGTACAGATTATTTCTTGCTGGGAATGTCATGGCCAACTGCGACCGTTTTTGCGTCTATCTTTTTTCCTTTGTTGTTTGTGTGTGGGTCATTGTTTTCTTTTCCACGACGTTACCGGTTTAAAAAAAATTGTTGCACGATTCAGCGTAACTCCCGGGTGATGCCGACCGTATCAAGCCGACCAGTGGAAGGTTTTTTTTCCGGATGGTGTAGAGAGGACGTCATTTGGTAAGTAATAGCAGTGTATTTATGTATGGACCGACTGGGTATGTACCTTTCTTTATTGTTCCTGTCTTTCAACGCGGAGAAGGTACTTGGACAAGTGAGAAACTCATTGTGGAGTCGGCGACCACCGAGCCGGCTGGACAGAAGGAAACCATGCTTAGATAGAGGTTCTTGGTGGCTCATTGGTACAATTGATGTGGGACGGTAAGGAGATATTCCTGATGGAAGGAAACCATGGTCGTGAGTGCAAGGCAACGATTCAGGTATCTTCAAGCACATCCCTAACATTGATAGTCAGGAGCATCTTGATACGACCGCTCCACATGAGCAGCTAAACAAAACAAAACATGATATTCGTTACGCAGATACAAAGAAACATAGCTTAGATACGATTGATTAGAAACTAATTTACAAGAGGAGCTAATAATATTTCCCCTTCCTACAGTGACTAGCTGTTTTGTACACAACAGCTATGTGACCAAAATGTAATGTGGTTGGTGTTTATATGTACGGCGTGCTGATGGGTTACATGGTAACGCCATGCGCCGGGTTATATTATGCCGGGTTAATTGAACTCTGTCGTGGTGGATCCATGATCTGTGTCTGTCAAGGGATCGCGGTCTTTCTTTTCGACCTGCCCATCGTTGGAGATTGCGGGCACTTAGGCTCATGTTCATGTGCGTTGATGGGATCTGATTGTGTGCTTCCTCTAATGAGAGGCGCCGCCCTCAGGATTATCAGGGCTTGTATCATTGACTCTGTTGTCGAGGATGCTCCTTTCAGTTTATCAAGAGCGGAGAGGGATGCATGATCACCTTTATCTGCATGTGTCGTAACTTGATTAGTTCAAAAAGAAAATCGTTCGAATACGGTAAATATGACACGTGAATGCAAATGTTACCATGGCAGTCGTAAGTGGTTTCGCCGACCGCCGTCTCTAGGCGATCGATTTCTTCTTGGACCATGTTCAGTCTATGGTTAGCGTCTTCTTCAGATATAGTGGCGCTATGTAGGACAGAACTGTTTAGGGCCTTTTGCTCTTGGATCCCTGACTTCAAGGAACCATTTGCATCTCGAAGATCCTCACACTTCTTCTTTATGTTGATTAGCTTGTTGCACAGTTCATTTTCTAGGTCACGGATTATTCTACCTGCTTCGATGTTAGGAACAGAGTCAATTACTTCTCGCGTCAGTTTATCGATGACGCCCTCGTCGTGCTTAGAATGTTCTTTGTTTGTATCAAGCCGATCTTGAAGCTTCTTGATGTGTTTTTCTTTGTCGGCCAGTGCCACGTTCGTCTTCAGGCAATGCTTCTTCACCGCTGTCAGTTCACTCTGTTTATGCAAAAAATACAGCAACGCAGGTGAGATTGTACTCACATATGGTCGTTTCATCAAATTGAGTTACTTTGTTGTGAACCCGGTGACGTACCTGCATTTCTTTGAGCTTTTCCATCTGTTCTTTCCTCTATTGCACCTTGGCTTCCAGTTCCAGTATGAAATTCTTCTGTTCGGTCAGAGTCTTTTGTACTTCCACTTCTTTCTTTTTGATTTCAGCCAATTCTTCCTGCGATATATATAAGATGATCATTAGAACATAAAGCAGAGGTCCATACTGTATCGAGAGAGTCATGATACAGCCGCAACGCAGACACATCGTTAGACACTCAGAGGACTTTCATGCCATCCAGCCGGCCTGTTCCAGGGAGCCGGGATACATAACGTTTTTATGTTCCTATACACCCCGGATACCCTGTTATTACCTCAACACCTTACCACCCAAGCCTACCTAGAGAAGGGTCGTGCATCTGAAGTTTCCCAAGAAGGGACGACGTGCATATATCTATCGAGGGGATGCACGAACGTATGGTAACAGCCGGCTTAGAAGGTCTTATGGTTACCTTGTGTACACGATATAGTTGTTTTTTCTCAACAGATCGTCGTTCTGTCTGTTGGTTTTCCTTGGCTATGTAAGAAAGCAGATGTTCTTCCAGGGTTGTTATCATGGGTGACAGGGATACTGAAGCAGAGGTAGATAATTTCGTGTTGTCGATGTCATGAACAGGAAGACTTGCATCGACGATCTTTGAGGCGTTCATTGCAGTTGTATCGAGCTCTAGGGTCATCCACGTCGAAGGGTTCGTCAGTGGTGTTGGTGGAGTCCTGTGATGGTTTAATTCCATCGTCCATACACCTGGGTAGTCCATACTAATGTCAACGTGATGGCTACATAACGGTCTACATGAGAAGAGGACAAATGTTATGAAGGTAATAAAGCACGCTGTTACTAAAGATAGAAATTAAGAGTTTCTTCAAGAATTATACCTCTTCGTTGTAGGAATCAGTTGAACCCCTAGAATGTCCACCGCTTGATTTGACGTGTTGCTTATTTGCTGTCGTTCTTCAGAACGTGTCTTCTGACGCTTCAGAATATGCGAGCTCGATGTTTGGTGGTGACGTCTCCTGGTCTCTTTCGTCCAAGAGGCTGTCCGTGTTGACGAACTACTGGCGGAAAACCTCCTTCTTCGTTCGCCGGCTCCGGTTCATATGTATGATCGTGAGCCTTGTTTCTCCAGCCGGCCACTGTCCTGTTTTCAGGCGGAGATCCTGACGGGTTATTGTCCAGCTCCATTCCTAAATGTTCGTGTTCGTCATATGACGCGACGTTGTCGTCGCTTGAGTCCCTGAAACCCTGTTCACAGGAGAAATTTGGTCAATTAGACAATTTGCAGCTGTACAACGTTGCATGCTAGAGCTAATCATACTGGTTATTTACATGTGATGACTGGTTATTCATCCCAAGTATCTGATTCTTTCGATTCCGCTTTTGTCGAAATTGACACCCATCAGATTGGTCATCAGCAGACCGAGCTGATCATTCGGGTTCATCTTTGAAATCTGTTCCTTGAGCTTGGGAGACTGGCTTATGTGTGTGTTCAGAGGCTGGTTGCGACGATTCAGCAACTCGGCGACCAAGTTCTCTGTCTTGAGGCCTTCCTCCTTCAAGGTTTCGATCTTTTGCATCAACGATTTTACAATCGCCTTATCTGCTTCATTCGGTCTGTCCGCCTGATTGGAGCTCGGCTCGTATTCCCTCTTGTCATAAGGGGTAAGTTGGATTCCTTGATCTTGGATTGGCTCGAGCAGTAAAAAAATGTTTGATGCCAGTTATTTACCTTGCTGATGAAATTAGCCCGAGGATAAGACCTCGCCCCATGTCAAACGGCGAAGCTGACGCTGCCGCATTGCAGCAGTGGCCCCATTGGATACACAGGCTGAACACTACGCCTGAATATCCTTTTCCATAGCGAGAGGGAAGGCTTGATGCGGAGAAATCCCTGCATAGTGCTTCGAAACACGTGACGTGGAGGATCGAGTTAGGGCCTAGGTGGTGTGGTTGGAGCTTGTAGGAGTGGAGTACCTCGAGGAAGAAGGGCGAGCACGGCAATGACAGGCCGCGGTCAAGGAACGCGGTGAATAGAAAAACTTCACTGCGTTTCGGATCTGGGCAAATTTCCTTACCCGACGGCCGGCATATCCACTTTGTACGTGGTGGTAGTATGCCGGCTTCGATGTATGCCGTCAGGGTGGCCTCCGTTACCGTCGATCCTCTCCAGTAACTGTGTATGTGTTTCGTGGGTTTCTTTAGGTCCATGGGGTTGGGGTGAGGAAGATGAAGCCGGAGAGGATAGGGGTGAAAACGATGTTAAAGTTAAGCCAGCCGCCGTAACGTGTGTATGAACCGTCTATGTGTGTAGTAATAAATTTGCTCGGTACTATTTCTGGAGTTGGCTAACGCTTTGCTTAATGTTGTGCTCTCCATACTGGCGCGTGGGAGGTCGTGGTGTCGTGATGATGTTCGTTCCTTCCCGAGGCAAGACAGCGAGGGTCTGCGGATAATCTTAGCAGTCAGATGAGTGGGTCTTTTAAGCATGCGGTTGGGACAGCGGTTTAAAGACAGAGGTAAATAACCTATTTGATGGTAGGTGGTGTCATCACGAGTACGTTGGTGCTTGCATGCCATTGAGTAGTTGCATGAATCTGCTATCTGTTTATTATTTGATTATTTTGTCCTCGAGATTACATATGGATATAATTATTTGTACCCGTTGATTATTAGCATTGCGTATGGCGTGACGTCAAAACAGGGCTCGGGGGTCGTGCGCCAAGGCGCACCCCTAAATCTAGTATTGAAGAATGGTCAAAGCCATAAGCTTGGGGATGTCTCCGCATCCCTCTTCATCATCAACAACCCCTCGATTTGCAAACCTTTAAACTTTGTTTTTCAAGCAACATAGAAACTTGCATAAACTTGGAGCGTATGTATCTTTTTATTTATTTGTCTTAGCATCAAAACACCGGTTACATTAATGAGGTGATTATCATACCTTTTATTTACTTAGTTGCTGAATTATTTGATGAAACTTAAAAATGATGTGTGCATAATATTTAGTAGTTTATGTTTTCTTATGGTTAGTCTCAACTAGCTAATAGTGTATATTATGTTATTTTGATGTTAACATGCATTCACTAGAAGAAATTTCGCCATAGACCACGATCTTCCGCCGAGACCGTGGTCTATAGCGGTGTTTGGCCACAAAATTTCGCAATTTTTTTCGTGGGCGATGGTAGCAACGACCACGGATTTTCAAAATCGTGGTCTATGGCACCTATAGCCCACGATCTTCTGATTTTCGTGGTTGAAAACTGTTTTTTTCGGGTTGCGAGGCACCTATCGCCCTCTTCTCTGAATTTCGTGGTTAGAAGCTACGTTTCTCGGTTGCGTGTTCGATTTTTGACTGTGTCAATACCCCCCGCGCTCGTATAACGTCGATCGAGGCCATTTGCGCTCTAAAAACCTCGAACCACACACCCTGCTCACATATCAAGATCGAGGCGCCTCTTTTTTCTATTGCTCTATTACCGGATGGCTGGGTTCGATGTTTCTTGGCGCTGGCCCCACCATGTCAGTGACTCAGGATCATGCTGAACGATTCTTGCCCAGTTTTTCATCACGTTGCTCCATTTCTTCCCGTTTGTTCATCACACGGGCTCCACCATGTCAGTGACTCAGAATCATGCTGAAGGATTCTTGCACACTTTTTCATCACGTTGCTCCGTTCTTGAGCTACTGTTCTTGCCGCTGGCTCCACCATGTCAGGGACTCATTATACTGTTGATCGATTCTTGCCAACATTTCCATCCCGTTCTCCATTCTTGCACTACTGTTCTGCCGTTGGCTCCACCATGTCAGTGACAAATAATACTCCTGGTCGATTCTTGCCAACTTTTTCATCCCGTCGATCCGTTCTTGCGCTACTGTTCTTGCCGCTGGCTCCACCATGTTAGTGAGATGCTCCTGATCGATTCTTGCCAACGTTTTCATCCCGTTGCTCCTTTTTGCGCTACAGTTGTTGGCGTGGGCTCCACCATGTCAGTGACTAATAATGCTCCTGATCGATTCTTGCCAACTTTTTTATCCCGTTGCTGCGTTCTTTCGCTACTGTTCTTGTCGCTGGCTCCACCATGTCAGTAACTGATAAGCTCCCGATCGATTCTTGCCCACTTTTTTATTCCGTTGCTCCATTCATGCGCTACTGTTCTTGCCGCTGCCTCCACCATGTCAGTGATCGTAATACTTCTAATCGATTCTTCTCACTTTTTTATTCCGTTGCTCCATTCTTGCTACTGTTCTTGGCGTGGGCTCCACCATGTCATTGACTCATAATACTTCTGATCGATTCTTGCCCACTTTTTTATCCTGTTGCTTCATTTCTTGCGACTGTACTTGCCGCTGGCTCCACCATGTCAGTGACTCGGGATAGTGTTGACCATACTAGCCGACTTCTCTGTCTTTCGGTTTCTCCGTTTACTGTTGATCAATGTGGATCCTGACTGTCGGCCTCTCTCTTCAGAAATGTGTGTTTGCTCCGTTGATGTTTGATTTATACTCGTGATTATTACTGCTAGTGGTTTCACCTTGTTAAGGGCTGGCGATGAGACGGGTCATGCTCTAGACGGTGGGTCCTGCCTGTCAGCCTCTCTGTGCAAATTTTGCCTCCTAAGAAAACTAAAGATAACTGAAT